>NW_020716940.1:230742-259852 GCF_900518725.1 Notechis scutatus | reverse complement strand
TTACTGAGTGTAAGCTACAACAAAGTTTTATCTCACATATCTGCCTGTCTGCTAGACTGCCGTTGCACGTTCTGCTAGGGTGTATATCCCTAACACCAGGCTCAGATAACTGAGAGGTAGTGTGAATGCACAGTAACATATACAGACAGCTGTTTACTGTTTAATTGTGGTTTACTATCCTGATAAAGATGGCACAAGACTCTTCAACAAGTCTATCACTGATAACCCGGTTGGATGGAACAAACTATGTTTCCTGGTCTATGAAGTGCAGTCTACTTCTGTGTAGAGAAGGGTTATGGAATACAGTTCAAGATCCACCAGATGTAAATGCTTGGGATCCAGATAATGAGGATGATGCCAAGAAGCTTGCTGACTTTAAACGGAACAACGAACAAGCTCTTTATATAATTGGACTAACACTGAGTGACCAGCAGCTAGTCCATATTTGTGGAGAAGAGTCTGCTGCTAGGTGTTGGGAGAATTTGAAGAGGATTTATGGTCATGACAGTGTAGGTGCACACATACATCTTACACGTAAACTGTTTAGAGCACGTCTTCTGAAAGGTGGAGATATGTTAGCTCATTTGAACTTCATAAAAAGAACTTTTCAAGAGCTACATGAAAAGGAACTGATTTTTTTCAGAGCTGCATCAAGTTTACATCATTTTTTCCTCATTGGATGAAAGTTATGATGATTATGTATCTTCACTGGAAGTCCTGCCCAGAGATAAACTGACATTGACTGACATAACTGGAAGATTGTTAGAGGAAGCAAGAAGACGGCTGGATAGGGACCAACTTAGAAAGGAACAACCACAAGAAGAGGATTTGTGTTCAACTGCCTATACTGTTAGGAAATGTTTTTCTTGTGGGGCTAGGGGACATATAGCTAGATTCTGTAAGAAGGGAAAATGACAGAATACTGGTAATCACCAGAAGGCTAAGAAGAATGTTAGTTTAGCTATGTCTAGCAATTCAACTGTAAACCATGATTTGTGGGTTGTTGATAGTGGAGCATCGCAGTGCATTACTAAAGATAGAGAAAGGTTTGTAAAGATGTCTTCGAGTAAACAACATGTATCATTGGCAAATGGATGGAAGATGAAAATGTCTGGTGAAGGTACTGCATATTGTTCATGTATAAATGAGCATTTAACCATGTTATATGTACCTAAACTCAAATTTAATTTGTTATCAGTAAGGGCTTTAGTTAATATTGGTTATGTAGTAACCTTTAGGGGAGATAACTGTATAATAGAGAAAGAGGGTAAAAGTGTTACTGCTACATTAGAGAATGATTTATATGTTATACATGATGACCAGTTGCAGATGGCTAACTCGGTTTATAACAATGCTAAGCCACATGACAAATGTATACATTTACTGCATAGACATCTAGGGCACATTAATTTCAAAATGTTGAAACAAACTGTTAAATTGTCAGAGGGAGTAAAATTAAAACCCTGTAGTAAGTACTTAAGCTGTAATGCCTGTAGCCACGAGAAAAGCAAGGTTACTCCTGCAAACAGACTGAATGGGTTTAAGACCAAAGAAACTTTACAGGTTGTGTTTGCTGACATAATTAGTCCTATGAAATCTAGTTTGGGAGGTGCCTGCTAAGTTTTGAGTATAATGGACTATCACTCATGGTACAGTTTCTGCTATCTCATGAAAAACAAAACAGAAACATTCCAACATTTCTTTAATTGGCTAAGATTTGCTGAGAGAAAAATGAGGAGTAAAGTAATTACTTTAGTTACTGATAATGGGACTGAGTTTATTAACAATAGATTCCAAACTATGTTGAAATTGGCTGGTGTCAAGCATAAACGTTCTGCACCTTACAGACCACAACATAACTTGTTTGTAGAACGAAGAGGGCAAACATTACAAGTCATGGCTCGCACTATGTTATCTGATTCAGGTTTACCTGAAACACTGTGGGGTGAAGACATAATGTGTAGCATCCATGTGTTAAACAATGTAGTTAACACAACAACTGGAGAATTGCCATTCACTTGTTGGCATGGCAGAAAACCAAATTTAAGTTATCTACACACATTTGGAGCTCCAGCATGGGTGCATATTCCCTCACAAGTAAGACTGAAAGGGCAACATAGAGCTAGGAAATTATTTTTCGTAGGTTACAAGACAAACCTGTAGATTCTGGGATCCAGGCACAGCTCATGTTTACTGTAGCACTAGTGCTAAATTTCTTGAGCATGTTGGGTGGCATAAACTGGAACAGGAATCCAGCAATGATGTTGTAATTGACACCCAAGTAGTCCCTAAAGATGAAATAAGTAAGCCACGAATAGCCATTAAAGAGGAAGCACAGGAGGAAGTAGGAGAACAGGCACAGGAGGAAGTAAAAGAACAGGAGCAGGTGGAACAGGAGAGTCCACCAGTAAGTCCTGTATTACCTAGACGCTCAACTCGAGTAACACGACCACCTGATAGATATCAGGCAACTATTGTATGCCAAGTGGATACTGTTCCTGTTAACTATAATGAACTGAAACTGTATCCTGCTAAGGATCAGGATGCTTGGCAGGAAGCAATGGATAAGGAACTGGAATCATTAAAAAAGTTGGAGGTATACGAAAATATTAAGTTACCATCTGGTAAACATGCCATAGGGTGTAAATGGATTTATAAGCTAAAGACAGATGTAGATGGGACTGTTACCCATAAAGCCAGGTTAGTAGCACAAGGGTTCAATCAGACAGCAAACGACTACGATGAGGTGTTTGCACCTAGTCTGAAGGCTACTACATTAAGGGCAGCTTTAGTGTGGGCAGCTAAGGAGAAATACATTGTAAATCATTTAGATGTAGAGATGGCATATCTGCATGCACTGTTGCAACACACTATATATTTAAAGAAGCCTTTAGGTCTCAAAAATGATAATACAACTGATTGCTGGAGATTGAGAAAGAGTCTTTATGGCTTGAAGCAATCAGTATATGAGTGGAACCAATGTATAGTTAAGGAATTAACAAAGATAGGTTTTGTAGCTGGCATGGCTGATCCATGTTTGTTTAAAAAGGAAAGTAATGGTGTAGTGTCATTGTTGCTACTGTTTACTGATGACATAGCATTAATCACCAAACTGAACAAGAAGCTACTAAAATAATATCACTGTTAGAGAAGAAATTTAAGATAAAACAGTTAGGAGAAATCAAACAATATCTTGGATTAAAGATAGATAAAACTAGGAGAGGATACAAAATCTCACAGGCAGATAAAATTAACCAATTACTAAAAAGTTTTAAAATTGAACTTTGTAAACTGGCTAAAATACCGATGAGCCAGGAGTTTAGCCACAGTGATGTTCAAAGTCCTGTTTTTGATAAGAACATTTATCAGTCCTTGATTGGTAGTTTATCTTATCTCAGTAATTGGTCAAGGCCAGATATAGCATATTGTGCCAACCAATTAGCCAGGTTTAATGCTGAGTCAACTGAAAGGCACTGGCAAGCTGCTAAACATGTGTAAAGATATCTGAAACAAACAATGCATTATGCATTATGTTTGGAGCCTAAGGATGAACTAAGTTTAACTGCATATGCTGATGCAAGTTTTGCTACAGACATAAATACACGTAAATCTATGTCAGGTACTGTAGTATTATTAGGAAAAGTGTTGATTGGATGGAGGTCTATTAGACAGAAACATCTAAGTTTGTCAACAATGGAGGCTGAAATCTCATGTTCTATTACGTAGAGATTTAGTTTATTATAAGCAACTATTAATTGATATGGGAATTGATGTAACAGATTCTATTGTTGTTTATGAAGACAACCAATCAGCAATACAGATGGCTTCAAATCTTGCTGTAAAGACAAGAACAAAACACACAGATTTAAGATATTTAAATGTAAGACAATGTGTGCAAAGTAAGATGATTAAGCTGGAATACTGTATGTCAGAAAATAACATTGCAGATCATTTTACAAAAGCCCAAGGCTCTGTAAAGCATAAGGCTTGCTGTGAGGATTATGGACTTAGAATGTAAGGTTGTATATATTGTCCTACCCAAAGGGGAGAATGTTAGGAATGTAAGTCACCTAACAGTTGGGTTGGAAATATATAAACCAGGATAGACATTTTAATACTGTCTCTTTAAGGGAATGCTAAAATTGTGATTGGGTGTGGTTTCTCAAACGGCCATAAGATAGAGCCAGAAACCTGGGTTGTTTAGTTCTGTTGTTGCTGAGAGTGTTGCCATTCCTGCATTTCACTATTGACTGTTACTGATCATCGTTATTCTTGGATTTGATGTGAGTCTTTTACTGAACTGTTTTTGATACTGGATTTTGTTATTGGATTATCCCTGGATTGAAAACTGACTGCTATAACTGTGTATGACTTGGACTGTGTTTGGACTTTGCTTAAACATTTATTGGAAGTAAAAACCTACATTTTACTATACAGTGTATCTGTGTGTTGGTTGTGTGTTATTCTTCACCACTCTCACTATGTCTCCCTGTGTGCACTCATTCTCCTAACGGGGACTTACCTCAACAAGTGGCAAAGAGGTGTGGTGGCTCCACCAACTTCAAATCCTTCCAGTAGTGGGACCTCCATCCCACACAGTGCCACATCATCAAGGAGGAAGCCCTGGGTGACTTTTCCATTGCCTAGCTGAAATTTAAGGGCACTAGATCCTTAGTGACTTAGACAGAAAGTATTCTAATGTTGCACCTCACCAGGCAACCTCTGCCCCTCTCATGGGTGTGCATGCCACCTCATGCTGCCTGTTCAAAATGAGGGCAGTCTAGACTGAGGCAGCAAAATGCAAAGCTCCCCCACCCCCACCCTTGACCTGCCTGTTGGGTCCAGAAATGGTGCAATGCCAGAGGCCAGGAATAAGAGCGGGAGGGCCCTGCAGAAGATGAAGCACCCAAGTACAGCACCCAATTCCAGGAAGGAAGAGGCCACCTTGTGCCGTCCAAGGTGCGGTTTTCTCCTTTTGCCTCCACAGGGTGTGGGAAGTAAAGTGTCAGCTGGACGTCTGAACGAAGGAAAGCAAATGGGATTTATGGCTGTAATTGAAACTGGGGTTGATGAAGCTCACAGGTGGAATGGAGGGATTGAATCCTATTCAAAAGAAGCAGGCCAGAAATGGGGGAGGGGGGAAGAGGGGGAGGGGCCTAATGGTGCCACACACAGATCAGGACCCAGGAGGTACAGCAACAGCAGAGCTCAGCTGAGACAGGGGTGTGTGTGTGTGTGCCTGCTCTTAACTGCAGAGCCAGGCAGACTAAGGAGCTGCTGGACCAGATTCCAGGACTTTGAGGGAGAAAAGAACCTGCAACCATGGAAAAACACCTGAGCTGAGATCCCCAACGTCCCCAGGGGCTTTCAGTAGCAGGGCAGAGGGTGTCATTTTCCAAGGGTCTCGAGCAGAGCCAAGGAGAGCCATGGCCTCTTTCATCCCAGCCTCACCAAGAGAGAAAAGCTGGCTACAGAAGACAAAGGGGGAGGGGGAGGAAGGGAGAGCATCTCCTTGGGTTTAAAGTAGCTTTCCCCCTTCAACCGTGTCCTGTTCACAGAGGCTGCCTGGCTGCAGAGGTCCCTGCAGTTTTCTTGGCAAGATTTCGGGAAGTAGCTTGCCCTTGCCTGTTTCTTAGGGCTGAGAAAGAGGGACTGGCTCGGGGTCACCCAACTGGCTTTGTACCCAAGGTGGGATGGGAGCTGCGTCCAGCTGGTCCTCAACAGCCAGCACAGTCCTCGACTTGTGATCACAATTGAGACCAAAATCTCCACTGCTAAGCAAGACAGTTGTTACGTGACTAATTTACAATCACTCTTGCAATAGTTGAGCCAATATGAGTCCTGGTGGCGCAGTGGTTAGGATGCAGTACTGCAGGCTACTTCTGCTGATTGCCGGCTGCCAGCAGTCTGGCAGTTTGAGTCTCACCAGGCTCCAGGTTGACTCAGCCTTCCTTCCTTCCGTGGTGAGTAAAATGAGGACCCCGATTGTTGGGGGCCAGAGGCTGACTCAGTAAACCTCTTAGAGAGGGCTGGGAAGCATTGTAAAGCGGTATATAAGTCTAAGGGCTCTTGCTATTGCTAGTTGTTAAGTAAATCATTGCATTTGTTACATCAATAACCGTTGTTAAGTGAATCTGGCTTCCCCATTGACTTAAGATCACAAAATCTTCTGCATTTACGACACTGCAGCTGTTGTAAATATGAGTCAGTTGCCAAACATCTGAATTTTGATCATGTGACCTTGGGAAGGCTGCAATAGTCATGTGAAAAACTCACTTCTTTCAGCGCTGTTGTAACCTCTAATATCAATAGCACTGTGCGATATATGACCCCCAATGAATTTATATTCACAATACAAAGACAAGTCTGGTCCAATTTCAAAGGTTTATTGAAGAAAAGAAAAAGCGGTTGCAAGCGCGGCCTCCAAGATTCTTCCCAAGTGGATTGAGTACAAGGAGAGCAAAATTCCATATTCACACAATATATTTATACCCCTGCACAGAACATGCCACAGCTAAGAGGCCCTCCCCACACACACCCGGTATTTTCTTACACTCTAAGATGAGCTAAAGTATAAGCTTTACGGTCAACATGACATTGTTTTCTGTGCCTCGGTGTCTTATCTTGTTTCACTGCTGGGCTTTACCTTGGGAGGATGTCCCTTATCTTATTTACTTGTTGCCCAGCCCCGGGCAGATCTTCCTGTTTTCCAAGAAGATTGTAACAATGCATCATGTACTTGTAACTGAACACATTTTGGGTTTTAGGTGGGGTTTTTATATGTAACAGAAAGAGTAAAGAAGAATCTTCTAGCTTAACCATACTTAAATTGCGTAAAATCCTATTCTAAATGAGTAACTTATATAATACTTTTCTCTCAGCACTTAGACTTATATACCACTTTATAGTGCTTTTACATCCCTCTCTAAGCGGTTTACAGAGTCAGCCTTTTGCCCTCAACAATCTGGGTCCTCATTTTACCCACCTCGGAAGGATGGAAGGCTGAGTCAGCCTTGAGCCTGGTGGGATTCGATCTGCCAAATTGCAGTAGGAGTAACTTGAAGTACTGCACTCTAACCACTGCACCACTGAGGTCACTAAATGAATGGTTGTAAGTCAACCACCTGTAGTGTGTCAAGATATTAGAGAAAAGGAAATTGGAGCATGATTTTGCTGGTTAGACAGTATATAGTTAGTTTAGGAATGAGAGCTGCCCCCTTAAGGGAATGCTTCATGGGAAATGTAGTTAATGCCTCTTGGGAGATGTAGTTCATGTCACATGGTCACATCTGTAATCCTGATTGGCACTGAATCGACCTCTGGTTGGGCTGAGGGAGTTTTGGGGCATTCTTACCTGGATCCCAGCATCCTGCTGGAGTTTTTATTTATTTATTCATTTATTTGGTTTGTCAATTGCTTACAAGATAATAGGTATAAGTAAAAACATAGTTATGAATACATGGATACATATAAGAAAAATAAATATATATATATAAAAGAAACAATAGGACCAGGACGGTAGGCACGTTGGTGCGCTTATGCACGCCCCTTACAGACCTCTTAGGAAAGGGGTGAGGTCAATAGTAGACAGTCTAAGGTTAAAGTTTTTGGGGTTTGGGGAAGAAACCACAGAGTCAGGTAGAGGATTCCAGACCTTGACCACTCTGTTCCTTTGATATAATGCTATGGGATTAAGATAACCATCTTTTCACACTATTGAGGGAAATATTGGACATTAGATGAATCTCAACATAATTGTGAGTTATACCTTGAGGATACCTGATATAATCCAACAAAATTAACTTTGCCTGGAAGCCTTTGTAGTGTTGGACTGCTTGTTTCTATTCAGCCAGAAGATTGGAGACTTGAAAGTGAAAAGATGGTTATGAGTTTGATTTCCTCTGAAATCAATGAAAAGAAGCATGATTCTGACTTCCTCTTAACCAAGAACAAAACTGAATGGAATCCTTCTCTCAAATCAGAATGCAACAAAGGATTTAACTCCTGAATACTCTCTCTCTCCCTCCCTCCCTCCCTCCCTCTCTCCCCCCCCCTCCCCCCCCTCTCTGTGCAAGAAAGTCATAAAGCCTGTTTGAATCACCGGGAGGAGCCATAAATCCCCCCATTTGCAAGAGGCAAACAAGCAAACGGACAGTTGCATCCTCTCTGTCTCTCTCCGCATCTGAGTGACTGATTTGAGTAAGGAAGCTGGATTATCTCCTGTCTCTGAAGCTACTAAAATTTGTTCTTCCATGGAGTAAGCAGGCAATAAAAAGGGCCCCATCCTTGCCTTGAATTTTATGACAGTGGTCCCCAAGCCAACCGAGTCATAAATACCTTTAGCCACTCTGCCGTGTAAACCAACCCCCTAAAGAGGGAATCTGCCTCTGGAAAGCTGAAAAAAGTGACCAGGCTTGTAGCCAAAAGAAAGTCAACAAACTTTGCTGTCCTGTTTTATCTTTGTTTGTAAACTGGAGAGGAAAATACCATGAGCTGAATTTAGCAAGAAGTTAGCCTAAATTCTACATAAAGGAAATCACCCAAGCCCAGTTGATCAGAACATAAAATTAAATGACAGCATCCTCTGGTGATTGATCTCTAAGCTACAGCCTGTGAACAAGCTACCCATGGCAGCACCCTCTGGTGGCCAACCAATGTATTGCATCTGAGTCTTCTGAAGCCTGCAACGCAACCCAGTGGCCTAACCAGTGTACCACACCAGCAACTTCCAGAGCTTGCAACCCAGTGGCCAACCAGTGTATTGCATCATGGCTCACCCCATTGACGGTTGCATCGCTCTGGAGCAGGCACCTCAAATGCAGCAGCACTTTGGGAAAAGCTGCCGCCACCACATTCGAGGCGCCAGCTCCAGAGCGGTACAACAGTCAATGGAGTGAGCCTGTGGTGCCAGCGCCTCAAACGCCCCCCTGCTGCCTCTTAGCCTAACACACACACACTCCCTTCTAACCCTGCTGGAGCAGGTGATTGGACTAGAATAGATATCTCATTATCTTTCTCCTCCCTCCCTCCCTCCATCCTTCTTTATTTCTTTTTCTTTCTGTCCCTTCCTTCTATCCCCCCCTTTCTTTGTCTGTCCCTTTTTCTTTCTTTCCCTTTTCTCTTTCTTTTCTTCCTTCTCTCTTTCTCTCTCTCTTTTTTGGATGGATGGATGGATGGATGGATGGACGGAGGGACAGACAGACAGACAGAATGCGACAGCGGTGGCACTTTCCCAATGTGCTGCCACTGTTCTGTATTCTGTACAGTGGTAGATTTGTCTTCTGTACAGATGCAGATAGATAAACTCCACAAAACATCCACAGTGGTAGATTTGTCTTCTGTACAGATGCAGATAGATAAACTCCACAAAACAACCACAGTGGTAGATTTGTCTTCTGTACAGATGCAGATAAATAAACTCCACAAAACATCCATAACAAAGTACTTTTATTGGTTCATCAAGTATTGTATGTACCTCAAATCCTGAGAAGTAACTTTTATTGGTTCATCAAGTATTGTATGTACCTCAAATCCTGAGAAGCCAAGTTTTACAACAAACTCATGATTCTAAAGCGGCTGGTCATTTTGGGTTTGTGAAGACTCTACATTTGGTGAAACGGCAGTTCTGGTGGCCTTCGTTGAAAAAGGACATTGAGACTTATGTGGCAAGCTGTCCAGTTTGTGCTTCAGCAAAGAGGCCTCCTGGTAAACCACCAGGTTTGTTGCAGAATGTGGCCAGGCCAACTGCTCCTTGGAAGGAAATTTCCATGGACTTTATAGTAGATCTACCCGAGAGTGTTGGACACACTGTCATTTGGGTAGTGACTGATTTGTTCTCCAAACAAGCCCATTTCATCCCTTGCTCCAAGATTCCTTCAGCGAAATCATTGGCCAGAATGTTCATTATACATGTCTACAGGTTACACGGCGTTCCTGAGCGTGTAGTTTCTGATCAGGGGGTCCAGTTTACCTCGAACTTTTGGAGGGAATTCTTGAAGTTGATAGGCTCCACCCAGAGCTTAAGCTCTGCCCATCATCCCCAAACTAATGGGGCCTGTGAGAGGACAAACGGGGTGTTAGAACAATACCTCAGATGTTATATAAACTATCAGCAAGACAATTGGGTGGACTTACTGCCTTTTGCGGAGGTGGCGTATAATAACTCTGTACACAGTAGTACGGGGTTTACTCCTTTCAAAGTAGCCACGGGACAAGATTTTGTGCCCATACCTGAACTGCCTCAAGAAAAACCCAATGTCCAATCGTTGGGCGACTGGATATCTAAACTTCAACTAAATTGGCCGGTCGCTCGCAAAGCTCTGGACGAGGCGCACCAATCTCATAAGAAATTTGCTGACAGAAAGCGAGCCCCACAGATGTTGTATAAGGTGGGCGATAAAGTATTCCTCTCGACCAAATACTTGCAATCCTTTGCATATTTGTCTTGGAGGTAAAAAGTTGATTATCTGCTATCCTTTTTCCCTCATCTTGTAGCGGTAGAAATAGACCAGTTACCACGAGTCTGTGAGTTCAGGCAAGAATGAGGAAAACTCCCCCAACCCCTCAAGGGTCAATTTAGTGACCAATCAGGGTTACAGATGTGGTCACATGATATGGACTACATTTCCCAGGATACCTTTAACTACATTTATCATGATGCATCCCCTTAAGGGGACAGCTCACAATTGCTACCTAACTATCCAATTCCTATACAGTGGCTGGACAGCACACTCCCCGCCTGGAATTGTAAATTCCACTATTAAAAGAAGAAGAAAAAATAACTATAAACTAAGATAAGCAGTAGACAGTAATACTAACTGAATAGCAGATAACTATATAACTAAGATAAACACTTAGCTATATATCTAAGAGAAACAGTAAACATTAATAAAGCATCAAACAAAGCAAAGCATGCAAAGCTTGAGGTTCAATCTTCAAGTCTGGCCCTTCTCTGCAGTAGCACAAGGTCAGTGACTGGCCTGGTGTAGAGCTTCTTGGTAAAGGTCTGATGGTCGCAGGAGGAATCTAGTGACCTCACCATCAGGACCTTGACTTTGCGGATAAGTCCATCAGAGCTGGGCATGGTTTGAGACACAAGTCCCATAGGTCACGTGTTGCGATGCACATCCTTGTCTTTCAGCAAGACAAGGTCTCCCTCTTCAAGGTTTGGTTCTTTGGTCTTCCATTTACGGCAGTCTTTTAGGGTAGACAGGTACTCTTGCTTCCAACCAAAAGGTGTTGGCAGGCTGTTGAACTTGTCTCCATTGTTGTTTGTACAAGTCCTTAGAATCAAAGTTCCCTAACGGCGTGGGCCAATCACCCGTCTTCTGAGCAAGGCAGCTGGAGTGAGAATGGTTGGATTCTCAGGATCTGAAGAGACCAGAAATAAAGGTCGACCATTTATGGTGTCTGTGACTTCTGCCATAAGGGTAGATAGAGTCTCATGTGTCAGTTTAGGTGCTTTCACCAGCATCAAATCAAGGATCTGACGAGCTATTCCAATCATATATTCTCACGCTCCTCCCATGTGAGATGCGTGGGGAGGATTAAATATCCATGTGCATTTGTTGGCTTTAAGGTAGCCATCAAGTGGCAAGTCAGGGTGAATTCCATCTTCTATCTGTAGTTCTTTACAAGCGCCTACAAAGTTCGTTCCACAGTTAGTTCTGAATACCTTGACTGGGCCTCTGTGGGCTTGAAACCTTCTCAGGGCGTTAATGAAGCAAAAGACGTCCATAGATTCGATGACTTCGATATGGACTGCTTGAATGCTGAGGAATGTGAAGAGTACTGCCCATCGTTTGCTGTTACCTTGACCGCCCCTGGTCCATCAGGCATTACACAGATGAAGGGCCGAATACATAGAGGCCTACATTGGTGAACAGCGGTTCGGAGCTCAGGCGGTCGGGTGGTAGGTCAGCCATCATCTAGTATAGAGTCTGGCCTTGTTGCTTGTGACAATGGAAGCAAGACTGCAGAACAGTTGTAATACATCTTTTGGTGCCTACGATCCAGAGTCCACTCACTCTGAGGGCACCTTCTGTGAGTGGCAGCCTTGATGATGGATTAGTTTGTGGTGGTGTTGTACTAACAGCCTCGTTACATGATGGTTAGCCGGAAGGATGATGGGGTGCTTGCTGGGTGAGTCCATTTCTGCTTTGTGTAGGCGACCTCCTACTCACAGTACCTCCTGGTCGTCAAGGTAAGGGTTCAGTCTCAGAAGTGGACTGGATTGTGGTATGGCCTTCCCTGCACTCAGGCATCCGTATTCTGACGGATATGCATCTTTTTGCACACTTTTCAATATTCGTTTCTCAGCATGAGTGCAGTGGTCTGGGAAATATGACTTGAAGCCTTTCCAATGACCGAGGAGACGGACGACTGTGTGGATGAGTACAGTTATTCCCAGTACAAGAGGTTTCCATTGGGAGAAGCATTCAAAGCAAGCAGGTTTTAAGGGTGCTATCTTCTTGCCTTGGAACGTTGTTGCTAGGCAGACAACCAGAGGGATGACTGGTTCTACCTTCTTGACTAGGGGTCGAATGTCACCATCATTATCTGGCTCTAGGAGTACATACAAATCGGGCTTTTCTGGCTTCAAGGCATCTGTACACCACAAGAACCCGGGGCCTTTGAGCCAGGTAGAAGTTGATAACTGGGATGCAGGAATAGACCTTGTCACATGATCTGCAGGTTTCTGATCCATTGGAACATATCACCACTGCAGAGGTTTAGAAGATCTCCTGATCCACTCAACTCTGTTGCTCACATAGACGTAGGAGCGTCTACTCTCACTGTAGATATAACCCAGTACCACTCTGCTGTCTGTATAGAAGGTGGTGGGTTCTAAGGGAAGATCTATCATCTTCGTTATCACGTCTGATAGTTCTGCTGCCAGCGCAGCTCCGCAAAGTTCCAGTCGTGGTATAGTATGACCTTTTTGCGGTGCTAGTTTTGCCTTTCCCATGACAAATCTGACATATACGTTGCTCTCCCAGCCGTAGACTTTGAGGTATGCCATGGCTGCTACTGCCTTTGTTGAGGCATCTGAAAAAACATGTAGTTCCTTTCTGTGTGCCATGGAGGGCGAGATGGGAACATACGTGCGATGTAGGGGAACATCTTGGAGACAGCAGAGAGAGTTGCACCATGACTCCCATTCTTGCTTCTGCCCTGATGGGAGCAGTTCATCCCAATCTTTGATGTTTGGGGAGACTGTGCGCAGTAGGATTCTGCCTTGAATGGCAACAGGAGTTGCAAATCCGAGAGGATCGAACAGGCTTTTAACTGTTGACAGTACTCCTCTCCTTGTGAAGCCAGTCTTTAGGGCTGGGGTTTTGAAGGTGAAGAGGTCTTTCTTCAAGTCCCAACACAAGCCGAGACTGTGTTGAATGAAGGGGGTGTCGCTGGCGAAATTGAGGTCTTGCAATTCCTTGGCATGGTCCTCAGGACTAAAGGCCTTTAGAACTTCTTCACTATTGGACACTATCTTGTGTAGCTTGAGGTTGGCTGTCCCTAGCATTTGCTGAGGTCAATGGCCTCAGCTGGGGTGGCTACAGATTTCAAGCTGTTGTCTACGTAGAAGTCGTGTTCTACAAAGCGTTGAGCTTCTGCTCAGTATTTGTCTCCTCCCTCATGAGCAGTACATTGGAGACCGTAGTTTGCAATTGCAGGGGAGGAGCCATTGCCAAACACATGCACCCTCATTTGGTATTCCGAGATCCTTTGGTTGTGTTGATCATCACTGAACCACAGGAAACGGAGATCGTTACAGTGATCTTCTTGTACAAGGAAGGAATAGAACATCTGCTGTATGTCGGCCATAACTGCTATGGATTCTTTTCTAAAATGGATAAGCACCCCAAGTAGACTGTTCATGAGGCCAGGTCCTGTCACAAGGGCCTTGTTCAGAGAGTGGCCTTGAAACTGTGCATTGGTGTCAAAGACTACACATATTTGGCCTGGTTTCTGTGGATGGTACACTCCAAAGAACAGCAGGTACCAACATTCTTCATCAGTTTCCAGGGGTGGGGCCAGCTCAGCGTGTCCATTCTGTATCATTTTGTCCAAGAACTCCACCATATGAGCTTTCATCTCTGGGTTCTGGGTCAGGATCCGACTCAGACTGAAGAGGCGGGAGAGCACATATTTCTGGTTGTTTGGCAAGCATTGTCTGGGAGTGCGAAAGGGTAGTGTGCAACCCAACTACCGGTTGCGTCCTGTTGAAACTCCTTGTCCATTAACTGAAGGAATCTTTTGTCCTCAACAGACAGAGCTAAGTCATTGTCTTCTCTGGTAGTCTGAAATAGTACCTCTCCCAAGACAGGTTTGACTTTAGAAAGCGTGAAGTGTTCTTGGTATGGTGTCAGGTGAGATGGTCTGCCATTCTTGAGAAGGCAGCTAAGGTAGTTGACTGGGTTGGGGCCTGTAAGTGATCAATACAGACTACTCCTATGATCCCCCATCCTAGTGGAGATTTGATGGCCACTGAGCTGTCTACAGGGCCACCAACTGACTCGGAGAAAAGAAAGGTGCGTGGGGCATTATTTCCCAGCAAGAGTAGGATCTCAGCCTCTGGATCTAGAGCGGGAAAGTGATGAGCTAGGTGCTGTAGGTGAGGCATGCTACTTATGACCTCAGGTGTTGCGATCTGACTGCGGTCATTCGGTACCCCATTGCATTCAAAGATGGGCGGTAGTGGGAACCAGGAACTTCCATCCAATGACTCTATGCAGAGTCCAGTAGCTCTCCTCCCTGCCGTGCCTCTTGGTCCATGACACGTTGATACAGTGAAGTGAAGTTCGTCCTGTTGCACCTCAAAGAGGTCGAAGAATGTGGGTCTGGCCAGGGTGCAGGTGCTTTGAGTGTCTATCAGTATGTACATTTTCACGGCATCTTCAGGGCATCCTTCAGGGTACACTTTGGCTAAACAGATGGGAAGACATGAACGAGGGCATGGTGAGTCAGCACGCAGGGCTGTGCAGTTGACACTCATCACCGGTTAAGGTTGGGGTTAGGCAGCCTGCTGAGGAGCCCTGTGTGCTTCTGTGGTATGGGAAGGTTCCTTGTTCGAAGGAGGGTTGCGAGATATCTGCCATGGTGGCTCGGTGTCTGGATGCAGGGCAGTTGGGTGCTGGTCACTTTTGCAGATGTGACATTGCACTTTGGCTGTGCAGTATTTGGGCGAATGTTTGGATTCACAACACTTGTAGCAGTATTGGTACTACCTTATCAACTCTCTTTGTTGGGTCATTGATTTCACTGCAAACCCAGTGCAGCTGTTCAGCGAGTGATGAGTGTGGTGCATAGGACAAAACTGGTTTCTCTTTGGAGTAGGAGATCTAAATTGGTTTGTGTCTGATGAGGTCTCTCCCGCACTGTGTACGGATGAGGTCACGACCCCAGTGTTATGTGTTGTCGTTTGGTGATGATCTGTAGAGATGTGCAGTAGAGGCTGGAGAGGTTCAGAGTTGCGGTAGGGGTCTCTGTTAGGTTGGTGAAATCTGCCTCTGAGGTGAAGGTTTCTGAAGCTGTTGCAGGACTCTGTTTGCTGGAAGACAAATTCTTGGAGAAAGGCAAAAGGTGGGTCTCGTTTGCGATTTGTGGCCAGAAAGGCGTCGGACAAAACAATCCATCGTTCTAATATTTCTTTTGGTAGTTTGGTGATGATTGCTTTTTGCGTTATGAAGAGATCAAGGCAAGCCAGTCCTGGTAAGTCAGAACATTCTTTGGCTGTTCGCAGCTCTGTAAGGATGTTGGAAAAGTCCTCTAGTTTTCAGGTTTTGTGGATGGTGATACACAGGAAACTGTAAAGTCGTTCTAGGAGCGAGTATTCCATCAATGTGTCTTTGCCATATTTCTGGTCCAAAGCATCCCACGCTCGTTTTAAAGCAGTGTCTGGGTCATTAAGTAAGCCTGTGTGAATGTGTTTCACCATGTAGTTAGACTGTGGTCCTAGACATGACAACAGAAATTTAAGTTCTTCACCTTTTTACTGTTCTGTATTCTGTACAATGGTAGATTTGTCTTCTGTACAGATGCAGATAGATAAACTCCACAAAACATCCATAACAATGTACTTTTATTGGTTCATCAGGTATCCTCATAACTCACATTTGTGACACAGTTCTTCTTTAATGACCAATCTTTTGCATATCTGTCTTGTAGGTAAAAAGATGATTATCTGCTATCCTTTTTCCCTCATCTCGTAGCGGGAGAAATAGACCAGTTACCATGAGTCTGTGAGTTCAGCCAAGAGTGAGGAAAACTCCCCCAACCCCTCGAGGGTCAATTTAGTGACCAATCAGGGTTACAGATGTGGTCACGTGATATAGACTACATTTCCTAGAATACCTTAACTACATTTACCATGATGTCCCCTTAAGGGGACAGCTTGATGACCCGTAGTCTCTCAAAATAACCCAAAACCCAAAACATATATTAAAGTCTGGTAAAGCCTTCTACTTAACTTCACTGTTTTATTAGGCACAGTTTAAAGTCACAAAAGTAAATAATGAGGCAAACAGAAAACCAAAACAAACCGCATTGATGAGAGTTCTGAAGCAAGCCAAGATAACAAATTATAAACTCCAGGAAAATAAACAAGAAAAGTCCATGGGAAGAATACCAGCAAAGATAAGCCTCTTTCAAGGTAAACACTAATTGACTTCAGCAATTCTAACTGCGCAGTTGCAAACTTATATACATAGCTCCCACCTGCAAGCCACGAGGAGGATCATGGTAATCTCTTGAGTAGACCTCGCTTTTCCCTGATCCTCTCCTCCCTGCGTGACCTAGGATGGATAGGGGATGGGCCTGGATCCTCCTCTGACTGCTCAGCCAGCCTCTGCCCTTCCCCAGCCTCCTCCACCACCTCTGGAGCCACACTCCCATTCCCTGTTGGCTGTTCCTTCTCTTCCTTAGAGTCAGACTCCACCAGGAGCATGACACTATCCCCCCCCCACAGGGCCCTCTCCCCCGGGACCAGATGGATGAGGACATTGAGGAAACTGAGCGTGAAAGTCCTGGACCAAACGAGGAGCATGAACATCAGTGGCATCGACCCAGGTGAAATCCTCTGGTCCATAACCTTTCCATGCCACCAAATACTGACATTGGCCTCGCAACTAGAGTGAATCTCAGATGCTATCCACTTCGTATTCTTCCTCTCCCAGAGGGGCTACTGGGGCCGGCTGTGATGGAGCCGGTCTATGCAGACTGTCGGGCGAGGCAGGGACAAACAGGGAATGATGAAAAATAGGATGGATACACATGGTCCATGGCAGGGAGAGACAATAAGCCACAGGATTGATCACCGCCTCGACCAGAAAAGGTCCCAAGTAACGGTGATCAAGCTTTTTCGATGGTCACGTTATTGGTAAATATCGAGTACAGAGCCAAACCCGATCGCCAACCGCTAAAGATGGAACATCACAACGATGTCGGTCTGCAAACTGTTTACAGTCTTCCTTGGCTCTCTCTAGTTGACTGCGGACCATGTGGTGCATGGCTTTTAACTCCTGCAAAAATGTATCCACTGCTGGAACTGAGGAATCAGACGGGGCTAAAGGGAAAAGTCGTGGATGAAACCCATAGTTAGCAAAGAAAGTGGACACATGGGTGAATGCATGTTGAGA
Source organism: Notechis scutatus (assembly GCF_900518725.1). The sequence goes on along the minus strand of NW_020716940.1, from coordinate 242,216 downwards.
ATTGTTATAAGTGAATTCTGCCACCGGCAGCGCTTTCACCCAATTGTCTTGTTGAGTATTGCTGAAACAGTGGAGGTACTGCTCCAAAATAGCATTTACTCTCTCTGTCCCTCCATCAGTTTCGGGGTGATGAGCAGACGACAGACACACCTGAACCTGCAGTTTCACGAGTAGGGTCTGTCAGAAATGTGCCATAAATTGTACCCCCCAATCTGATACCATGCGGTCTGGTAACCCATGCAATCGGAAAACATGGGAGATAAACAATTGATCTGTTATCTTGGCCGATGGAAGACCTGCACACAGAATAAAGTGGGCCATTTTAGTCAACATATCCACCACCACCAAAATGGTTGTGGCACCATTTGATGGTGGTAACTCAACGATAAAATCCAATGAAACTGCTCCCCATGGTCATTCTGGCATGGGCAAGGGCTGCAAGAAACCAGGGGGTGCACCAGGACCATACTTTGCTTGGCGACAGATCCCACAGGACACCACATATCCCGACACATCATGTTTAAGTCTCGGCCACCAAAATGTCCTAGAGATGAGATGCAGTGTTTTGAACACCCCAAAGTGTCCTGCCGCCGGACTATCATGACATTGACATAGGATAAGGCCACGAAGAGGACCTCCAGGCACATAAATGCAATCACGGAACCGCAACAGGTCCCCAATATACGCTCAAGGAGTCTCTTGTCTCCCATTCTCATCCAATTCTCGACGTCAAGCTGTCACAAATGGGTCCTGCCACTGCGCCTCCTGAATCCTCACTCGAAGGTCCACAGGTTCCTCGGTGGCCACAAACCACTCCAACAGAATCACCGTCCAGGACAAGATTTTATCCTCCCTTCAGGTATACTCGGGCTTCCGAGATAGGGTGTCGGCACGTTGATTCCTTCCACTCAGAACATAGGTCACCCGGAAATCAAATCAAGAAAAAAATAAGGACCATCTCACCTGACGCTGGTTCAATGTCCGAGCTGTACGTAAGTGTTCCAAATTGCAATGATCCATCCAAACCTCGATTTGGTGATGAGCCCCCTCCAGGTGGTGCCGCCATATTTCAAAAGCGACCTTAACCACCAATAGCTCCTTGCCCCAAATCATATAGTTGCGCTCTGGAGCCCAGAACTTCCAGGAATAATAAGCACACGGGAACAAGGTGCCTGCGGGAGCATAGGCCTGGAGGAGCACCACACCAACAGCCACATCAGAAGTATCTGTTTCCACCACAAATGGCTGGCCTGGATCAGGGTGTTTGAGGATAGGCTCAGAAGCAAAGGCGACTTTCAACACCTCAAAAGCTGCCTGCTCCTCAGCACCCCAATGGAACTTCTCCCCCTTCTTGAGCAGATTAGAAAGGGGAGCAGTCAATGCAACAAAGCGGGGAATAAATGTGCGGTAGTAGTTCACAAACCCCAACAGTCGTTGCACATCCTTAACCCGCTGTGGAGGTTTCCACTCCTGCAACGATTGAATTTTTTCCAGGTCCATTTCCACCCCAGCAGGTGAAATACGATGTCCCAATAAGTCAATCGTGGTTTGTGCAAACTGACACTTCTCACATTTAGCAAACGGGTGGTTATTATGCAAACGTTGCAACACCAGCCGCACATGCTGCCAATGTTCCTGCAGGGAGTCTGAGTAAATCAAAATGTCATCTAAATAAATGACCACAAATTGATCCAACAAATCATGTGCATGAAATGCATGAACACAGCTGGGGCATTGGTTAATCCAAAAGGCATCACGGTATACTCAAAATGCCCATACCTTGTCCGGAAGGCTGTTTTCCACTCGTCCCCTGCACGAATGCAAATGAGATTGTAGGCCCCCTGCAAGTCCAACTTCGTAAAGATCTCAGCTTGACGAAGCCGCTCAATCAGTTCAGGGATGAGGAGAAGCGGGTACTGATTCCTCACTGTAATTGCATTCAACTTGCGGTAATCACAACACAAACGTAGCTCCCCCGATTTTTTTTCACAAAAAGCACTGGTGCAGCCAATGGGGAGGTAGAAGGCCGGATAAACTCTTTCTGGAGATTCTTGTCAATAAAATCCCGCAATGCGGCCAACTCCGGTTCCGACAGGAAATATCTCCGACCCACCGGCAATTTTGCATTGGGCAACAAGTTGATTGGACAGTCATACACCCGATGAGGAGGCAACTGATCTGCCTCCTTCTCCCCAAACACATCAGCAAAGTCCACCAACTCCACAGGTAGATCCAGGTCCATGGGTGTAGCCACACTCCCTGCACAGGAGCGCAAGCAATGGTTGGCACACTTCCTATCAAGGAACTGCACAACTCCAGACGACCAGACAATCTGTGGATCATGGGCCTGTAACCACTCCAAACCCAGCACCACCGGAAAATGAGGCACTGCAGCAACGTAAAACACAATTTCCTCCACATGCTGCCCAATACGCATGCAAAGGGGTTTGGTTGCAGCAACCACAGGTCCCGAACGAAGGGCCCTACCTAACTATCCAATTCCCATACACTGGCTGGACAGCACACTCCCCGCCTGGAATTGTAAATTCCACTATTAAAAGAAGAAAAAGAATTAACTATAAACTAAGATAATCAGTAAACAGTAATACTATGAATAGCAGATAACAGTATAACTAAGATAAACAGTTAGCTATATAACTAAGAAAAAACAGTAAACATTAATAAAACATCAAACAAAGCAAAGCATGCAAAGCTTGAGGTTCAATCTTCAAGTTCAGCCTCTTGGTGCAAGTCTGCTGGTCACCTCTGGTGGCCTTTTAGGGTTGACAGGTACTCTTGGCAGCAAAGGTGAAAGTTTGGTGGTCACTTCTGGCGGCCTTTTAGGGTTGACAGGTACTCTTGGTACCAATCGTGAAAGTCTGGTGGTCGCTTCTGGCGGCCTTTTAGGGTTGGAACAGTACTCTTGCTTCCACGGTGTCAAACAGCATCGGGAAGCTGTTGGAAAGGGTGTTGCATAGGCATATGCCCATGTAGAGTGTCTTAGTGGACGTCTGGTGGTTGTTGGTGGACGTTTAGCGTGTCCTAGCGAAAGTGTACTGATTGCTGGTGTCCTTTTAGGCTGGAACGTCATTCTTGTTTTCGATGGTGCTAAAGGGCGTCGGAAGGCTGTTGGAATGGATGGTGCTAAGGCATTTGCCTGGGTTGGAGCCTGCATCCAATTGTCACTGACGATTCCTACGATCCCCCATCCTAGTGGAGATTTGATGGCCACTGGACCGTCTACAGGGCCGCCGACTGACTCAGAGAAGAGAAAGGCACGTGGGGCATTATTTCCCAGCAAGAGTAGGATCTCAGCCTCCGGATCTGGAGTGGGAAAGTGATGAGACAGGTGCTGTAGGTGAGGCATGCTACTTATGACCTCCAGTGTTGCAATCTGACTGCAGTCGTTTGGTATCCCATCGCATTCAAATACGGGCAAGAGTGGGAACTGGGAACTTCCATCCAATGACTCTATGCAGAGTCCAGTAGCTCTCCTCCCTGCCATGCTTCTTGGTCCATGGCACGTTGATACAGTGAAGTGAAGTTTGTTTTGTTGCACCTCAAAGAGGTCAAAGAATGCAGGTCTGGCCAGGGTGCAGGTGCTTTGAGTGTCTATCCGCACGTACATTTTCACGGAATCTTCAGGACATCCTTCAGGGTACACTTTGGCTAAACAGATGGGAAGACACAAACGAGGGCACAGTGAATTGGCATGCAGTGCTGTGCAGTTGACACTCATCCTTGGTTTTGGTTGCAGTTTGGCAGCCTGCCGAGGAGCCCTGCATGCTTCTGTTTTACGTTGAGGCTCCTTGTCCAAAGGAGGGCTCCAAGATATCTGCGGTGGCGGCTCGGAGTCTGGATGCAGCGCGGTTGGGTGCTGGTTACTATTACATAAGTCACATTGCACCTTGGCTGTGCAGTACTTGGATGGGTGTTTGGATTCGCAACACCTATAGCAGTATTGGTACTCCCTTAGCAACTCTTTTCGTTGGGTCAGTGGTTTCGCTGCAAACCCAGTGCAGCTGTTCAGCGAGTGACGAGTGTGGTGCATAGGACAAAACTATATTCTCCTTGTGTTCGGGGATCTAACTTGGGTTGTAACTGATGAGTTCTCTCCCCAACTGTGTGTGGATGAGGAGTCGATCTCGGTTTTATGGACAACCATGAAGGGTCGTTCCCTGGTAGCGTGCATAGGGCCTGAGGGTGATATGTGGCTGCTGTTGCATCTTCTGTCATTAGGAGGACTAACAGCTCTGAGTCCATGGGCCCAGTGTGTGTTGCACACTGTCGCCTGGTGGGACACGAATTCTTCAAGAAGTGTGAAGCGTATAAAGCAGTGGTGACCCTTGGCCATGAAGGTGTCAGACAACTGGAGCCACTTTTCAATTAGCACCTGTGGAAGTTTTCAAACAATTTTGTTCTGCATGTCGACGTGATCGAGACAGGTCAGTGCCGGTAAGTTGGGATCCCATTGTGCTGTTCTCAGCTGGACAAGTATGTTAGTGAGGTCTATAATCCAGCAAGGCTTGTCGATAGGAATTTTAGGAAATCTGTTGAGGCTATCCAAGAGTGTTGCTTCTACGTCCTTGGAAGTGCCATACAGTTCGTCAAGCTTTTTCCATGATAACCGTAGGGCAGTGGCCGGGTCGTCTAAGTGGAATGCCAAAAGTGCCCTCGGTATGTCTCTTCCGGTTTGTCGGCTTCGCGAGTGGCAGGGATTTGCGAAGCTGCGCGATCCCTGCCGCGCTAGCCGTTTTTGGGGCTCCGATCCGGACGGGTACGGAGCTAGGCTGCCCTGCAGGGGCAGCTGAAGGTAGGGGGGATCCGGAGAGGGGTTTGGGGGTGTTGCAGACCCCCTCCCCGGCCGGCAGAACCCCCTCTTCCCAGGACGGTGCAGCAGCGGTCCGTAATGGCCGCCACAAAGAAGCTGGCAGCCGGGTAAGAATGCGCAGGAGGAAGTGGAGAAAGTGTTTGAAAGGAGAAAGTTTTTCTTGGTTCCTAGGACTCTAAGACATATTTAACAAAATTCCTGAAAAGTATGACTTTCTGAATGATACCTTCGAGAAGAGGAAAAAAGCGGCAGTTTGATGGTGCTGAAAGGATAGCTTACCCTCTTTTTCTACGGAATAAAAAGTGAATATTAAGAAACCTATTTTTTTTAGGTGAAAACTGGCTTTAAGCGATGAGTGGGAAAAGAGATGATTAAAAAAAAAAATTGTATACTAAGACTTTGTTGGAGGAGATGCCTTAAGGATTGAAAGACTAAAATATATTGCAATAAGATTTTAAGAAACAGATTTGGACTTTCTTTTTCTCTGATTGATACTACCCTAGGAGGAGAAAGTGAGAACTCTGCCTTGGTTTGGACTGATTGATAACTTTGGGATTGTTTTATTTTTCCTTTGGAATATTCTGGTTGTTGTAAGAGAAAAGAAAAGAAAAGATTTATAATGGCTCCTTCTATTGAGGAACTGAGAAAAGATTATGAACAAGCAAAAAAAAAATGGTAAAGCTGGTTTGAAAGAAGCCTTCCTTTTTTTAGAAATGGCGCTCATTAACTATCAACAAACATTACAACAGATGAAGACAGCAGAAGAAGAAGAAGGAGAGGAAGCCATCTTTAATAAATCTCAGAACTCGACCAAGAAAGAAGGAAGAGGGAAAGGAAGAAAAATAAAGGACTTAAGATTTAAAAAAAACATTTAAGAAAGGGAAAAATAAGGTGCAAAATCAATATAATGATAGTAAACAAAAGGGAAGAGGAATACGACAGAGAAGGGAAGCCAGTAAGGCAGAGGCTAGAAGAAGGGGGGGGTAGAAAGGTTTGTTGGGAGAAGAAAGAAAGGGAAAAGGTGGAGAAAAGCTACAAAGTTTTGAAATTAAATGGGAAAAAAGGAATCTTTTTTAGGGATAAAGGATAAGTATAATTTTTCCAAAGAGATTTTGCAAGGTACATAAGATGATATTGTAGTATTGTATTAGAAATAGAAAACTTAAATGGCTTAAGAGTTGATAAGAGATTAAAATGTTGAAATGTTAATAATGATTGGTTTTAAAATTTAATAATATGAGGGGAGGTTTAGAATATTGAGTTTTAATTAAAGAGTTTAATAAGATTATGATATTGATGTTATTATAAAATTTTTATTATAGTATTTGTTTTTAATATTTAGATTTATTGTTTAACTATGTATTTAATTATTCTGGATGTATTATTCAGTTAGAATGTACCAAGCAAAATCAGATTGGGTATTGGGTGTTATTTTAAAGATTAATTTGATTAATTTAGTGGGGAGATAGAAAGGCATCATACTCTGATTAGTGATTTCAGGAGAAATTTCTTTTTTTTATATAAGGAATGAGACAAAGGTACAATAAAGAATGGACAAAAGATACAAATATAATGATTCAAATTAAGATGATTAATTAAGATAGAATTAAAAAGAGTGAAATATGTGGAGAAGTTAATATAGAAGACTTAGAATGGTAAATAAAATAAGTAATGATATGTAAGATGAGCATGAATACAGTTGAAGTCCATGAAGAAAGAGATACCTGGGTCCAAGTTACTTTCCAAAAAGATTTTTTTTATGTTTTGTGTGTTGTGTATATATGTTTTTTTTTCCGGGGAGAATTAATGAAACCTTGCAGAAATATAGAATGAGAATAATGGTAACTAAGTCAGAAAGAAATAGATGAAATAATAATAATAAAATGGAATAAGAGTAAAGAGAAATAAAGAGAAAGTGGATAAGAGGTTTTTGTATGTTTATATGGAAATGGTTTAAAACAGAATTATAGTTCATCTGACTTGTTAAATTTATAATGGAAAAAGGTTTAAATATGTAATGGATAATGATGACTTGTGTGTTTTGAAAATTAATAAAACTTGTTTAAAAAAAAAAAAGTGCCCTCGGTATGTCGGCAGACTGTGGCCCTAGCCATGCTATCAAGTGTCCAATTATTTCATCAGGGTTCAGGTGTGCCGCCTGAACGGGGCGCAGGAAAAGTTTCTTCCATACTAGATACTTGCTGCCTGGTTTGTCAGAGAATCTGCGAACTCCGTTGGCGTGCAAATTTAGCTTTCCACTCTGTACAGCCAAGTTGCTCCAGTAATCTTCAGCATTTGCTGAGTTGGGGGGAGGTATTGACATAGAAGGTTCTCCCCCTGAATTATCGTAGGGTGGGTTCTGTTAGGAATGTAAGTCACCTAACAGTTGGGTTGGAAAATATATAAACCAGGATAGACATTTTAATACTGTCTCTTTAAGGGAATGCTAAAATTGTAATTGGGTGTGGTTCCTCAAATGGCCATAAGATGGAGTCATAAACCTGGGTTGTTTTAGTTCCTGTCCTGTTGCTGAGAGTGTTGCTGTTCCTTATTGACTGTTACTGATCATAGTTCTTCTTGGGTTTGATGTAAGTTTGTTACTGAACTGTTTTTGATACTGGACTTTGATATTTGGATTACCCTGGACTAAAAAAACTGACTGCTATAACCGTGAACGACTTGGACTGATTGTTTGGACTTTGCTTAAACATTTATTGGAAGTAAAAACCTACATTTTACTATACAGTGTAGCTATGTGCTGCGTGACTCTTATTCTACACTACTCTCACTACGTCTCCCTGTGTGCGTTCATTCTCCTAATGGGGAATTGCCTTAACAGGTTCGGGTTGTAAGGCAATGACGGATTGTAGTCTTCCTCCCAGTACTTATGGAAGATGTCGTTCTCCCATCCTGGGGATGATGGTCGAGCGTCACGCTGCTATGTAGGCTGGGTATGGTTACCTTGTGGTGTCTGGGAGCTGGAGTGGTATTGAGGTTGTGGCAGGAATGCTGCTGCCTGTGGATTGAGTGTGGCAGTTGTTGTTGATGGCATGTCAACTCGTCGAGAAGTCAGTGTAAGCACTGGTGGGCTAAGTTGCTCAGCCAGCATGGTGTGAGACGTTGCAGTAGGGTTGCTGGTGCTGGGAAGAGAATCTTGAACCTAAGTACATACATCAGTTGGGGAAGGTTTGCTATTGGTGGGAAGTGAATCTCATACTTTAGATCATACGACGTCAGTTGCATAACTGACGTGTAGAGTATGTGGTTGAGATTCATCCCTGTGCTTCCCTGGTTGTGGGAGACTGTTAGGCAACTGAGGTGGTTCCATCTGCTCGTTTCGAAGCGAGTGCTGCTCATCCACGTAGGCTTTGACCTGTGTATCTGGGGTCTCTTCTCCCAAGTCTTCGAGGTCGAAGTTGAGGGAGGCAGCATTGGCCGCCTTCTGCCATGCTGCGGCCCGTGCTGTTTTTGCTGCCGTCTCTCTTTGTCATTCGAGTAACTCCACTTGGGCCTGAGCTTTGGTCATTTTTGCCTGTTGTTTGGCCATTTCTGCTTGTTGATTGGCCATTTCAGCTTTCTGCCATACCACCTCTGTCATAATACATAAATCTGCCTCCGCTGCTGCAGCTTCAACTTGGGCTTCTACAGCTCGTTCGGCATAACTTGCTGCTTTGGAGGCCTTAGATGTGCCGCTACAACAGGAGGATATTCTGGAAGGATGGTGAGAGCTGGCAGCAGAGAATTGGCGTGAGACACTAGAACCTGCCTGTGGTCTAGTCAGTTTGGGATGGAAGGAGGAGGCTTTCTTTGAGTGGTGGGAAGAAGCTGCTTGTGATTGAAGATCTCTGTCAGATGTGGTCTTCTCCCTCGGTATTTGCTCCTTCTGTAGCACAACAAGGAGCGTGGCCTGGAGGGAGTTTCTGCCTTCCCAAACACTGTCTTCACGTTCTTTGTTTGTCTCCTCAAAGCAATGAATATGTTCCTGGAACTCTGGGTCTTCCAGGTTTGACTGTATGTATTTAAGCTTATTTTCACTGTCTCTCCATCGTGCGAGGCGCTCCTCTAACTCTTTCTGCATCAGGAAGAGGGGCAACTTGCTTTTGGGGGTGTCACAAATCTTGAACAGCTCTGTCCATGCATCTGTATGACAGAGATACTGCCTTTCCCAATCCTCTCTGAAGCGTGTCACTGCGGGTGAGGTAAGCTTCGTATGCCATCTGAGGTCGTAGGCCTTCTGAGGTATCGCGGCTTCTCCAGAGGTTTGGACATCTAAAGGTGGTTGTTGGGAACCAGGTTCCACATTTACAACAAGGGTGGGTGGAGGATTTGGGTCTTGTGGTACATCAGAGACATCTGTCATGGCTGAGGAAGTTGCTTCAAATTGGCAAAGGAAGAATTTTGGGAAATTTAGTGGTTTTCCGTGTAATTCCTTTTTTGTACTAGGGGGCACTATGCGCAGGTAGCAGAAAGTAGAATTGCTGCTGGATTTATTACATGAGCACGTAGGTGGCACTGCAAAGTCTGGGCAATGCTAGGACAAGACACAGTATGGCTGCTTATAGGGTATGTTGTGAGCTTGCAACACAAGGGGGCATTAGAGGTTGCATTGCGAAGTTTGAAGACTAGAGGGCTGAATGCAGAAATATGCATAGCGGAGTCTGAAGACTTGAGGGCTGAACGCAGAAATATGCCTATTATTGTTGCTTGCTTCACAAGGTGGCAGCAGAGGATCTGGAAGATGAGGTTGCAGTGAATCCTGGAACCTTTAATTAAATTGATTAGATTGTCCACAATAGTTGCAAAAAGGGATTGTCATTGGATAAACACTCTGGTCAAATTTGAGAAACTGTGAGAATTTCCTGCCTACTCTTGGGAAAAAAAAAAGGAAAAAAATGGTAAGAATTCTTTGACTTCACTGTAAATTTCTTCTTGACCACCAGATGGAGATGTAGGCTGCTTTACTTGAGTCTGTTAGTCTGTCTGGTAATCTTGGAACATTTGAATTAAATTGATTAAATTGTTCACAATAGTTTCAAAAAGGGGTTATCAATGCAAACACGTATTGGAAAACTCAGGGAGATTTTTCTTTGAGCACCAGATGTTGCTGTGGGCTGCTTTAAGATTCAGAAAATCTTACAGAGTCCTGCTAAATTCCCTTTCTGGAGTGTAAACATTTTAACAAGTCAGCAGAGATAATGTAGAACTCAAGAAAGAAAGGATCCCTCTCTGTAATCCAAACAGACTGTATAACTTTAAAATGGAGCAAAGCTTCCTGAGCCTCTGTGGTTGGATAGAGAAAGGGGGGGGCGGCAATTCCCCCAGCAGCCAAGCCGGCTTTTCAAAGTTTTTACAGGGAGTTTTTACAAAGTTGTACAGGGAGGGAAATCAGCATTTGTAAAGAGCTTTGAGACAAAGGGCTTCTACCTCATGGGCAGTCCATTTCTATGGTGATGAGGTATTTTAATTACTGACTTCCTGTGGAAGCTTTTGGTTGGAAGGGCCAGTGAGATGCAGTCCTTGTCTCAGAAGGAAGAAGGAAGAAAAAAAAGCAAAAGCTGCTGAGAATTGTAGCTTCATCTGCATTTGAAAAAAAATTGTAGGTAGTAACCGGGGAGAAACAGGGCAGATGGGTAAAACCTGGCTCCTCCCTTTGTTTTACAAATTGACTCTTCCCAGTAAGGAGTTGTAATTTGAGACACAGCACTTCTTTCACTGAAGAGAAAAGGAGGGGGAATTTGCCACTTCCTGGCTTGATACAAAGACAAAGGAATCCTGGAGGCAAATTTGATAGCCTTTGAAAGCCAGAGCGTAGGATATTGGAAAAGTCTCTTGAGTAAAAGGGGAAGTGGGGATTCTTTTCCCTCCCTGCAATTCAAACTGAGGCACAGAGCTTAGCATTCTACATTCACTCCTGGCTTCAACATTACTTGCTTTATCACAAATCCAAATTAACAGTCTTTACTTTTTAATCCTCTTTTGGCATCAGGAATTCAAATTAAGCAATCCGTTTACTTTTCTTGGGCTTCAGGAATACAAAAATAATCTTTTACAACATTGTGTCCCTGTATTGGAGGCTTTTAGTGCAGCTTGCACTCACAAACAAAAAAAACTCCACACCACTAGCCAGGCAAACACCTGGGCACAAACAGATCCCCCCTGATACCTCCAGCTCAAACACACCCCAACCAGGCACCCAGATGAAACCTAGCTTCTTAACAAATGATAGCTGTCCATTTACTCGGAGCCAAGCTGCACTAAAAGCCTCCAATACAGGAACACAATGTTGCCAGCCAATCAAGATACAAAAAAAAGCCACAAAACAGACAGAAGATATTAGAAACACCAATCAAGCAGAACACAGCAAACTCCAAGACCAATAAACACAGACCAAGACTCCCAACCAATCAGGATGAAGAAAAACCATTCTGGCACAGCAGTAGGCTAGCCCCAAATTTAAAACTGAAACAACTGTAAAAGTCTGACTCACAGATGAACGCAATACAGAAGCCTGATGATGGCAGATGAGATTCTGCTGAAACGTTGCTACAACTTTAAAAGCACAACTATAATGATGTGGGAAAATACCCGAACAAAGCTGAATACCATTCATATATACATATACATATACATATACATATACATA
>NW_020716940.1:206673-225742 GCF_900518725.1 Notechis scutatus | reverse complement strand
TTTTTTTGTAGATTAGTACATCTAGGAATGGTAGTTGTTTGTTTGTTTCCGTTTCCATGGTGAACTTGATTTTGGGGTGTGTGCTGTTTAGGTGTGTTAGGAAATTGTTTAGGTTTTCTTTTCCATGGGGCCAAATCGCAAATGTGTCATCGATGTATCTTAACCATAGTTTGGGTTTGTGGGTGGTATTGGCTAGGGCTCTGAATTCGAATTCTTCCATGAACGGGTTTGCAATGATGGGTGACAGTGGTGCTCCCATAGGGGCTCCTTCAATTTGCTTGTATCTTTGTCCTTTGTATGTGAAATATGTGTTGGTTAAACAGTGTTCTGCTAGTTCCATGAGATATTTGGGTGGTTGGTATTTATTTTTGATGATTTTGAGAGTTTCTTTTCATGTTCGGGTCTTTTCCTGTGTAAGATTGAGAGTATCTTGGCAACGTTTCAACGAGGTCCCACTCGCCATCTTCAGGCTGGTGCTTTTGGCTTCATGCTTGTGCGAGCAAAGCGTGATTGGAGCTGCCGTCTCCCTATATATACTGGTGGGGAGGTTGGCTGTGTTGTCATTTCTTGATTGGTTGATGGAGTTGATGTTTGCAGAACACCAAGGATTGGGATGAGCCACGTCCCCTAGAACAGAAGCAAGAATGGGAGACGTGGCGTACCTCCCTAAGTTGTCTCCAAGATATCCATTTGCAGTGCATGTATGTTCCTATCTCCCCTGCCACCACACAGAAGAAAGAATTGCATGTTTTTTCAGATGCATCAACAAAGGCAGTAGAAGCTGTGGCATACCTCAGGGTCTATGGTGGAGAGAGCAACATTTACATCGGTTTCGTCAAGGGAAAGGCGAAACTAGCATCACAAGAAGTTCATACTGTGCCAAGGCTGGAACTCTGTGGGGCCATGCTGATCTAGCAGATCTGAAAACGAAGATGGTAGACCTTGAGCTAGAACCCACCACCTTCTACATGGACAGCAAGGTGGTGCTTGGCTACATCCACAATGAGAGCAGATGCTTCTATGTCTATGTGAGCAACAGAATGGATCGGATCAGAAGATCTTGAAAACCTGAGCAATGGAGGTATGTGCCAACAGACCAGAACCCAGAAGACCATGCTACAAGGTCTATTCCTGCATCCCAATTAGCAGAATCGACATGGATAAAAGGCCCTGTCACGCACAGACACCCTGAATCCTGGGGAATCAGAACACCATGAGCTTCTAGATCCAGACCAAGATGCTGACATTCAACCTCTAGACAAGAAGGAGAACAAACAGGCCATCTGCATGGCAATGATAGTCAAAGAAAAGGAGGAACGCCCCCTAGAACCAGCTTGCTTTGAGCATTTCTCCTGTTGGAAACCTGTCCATCTGGGCGCGACCGTGATCATCCGTGCGATCATCTGTCTCCAAAGTCACCAGAAGAGTTTCCAGACCAGGTTCCCAGACAGCTACGTCCAAGCAGAGAGAAGAATTCTACAAAGTGTGCAGCAAGACGTTTATCAGTTAGAATTTGAATGCCTGAAAGCAGAGAAGTCGAGCCCGAAGTCTAACCCGCTTCTGGGACTGAACCTGTACCTCGGCAGCCATGAGTTACTTCAAATAGGGGGACGCCTCGACAAGGCTGAAATGGCCTTAGACAGCAAAATCATCCTTCCTGCTCGGCAACACGTAACACCTGCTGGTCCAACACCACCATGAAGCCATCCACCATCAAGGCCGGCACTTCACAGAAGGTGCCATCAGAGCTGCGGGGCTCTGGATCATGGGTGCTAAGAGATGCATTGCGACTGTTCTGCACAAGTGCCTAAATTGTCACAAACAACGGGGCACGACTCAACACCAGATGATGGCTGACCTGCCACCCAAGCATCTTAGTCCCGAACCACCATTCACCAATGTAGGCCTAGATGCATTTGGCCCTTGGTCAGTGTCTGCCCACCAGACCAGAGGTGGTCAAGCTAACAGCAAACGCTGGGCTGTTTTCTTCACATGCCTTAGCATTTGAGCTGTCCATATTGAAGTCATCAAATCCATGGACTCCTCTTGCTTTATCAATGCTCTAAGAAGGTTTCAAGCCTATAGAGGCCCATTCAAGGTATTCAGATCCAATCGTGGAACGAACTTTGTAGGAGCTTGTAGAATTACAGATTGATGAAGGCATTCGCCCTCACTCGGCAATTGATGGCTACATAAAAGCCCATAACTGTGTATGGATATTTAAACCTCCCCATGCATCCCACATGGGAGGAGCGTGGGAACCCATGATTGGCATAGCCCGCAGAATCCTGGATTCCATGTTGATGAAGACACATATGCTGATCCATGAGAGCCTAACCACCCTGATGGCAGAAGGAGCAGCTACCATCAATGGTCAACTTTTAGTTCCAATTTCCTCAGGTCCTGAGAATCCAGCTATTCTCACCCCAGCCACCTTGCTAACCCAGAAGCTAGGTGACTCACCCGCACTGTTAGGGAACTTTGATTCTAAGGACTTGTACAAACAACAATGGAGACAAGTCCAACGGCTTTCCGACACCTTCTGGAACTGTTGGAAGCAAGAATACATGTCTACTCTACAAGACCGCCGTAAATGGAAGACCAAAGAACCGAACCTTGAAGAAGGAGACCTTGTCTTGCTAAAAGACAAAGATGTGCATCGGAACTCGTAGCCCAGGGGACTTGATGCACAAGTCCTACCCAGCTCTGATGGACTAATCCACCAAGTCGAGGTCCAAATCGTGAGGTCACGAGATTCTTCCTGTGACCCACAGACTTTCCCCAAGAAGCTCTACACCGGACCGGTCACCGACCTAGTGTTGCTGTGGAGAAAGGCTGAACTTGAAGATTGAACCTCAAGCCTTGCATGCTTTGTATCTACCTCATCGTTGCATTGTTTGATGCTATGTTACCATATACTGTTTACTTTAGTTGATAGTTAGTTGGTAGTGGAATTTATAATTCCAGGCGGGGAGTGTGCTGGTTAGACAGTGTATAGTTAGTTTGGGAATGAGAGCTGCCCCATTAAGGGAATGCTTCATGGGAAATGTAGTTAATGCCTCTTGAGAGATGTAGTTCATGTCACGTGGTCACATCTGTAATCCTGATTGGTCACTGAATCGACCTCTGGTTGGGCTGAGGGAGTTTTTGGGCATTCTTACCTGGACCCCAGGCATTGTGCTGGAGTTTTCCTTTGATATAACGCTATGGGATGAAGATAACCATCTTTTCACACTGTTGAGGCAACTACTGAGGCAAAGATTGGACTGTCAGCCTCAAGATCTCTTCCATAATATATATATTCTGCATCCTAACTATTGCATCTTCTCTGCTGCTATGCCAATCTATTTCTTTCGGCTGTCATTAGCAACGGAGGGAGGGGGGAACTCGGAGGGGAAGAAAGCTGGAGGTTGTTTTTCATTCCTTTGCTGTGGGTAGCAAGGGGAGGGGGATTCCTGTCTTTAACTTTCCATTTCTTGGCTAGCTTCTATCCCCTTTTGCGCAACTGCGAACTTTTATCAAAATATGTCAAGGTCAACGGACAGAAGCCTCATCACCACCTGGAGATGGCCACATGATCGTATTCAGAACTTTTAATTGGAAGAGTCATTTGGACTTTGGGGGGTGGGAGTATTTCCATTCCTTTGTATATGTGATCTGCGCGCCAATTTCTCAGATTCGGAAATAAATCTGTAGCTTTCACTTTATTTTCCAGTAAAAGGATAACTTTGTTCTAACCCATAGAGTCTGAGTATTTCTTTCTTGGATTTTGAAGGGAGCACAGACTGACATTATTCCGAATCTCAGCATCAACCCACCCGGAGAAAATATCAACTTTTCTTCCGAGGGGGTTTCATCTCATGTCGTCTCCAGCCAGCGATGAAGATGACCAGGGAGCTGCGGGGGGGCAGTTGATGCTGCTACCAGAGATGCCGGCTGCTGACCTGCTGGCCGACCTGACTCTGGAAGAAACCCCAGCTGAGATGCCCAGATGGTCGTTGGGGGTTGGTTGGAGAGACCCTGAAGACCCCCCCTCCTGGGATCACTGTAAGTCGAAGAGGTGTGAGGGAACGGCTGTGGCAAGAGAGGGAGGAGATGGAATGCAGGCTGGACCAAGCCGGGAAATTCCTTATGGACGTTTCTGAGAAGCCCGGCACGGCTCCAAGGTATGAGGGGGAAGGGGGAGCGAGTTCAGCCTGGGGAAGGCGAGCTGCCCCCACCCCCCTAGCCCAGCCTATGCCAGCGCAGCCACCCGCCGCCGCCCAGGGAGCCCCAGCAATAGGTGTGATTCCTGGAAGATGCCACCTGCCCCCGTTAGATGTGAAGTTTGGAGGAAATCCCAAGGATTTGGGGGTTTTCCTGGTACAAGTCGGGAGCTATATGGCAGAATTTGAAAGGGAGTTCACCTCTGAGGCAGCCAAAGTGAGATGTGTTACCAGAACCCTGGAAGGGATGGCAGCAGACTGGGTGGTGACTTTCTACAATGATAACTCCCCCCAATTGCGGAGCCTCGATGTTTTCATGACTGCATTGAGGAGGAGGTTTGAGGACCCTCTGGCGGAGAGAAGGGCCAGGATCAGAATGAAGACCCTAATCCAAGGGGGGAGATCAGTTGCTGACTACACCCAAGAATTCAGGCAGCTGGCATATCACATCCGAGGCTGGTCCCAGGGGGCCCTGGTAGAAGCCTACAAAGATGGCTTAAATGAAGATATATACCACATGTGCATCTCCAGAAGGGATCCACATGATTTGCAGTCATGGTACTTGCTGGCGGAAGAAGTGGCCATAGATCTGACCCAAAGCAGATGCAGAGGGGGGCCCGTTTGGAGCAAACCACTCCCCCCACGTCTCCGAGAGACCTCCAACCCCCGAAAGGGAGGGGCGATGGCAAGAGCCAAATCCACGGCCTGTTTTCGTTGTGGGAAGGAGGGCCACCGGATGGCGGATTGCCGGGCCAAGCCGGATCCAAAGGGAGTGCAGGGCCCAGGGAGGAAGCCCGAAAAACCCCCAACCAAGCCTTGCGAAACTGGGTTGAAGATAAGGGAGGTTGTAGAGGTCGCCCCTCCGGCGGGAGAGGAGCTGGGACCTCCGACCCCCCTCGACGAGAGTGAGACCGACTCGGAAGTCCTAACCAAGGGCCCATGACCATCCCAATAAAGTTAAGGGTGCCCACCTCAGGGGCCGAGGGAGAGATGTTGGCCTTATTGGACTCAGGGTGTACGAGATGCGTAATTAACATGAAGGTAGTCAAGGGTATGGGCATCGGACTGAGAACTTTAAGAACGTCCATATCCTTCTGCCAACTGGATGGATCTGAGGTGGGAGGTTGCCCCGCACATTTTATAACGGAGCCCCTAGAGATGACCATGGGATCCCACCGCGAGACCCTGTGTTTTATTGTGGCCCCTGGGATGGAACAGCCTCTAATATTGGGATTGCCCTGGCTTCGGAAGTGGAATCCCCATGTGAACTGGAGAGAGGGGTGGATACGTATCCGCACCGATCGGCCACCGGAAGGGGAGGAGCAACCCTACCCGGAAGGGGAGGAGAAATCCCATCTGAAGCTCCAGGGTCCGGCCGAGACAGCTTCCGCAGGTGCCGAACGCGTGGAGGGGGAGGAGAAAATCCCGAAGGAGTACTGGGACCTAAGAGAGGTGTTTAGCGAAGAGGCCTCTGACGAGCTCCCCCCTCTTCGGTCAACCGATTGTAATATTGAATTTCTACCGGGGGTGACGCTCCCGAAACCGAAGCTTTATTCGATGACACCACGGGAGCTGGAGGAACTGAGAGCGTTTATCGACAAGAACTTGAAACGTGGTTTCATCCAACCCGCCAGACCTCGAGTGGCGGCCCCTGAGAAGAAAGATGGCTCCAAACACTTGGTGGTGGACTATAGAAACCTAAATGCAGTGTCCGTGGAGAACATGTACCCCCTCCCTCTGATGAAGGACATGTTAGCCCACCTGGCCAAAGGGAAGATTTTCACAAAGTTGGACTTGAGGGAGGCGTACTACTGAATCCGAATTAAAGAGGGAGACGAGTGGAAGACTGCGTTCAACTGCCCGATGGGTTGTTTCCAGTTCAATGTTCTCCCTTTCGGCCTACAGGGGGCACCTGCCATTTTCATGCAAATGTTAACATATGTTTATGCTATTTTTTCTTACAGGGACTAATGTCCTTCTTCTAGGGGGTCCGAATGTCAGCCTCAAGATATCTTCCATAATATATATATTCTGCATTCTAACTATTGCATCTTCTCTGCTGCTATGCCAATCTATTTCTTTCGGCTGTCATTAGCAACAGAAGGAGGGGGGAACTTGGAGGGGAAGAAAGCTGGAGGTGTTTTGCATTCCTTTGCTGTGGGTAGCAAGGGGAGGGGGATTCCTGTCTTTAACTTTCCATTTCTTGGCTAGCTTCTATCCCCTTTGCGCAACTGCGAACTTTTATCAAAATATGTCAAGGTCAACGGACAGAAGCCTCATCACCACCTGGAGATGGCCACATGATCGTATTCAGAACTTTTAATTGGAAGAATCATTTGGACTTTGGGGGGTGGGAGTATTTCCATTCCTTTGTATATGTGATCTGCGCGCCAATTTCTCAGATTCGGAATTAAATCTGTAGCTTTCACTTTATTTTCCAGTAAAAGGATAACTTTGCTCTAACCCATGGAGTCTGGGTATTTCTTTCTTGGATTTTGAAGGGAGCACAGACTGACAGGACATTAGATGAATCTCAACATAACTGTGAGTTATACCTTGAGGATACCTGATATAATCCAATAACATTAACTTTGCATGGAAGCTTTTGTAGTGTTGGACTGCTTGTCTCTATTCAGCCAGAAGATTGGAGACTTGAAAATGATTGTACAAGCACCCTGGTTTAGAGAGAAGCCAACCTCAACAGGCCTGGAGAAGTCTGAGGCAGGGTCCTTCAGATCAAAATCTCCACAGGAATGAGAGTTGGGGGAGGGGGGTTGGGGCTTCCAAAATGGATGGCGGTGGCCCAGCCTTTCCAGTGGGAACAAGGAAAGGACGCCTCCACTCCCCCTTTGCACCGGCTTTCTCCACAGAGAGGAGCTGTGCTCATGAGGAGCCAAGAAGAGAGAGGGGCAACTCCAGGTACACGATGGGAGGGTCATGGAGCCCCTGGGAGGAGTTGAAGCCCCAGGACAGGTCAGTGAGAGCCTTGAAGAGCTGGTGAGGGTCATCCTTGAGCCCTTCTCAGAGCCTTTGAGAAATCATGGAGGATGGACAGAGGAGCCAGTGGAGAGCAGAAAGGAGCAAAGATTATGGCAGTCTTCAAAAAGGGGGAAAAGAGGCCACAAGTAACCAGACTGGACAGCTGGATACCTGATACCCAAACAGATGGTTTTGCATTCCGCTTCTGAGGACTCAGAACTTCGCAAGACTAAACCCTGTGCAGCTGGCCTCTTCTTCTTCTCTTAGTTGACGAGGGGAACGCAGCAGACACAGCTTCACTCTCCCAAAAGATCCCAGCAGAGGATGGCAAGAGTGGGACAGCATGGACACAGTGCTGGCTGAACAGTTGGACTCAGTGAGGAGGAAGGATGGGGGAGAGGGAGCTCCCTTCTAGGCATTGCTTCTAGAAGGGCCCAGGTGGAGAAGATGGGCACCTCCCATTAGTACCATTTTATAATGCCTTAGTAACACCTGGCTTGGAATGCTGCACCCAGTTTTAGTCACCGCAATGCAAGAAAGATGCTGAGACTCTGGAAAGAGTGCAGAGAAGAGCAATAAAGGTGATTAGGGGCTGGAGACTAAAACATGCGAAGGGCAGTTGCAGGAATTGGGTATTGGCCAGTCTAGAGAAAAGAAGGACCGGGGGGGGGGGGCCCGGTCCCCGCCCTCCAACATCCCGGGGGGCGGCCGAAGGGGGGGGGGGGCGGGTCAACCTATACTCCAAAGCCCCTGAAGAAGGCAGGACAAGAAGCAACGGATGGAAACTCATCAAGGAGAGGAGCAAGCTAGGAATTTCCTGACAGTGAGAAAAATCGACCAGTGGAATGGCTTCCCTCCAGAAGTTGTAATTACTCCATCACTGGAGGATTTTAGGAAGAGTTTGGAGAGCCATTTGTCTGAAATGATAGAGGGTCTCCTGCTTGAGCAGGGGGTTAGAAGACCCCCTAAGGAAATTCAAAAATAAAATGGTATATAAGATGCTTAAAGGTTTCACAAATGGGGGTCGGACTAGATGACCTGCAGAGCCCCTTCCAATTCAAATCAAATGTTATCAAATGAAATATATGTCCCTGTATATACATGATTTGTTTTTATATTTTTCACATGCTCCATTGTTAAGCCTTTTTATATTTTTGTCTTATGCCTTTTATATTATTATTATGTTTGGCGGCGGGGGGGGGGGGGTTGTTGTAATCTCTTTGGGAAAATGGTAGTATAAGATGAAACTGTAAAATTGTATTTTCAGAAATTAGAAAGAGGCCCCGATGAGGGGATGCTACATTCCTTAATGCTAAGGAAAGATGCCATGTGGGCAGCCAAAGTAAAAGGTACAGAGGAGTATGGGTGAGAACGAAACGGAGGGAGGGAATTCTCCCTGGGAACATCCTAGGATCAGCTGCAACACCTGAGGCCAAATCCAATGAGCTTGAATTTGGGAAGGAATGTGTGTCAACAAGGAGGGAACTTGGGTGACCAGATGAAACTGTATAAAAAGTATGTTTTGGAAGTCAAAGGTGTGGCTTTTGATTTGAACCTGTTTGTTGAGGTTCTAAAGACCACCAGCACCAGCAAACCGTCTGTTATTTCTTTTTAATAAATCCTCTTTGTTTTCAACGATCCACATGGTTTTTTTTGTTGGCTTTGAGTTATTTCCAACACAACTCTGATGTTTTGTTATTCCTGTGCTGAATTTGCCCACTGGAAGTTTCTTACCAGAAAGGCCAACTCATGGCTACCCTGTATTTTGTTCCCAAGTCTGGGGAAGTTACTGCTGAGTTGGTTACTTCATGGTAGAAATTGCTATCCTGTATTTCAGCCTTCCAAAGTGTGGACTGGTCCCTTAATTGATCCATTGGGAACCAAAATGGCCGCTCTCCACCAGCATTTCCCTCCCATCCTCCGTTTCCCCCTGTCTTTCAAAGACCTGGCCGGGCCTCAGATCATGCCTGCTGGGTGACCATTCATGGTTCCTGCATTTTTTTTCTTCCAGAAGTAAAATGAGGTGAGGATATTGATCAGGATTCTGATAATTCTGATGATTAGTCCAAAGATTCTTATGTTGAAATAAAATTCAGGCCTTACAGACCTTTGGAGTTGTGGAAGCTTTGATAAACAAGCCACAAGTTTACAGCTGAACATGTGATCATAACCACTGGAGGCCACTTCGGAGGAGGAAGAGGAGGAGGAGTTGGAACTGGGACTGTCTAGCAGGCACTGCCAGTCTCCCTTGGCATGTTTGGAGAGGACAGGGACCAAGGACGATGCTGTCGTGGGCCTCTCAGTCATTGGGGGAGGTGGTCCACCAGATGGAGAGCTGCCTGCCTTCACAGACACAGGGGTGGATCGGCTGCTGGCAGGCAGTAGTGCTGAGAGGTAGTGATTTGCTCCATTCCCGAACACCCCATAGGTCACCAAACGCTTTTTTCCCGGATGGAGAAACGACGGAGACGCAAAGCTTCGCGTGCTTGCAAAGGGAATGGCTTAAATTGGAGTGCTTAGCTCTGTTTCAAAGCATCCCCTTTGCAAGCAGACAAAGCTCCACCTCCCTCTGGGTGGAAAGTGTGCAGCAGAGCCAGGCGGAGGCAGAGGCAATTGCAATGCACCACCCACTCCGTCCCACCATCTCTTGGGTGCCTGAGGCTACGCCAAACAAGTACCCACACGGGGCGTCAGGATCACCAGACTCCCCCATCCCCCCATGCCTCTGCCTCCCCCTGCTGCTGCTGCTGCTGCCACTGCGCAAGCCCCCTGCGAGCCTCCCGGAGTCAGGCAGCATGTCTGGGTCACCTGTCTTCTCCCCCCTGCCTCTGCCCCCACACTCGGACCTATCAGTATTTGCGCTGCACCAAGGGGCTGGCAGACTGCAGCTGCTACCGGACACCATCACCCCACCCCCTGCACTAGCCGCCTCTCTTGCTGGCCATGGCCATCCTCCCGGGACAATTTTCTGGGTAGGGCTCATATTAGGCCCATCCTATATATTCTTGTTTCAAAATGCATTCAGGGCCCTTCCAGTCTTATGGAAGGACCCACTTTTGTTCCATGCTAAATAAATGTGTTACCTAGAGAGAAAACTTGGACTCTGCCTCTTTGTTTGTGCCGAGCCAGACCTGGTTTCCCTGCTTAACAAGGGGGCAGGACTGGTCCCCTCCCAACAAGGAGGCTCATGGGCTGGTGAGCAATGGGCCCTGCAGGGTTCCCAGGAGGACACACGTTGCATTTCGCAGATGGTTTATTGCGCTTGTGGTGGATGCAAGACAGGAAGGGGGCAGAGGCAGGGTGATCACCAGATGAAAAGGGGCTTCCCATCAGCCTGGGACAGCAGTTGGAGGCAGTTGAGCAGGATCAGGCAGTCGGCCACCTTGTCCTGGGGCACCACGCTGACAATCACCTCGTGCAGGTAGTTTGGATCATTATACAGCTGAGCTTCAGAGCCTGAGGCGTCAGGACGTTCGCGGAGGATGCCGTAGGTGTTCACAATGTGCTCGGTGAATTGGGGGTGGAAGGTGGGGTTGTAGTTCTGTGGCTTCAAGCGGTTCATGATTTCGTTGTAGCGGTCCATCATGGCCGAGCGCTGTTCTTGGGTCAGGGGGTTGACGGTGTCATTTTCAGCCTGCTGGGAGAAGAAGCACATTTTCAGTCTCCTCCTCATCCTCCTCATCTTTGGGGCACTCAAGATTGGCTGCCCAGCGCCCACCCACTCTGTCCCTCAGGAGCAAGCAGGAGACCTGGCACTGGTGCTGACGGCAATAACCTCACAGCCACGGGAATCCTGAAATTGTCTGGCACTCAGGTGCCCCTGATCCAAGGAGATCCCAAGGTTCCCTGTCGAGCCAGGTGGCCTGACATTCCTGCATTCTTAGGATGTGATCTCCAGGCCTCAGCAGGATGGGCATCGGCTCTGCCCGCCAGTGTTTGGTGCTTCTCTTTCTGTCCCTCACCCCAACTGAGTTAACCCATGGCTGATATGGGTGTCACATTAATAGCCCAAACCTTTGTCCTCCCAATAATCCTGTAAAGCCCACCCTGAGTGTTACGTAAATCTTGGAGTGGCGTGAGTTTGACGCCAACTGCTAAGTGAGATTTTAGACCCGCCTCATGAGATGAGGGTATCTGCTGTGGCCCCACAGAAGGCGGAAGGGCAAAGCGCCCCCTGGCGGCCATGTCAGTCTTACCTGCATTATTTTCTCAGGGATATTGCCAACGGTGAAGCCGTAGAGGCGGACTCGGTCGGGGAAGATGCTAGAGAGGATCCGTCGGTCCAGCTGGAAGGCCACCTCCCCCACGATACGTTCAAAGTTGGCAGACTTGGAATCTGAGGAGAGCAGAATCCCCGGTCAGTCTGAGAGGCCCCCAGCCACCCTTGCCTTCTTCCTGGCCTGGCCAAAGGGCTCGTCCCCACTGGGGATGGGTTGCATTTCTTGACCTGAGTTTAGGGATAGCTGAGTCCAGATCAACTTTGGGGGGGGGGTCATAGTATGCCAGGACAAGGTTTAAAAACCCAGCATGCAGGAATCAGTGGGCAAAGGAGGGGGCTCGTCATCCAGGAAACCCTTTCAGAGGGGCTCCTTCACAGAGGGGTCAAGTCAGACTCCAGCGACTAAAGGGTAGTCTCCACTTATGACCGTAATGCAGTTTGGAACTTCTGTGGTAAATCTTGACAGTCATAAGCTGAGACACCCACATGACCGATCCGATTTTTATGACCTTTTGGGGGCAGTCGTAAAGCGAATACAACAATCATAGAGTTCATTCATTCCTAAGGGCACTTTTTGCTAGAAACCATCATAAATCACAGTCACGTGACCACAGGACCCTGCAGTTGGCCGTAAGGGTGAACCCGTTGCCTGGCACACAAAATGCGATGGGGGGAGTGGGGGAGTTTGCTGCTATCAGAACTCTAGAACCAGGTGGAAGTAACTATTTTGGGGGGAGGTGTCCATTGTAACTGAGTTGTCGCTAAGCAACCAGTTGTTAAGCGAGGACTCCCTGAGTTTGTTATTTGCGTATCCTGCCACCCTGGGGGGTATGGGCTCTGAGACAGCTTGGGAGTTGGTGGCCACCACAACAATCGTGGCTGTTCCACTCCCCACAGAGGCCACGCGTCAGGCATCGGCCCTGGGGCGGTGGCAACGTGATCTGGAGCTGGTCAGGCTCCCTTGCCTGCTGGCTCTGGGGTCAGCCCTCCCCACGGGGTGCTCTTGAAGGCCACGAAGGATGGGCTTTGTAGTACTTGCAGTATGGGTTTTGTAGTACTTGCACAGACTAACGTGGTTTTCTTGTATTTTACACTTGCCTTTTTCAAATGTTTCAAATCCCTCTGCCAGGCCTGGTTTATCAAAGAAAGGCTTTAATTCTTCTTGAAGATTAAGGCTCATCGCAAGTTACTAGCAATACGTTTGTAAAAGGCAAATTTAAAACACAAGAAAACTAATGTTAGTTAGCCAATGCAACAGTACTACAGATTCCATATTGCAAGTACTACAAAGTCCATCCTGCATAGCCCTTCCTGAGTCCTGGAGGGAGCTTAGGGGCTCTGAAGTGCGGCTGATCACTGAGGCTCAGGTGGCTGCGTGGGCTGAGAGGGTGACCTGGTCCGTGGGTCAAATTGCAGCCAGGTGCCTCTTCATGCCAGGGGATCTCACAGCATCTCCGGGTTTTTTGAGGAGCCCCAGGTGATGGAGAGGCATAAGAGACACCTGGAACACTTCTGGAACAAACCCAAGAGTGGACCTGGCCCGTCTCAGGCCCGAGCCTTCTCTACACAGAATGACAGTGAAATGAAGTCATTTTGTGTCCAGAGGGAGCCGGCTGGTGGGTCTGTTTGGGGTGACTGGATCCTTCCTGGGCAAGAAGGGGCCAAAGGGAAGCCTTGCAGGGCTGGGGTGAAGATTATTCAAGGACCCATCAGATCCCCAGATACAAGTCAGTTGGATTCACTCAGAGTTGCAATACAGCTGCCGAGGATGGTTTACCGGATGACCTGAAAATTTCAAACTTTTTGGCTCTGGTGATGTGTACAAGACCTTGTGAGAGCAGTCTGGGCTAGTGATTAAGGCACCAGGCAATAAACGGGGGCCATGAGTTCTAGTCTTGCCTTAGCCATGAAATCCAGCTGGTGACTTTGGGCCAAGCACTCTGCCTTAGCCCACAATGTCTGGATCAGGTGACAAAGCGATTGGTCAACTCCTGTTGCAACCAATGGATCAACATTTGGATGATCCAAAAAAGTGGGCCCTGCCCTTGCAGGAAATGGGAAGAAAAGGAGCAGGAGGGGGAGGAGGAGGAGGAGGAGGAAGAAGAAGAAGCATGCAGGGTCCTCAGAACTGCGAGCTCAGCTATCTCTGTCCCTCCAGGTGGAATTGAGCTCTCACAGAAGCTGGCGGAGGGCGGGGGGTTGGCATCTTATTGGGTTAGGAATATTTATGGTTAATGATTATGCTGTAAGAGGCACAGAGTCGCTTCGTAGTGAGATGGGTGGTAAATAAATTTAGTAATAAATAACATAAAATTCTGTCTCCGCAGGATGGAAGATTTTTTCTGCCCTGAAGGTCTATTTTTTTTAAGAGACCCTCACTGAATCCAGCCCAGCTGGGCCTGGTTGCAGTACGAAAACAACAGCATTAAGGGTGGTTGCAGGTTCCTATGCAGACCTAGGACAGGGGTGGGGGAGTGGGGTCCCCCTGGTCCTATTTTGATATCTCGGCAGCCTTTAACATGCCACTCTGGGCCACTGGGGGTTGGCAATGGGGGCATTCTGTTGCAGTTCTTTTGCCGGGGCCAATTCCAGCCATGGCCTGAACTCTCCTTGACCTTCTTTAACATACGCCGAGGCTGCTGGGTGAGGCAGCTGGTCAGCTTGGGCTGAGATATCAGTTGCTAGTGATGTGTCTCCACCCCAGACTGACCAACCAACCATCCAAAATAATTGAGCTCCTTTCCCAGCGCCTGGAGGCGGTGAGAGTCTGGATGGCAGACAGCGGCTTGTCTTCTGGGGTCCTGGGGGTCTCCCCTCTTTAGATCTGTGTGTGGATCATTCCCCAAGTCAGTGTGCAGTTTCGTGTGGCTCCTGCTGGAAGAGTAGATGGCAACAAGAGCCAAGGGGGCTTTGGTTATACCTTGGGCCTATAATTCAGTGGTGGGATTCAAATAATTTAACAACTGGTTCTCTGCTCTAATGACCAGCTGGGTAGGAATGGCTGGGATAGGGGTAACACGGGACTCATGGGACTGTCCCTCACTCTCATTATGCAGGCAATCCTCCAGTTACAAATGTAATAGAGCCTGCCAATTACATTTGTAACTTGGGGATTCATTTGATTGAATCATGTTAAATGAACGTGATCACTCCTTGCTTTCCTCAATGCATTTGTTAATCGAGTGTGCAGGTCATTAAATGCACATGAGGTAACTTAGGCTGGGGAACAGCATGGGGCCCTAGTGCTAAGCAGGCCAGGTCTCCCCCAATCCACTGAGATACCTCATGTTCCTCTGGGGTCCCCACAATTGCTTCCCCCCCATCCTGCCCCACCAGGTCCCCACAGACTGGGCCTGCTTTGCTAGCATCCAGATTCCACTTACTCCTCCCCACCCCATTTCCCAGGGATTACTTACTTTTTGAAGATCTCCAGAGATCCAAAAGATGCTGACCCACTGGCAGAAAACAATTTCACCAGCTTCTGAGTAAAAGACTTTTGCTTACGGCCATGTGGCCAGCAGGCCTCCTGCTTGAGGACAGCTTCAGGGATTGAGGTAGCAACAGCAGCCAATCAACGAGGAGCTTGCTTCCTTTGTCTCATTGGGCTGAACGGCAAGTCCCTTGATGATTGGCTGCCACACCCCAATCCCTGAAGCTGCTCATTCAAACTAGCCAGTCAGGAGGCTGCTCCATGCCGGCCAACTGGGCTCAAAATAAGCCTGTGGGCCCTCCTGGCAGAGAAGCTGGTCTTTTACTCAGATGGGGAAAGCAGTTTCACTTCTTACTGCTTCATCGGCTTCTGAATAAAAGACTTTGGCTTCTCTGCCACTTGGGTCAGTCTCTTCTGCAGCTCTTTAAAAAGTAAGTACAGGAAAGCCATGGGAAATAGGGTGGGGAGGAATAAGTGGATTGGGCCCACGGAGCTCCATTTCAGCCTGTAACAAGTACAGTGAACTGATACGAACCGACTACTGTAACAGAGTCCATAGGAGCATGTTCGGAAGTGGCAAAATGCAGCAGTGTGGGTGGTTTGGGGTCTTTCTCATTGCACCCACATAACCCCACTGCCCCATTAGCTGCCCTGGCTCCCAGCAGGCAATTTAGAGTGCTGGTTATCGGCTATCAAGCCATCCAGAACATGGTCGTATTTCTTGTGGGACTGCCTCTCTCCCCCTCACTGTTTCTGCCTGCCCCACCAGACTTAACAGACGGGACCCATTCTAGGCCCTTTCTATCAAGCGATGCCCTGGGAGTCCGGCCTTCTCAGGGGCACACCCACCTCATGGAGACCTGGGTGGCCTTTCAGAAGATGAGGCTTCCCTAGGCATTTAATCAGGTGGTTGGGGGAGCACAGCTGTTCCTCCAATTGTTTTGTTTATGAAGGGGGTTCTTGTTTATCCGTGGGGCCAAGGGCGGTCTGCTGCTGGGAAGAGGGCCCATGTGCTAATCACCCCATGCCTGCTTGCACCCCGAGGCCCTGCCCCCTCTTCTTCCTCCAGATGCTGCTGAGGGTTGCCCGCCCAGCCCTTTGCCAGGCAGCCTCTGAGCTGGACCTCACAGGAACCCACCAACGGTGACCTCGGGAGGAAAGCCCACCAAGGGCTCAGCTGGCTGTGTGTGGTCAAGCAAGAAGCCCACGAAGAACGGCTCAGGAGGGGCAGCCGTGAGTGCAGTGGCCAAAAGGGTGTAGATTTGGGGGGATAGGGAAGAGAGGCGGAGGGGAGTTGAAGCAATCCTGTGGTGGGGGTGGGCTGCCAAACACCCAAATTTTGATCACGTGACCGGTCGCTAATGGAAACCACAACTGTGCTGGTGAACTTACTTCAGCTTTCGTTTCCTTTAGAGACCTGTGAAGTAAATGCGAGGATTGGTCATAAAGGTTGCAACTGCGAACGGTTCCTAAAGGTGGCGGGCCCTGAACGAAGCCCCCCTGCCTTCTGCGGGAGCCCCTCAATGGACATGCCTCCAAGCATGGCAAAGGACCCCGGGGGAATCTTCTGGCCAGGATAAAACCAAACAAGCCCCTTGATGTATCTCTTGAAATACCTATGTCTCTGCCGTTTGCCTGGCAAGCGGCTCCCTGGGTGATTTGCCACAGATTTCTGGGCCAAAATGGAAACCGTAACTTAAAAGACCACCTTTTTTAAAAGGCTGGGGGAGG
Source organism: Notechis scutatus (assembly GCF_900518725.1). Next base: position 209,178 of record NW_020716940.1, on the reverse strand, counting down.
AGGAAAAAAGGAGGGGCTTCTAGGAAGTTCTAGCTGAAAAGAATTTGGTGATTTGGTCCTGGGATTCCCTTTCCTTTTGGGGAGTGGGGTGCCTCCAGGTGTTTGGGGGACACGAGAAGGGGGAAAGAGATGACAGCTCTGGCTTCTGGGCTGCATTTCCCCATCACCCATTTCAGGTTTTCTCAGAGATGAGGGCTGTGTTCCTTGCATGCTGGAAGGTGCTTTTGGTGGATGCAAAGGGCACTGCCCCCCAGGGGCTCTTCAGCTCATCTTCTTCAGCCACAGCCCCTGTTTGGCTCACCTGTCTGGGGAAACAGCTTAGCTCCTCCTCTGGAAGGAGGAGCTCCCTGGCCGATCGTACCCCCACCCCAACCCCCCATTCCTCCTTGACTGCCTTCTTCCTAGGCTCAGAGGGAGGGACTGGCCCAAGGTCACCATCAGCCTTTGTGTCTAAGGCAGGAGAAGAGCATCCCATGTCCTACATTTTAGCCTGGTGCCTTGAACGTCTATCCCAGAAGAGGTCTCCCTAGAGATCTGGCGTGGACCCGTAGCTTTCTCCCCTTAGACCTAACAGAGAGCTTCAGGCAAAGTTCAGGGGACGCCCACCCCAAAGCAAAGACAGCTGTCGCTACACACAGCCTGCCATGTTCTCAGGGGCAAAATCTTACCTGGCCAAGCTGAAAGATGTGCCACATATTATAACTTACAACAGACCACGGGGAGAGCCCCTCTGGCCCTCGGGATTGCCCCGGGCAGCCTTTGGAAAGCTGACCCATCTGACGGGCACGTCTGTGTATCAGAAAGCCTGATTCCCAGGATTCCTGGTAGCCAAGGGAGAGGAAAGATGGCCGTTTTGCCAGAGGGGAACGGTCCAAAAACAGGAAAGGAAGTCCAGCCTTTCCCAGGACTTCCTGGCAGGATCTTCCAAATGCTTGGATCTGTGCTGCCTCAGGATGAGGATGGGTCCAGTGACTTCTTGGTCACTCTCAAAGGCCCAAAGGCAGCCCAATTGGGAAGAAGGTCTTGAAGCCTCCGGGGGCAGCCCTGGTGGGCTGGCATGGCTGAGCAGAGAGGGAGAGGGGTCTGCAGGTGAACTGAGCTCTACCTGCCCAAAGTGGTAGGGAACCGTTGGTTGTTTTTTTTTTGCTTAGGGGGAGAGGCCCAAAGGAGCCCCACATACTTCTGTGCTGGCCTTCTTCCCTGCAGCCCAAAGGGCCGGGCTAGTCCCACCAGCCTTGAGCAGTTAGAACCTGGCAGAGGCATGCTGGGTGCAGTGGGGCCAGGGGGAGCCCCCCCATCTGTCCCCCCCATCTGTCTTCCCTCTCCCTCCACGGACTGTCTTACCTCTGCCCATGGGAGTGGCTTGTGTGCGGCGATCACTCTTCTCAGCAGGCTCTGGGCTGACGGGTTGGGCCAAGGGGCTGGCCAGCATGTGTGGCGAGATGGCTCTTGGGCTCATGGCTGGGACAGGTGAACTGATCAGTGGGGAATATTGGATGGGCGATGGGACACAAATGGTGCCAGGAGAGCTAGCTGGAGCTAAGGGGCTGAAGAGGCTGGAGGGGCCGCTGGAGAAGACTGGGCTGCCTGAGCCGGTGGTGCTGGCTGGGACCATTGACCCGTAGAAGCTGGAGAAATAGCTAGCCGGCAACATGGGCCCGTAGAGACTAGACGTGTCAGGGGAGCTGGCGGTGGCCACTGGTCTAAAAGGGCTGGTGGCGCCCAGAGAACTGTAAGTGCTGGGCACTGTTCCACGGGAGCTGTCCGGGATCAGGGGACTCATGAGGTAGGAGAACTCAGGGCACGAGATCAGTGGGCTGCCCCTGCCAGAGCTGGCCGAGATCATTGGCCCAAAGACACTGGAGGTGCCAGTGTAGCTGGCTGGGAGCATTGGACCAAAAGTACTGGATGTGTCAGGGGAGCTGGCTGGGGGCACGATTCTGAAAGGGCTGGAGGCTCCCAGGGTGGTGTAGAGGCTGGACATATCAGGGGATCCTGGAACCAGTGGGGCAAAAGAGTTATTGAGGCTGATTGGACTGCTGATTGGACTGCAGGTGTCTGTCTGGGAGAAAATGCTAGTTGGAGAATAGGGAGAAAATTGGCCAGGACTGTAGGGGGCATGGTAGGGGTCCCCCCCGAGAGTATAGATTTCGTCAGGGAAGTGTACATAGCGGGAGGGTTGTATCGGGGACATGCCGGGCATGCCAGGCAGCTGAGGCCGGGCGGCCCTTCCAGGGTCAGATCCTGAGGGGAAGATCTCACTGGAGAACTGGGAAAAGGGGTCACTGACAGGGGCTGGAAGCTGCAAACCGCCATAAGAATCCCAGGAGGGGACCATGTAAGAGGGGGGGCAAGGGCCAGAGGGAGCGGAGAGAGGGCTTGAAGTCTGGGTAGGCTGGAAGGGCTGCCACTGGGTGGGGAGGGCCAATGGCACATCCCTGCCAAGGATGGACCTAGTGCTAAAGGGAGAGGACAGCTGGGAGAGCAGCTGGGTGGAGGGCAGGC
>NW_020716940.1:136102-206663 GCF_900518725.1 Notechis scutatus | reverse complement strand
GGAGGTGAGTTGTGACAGGTTCTGCGTGCTGGGCGCCTCGGGACTGCCTAGATTGGAAGGGATGGAGTATGTCCCCCTTACCTGTGCAGCAGTGGGCCTGGTGGGGCTGTAGAAGACAGAGGGTAGCTGGGAGAGCTGCTGGGTGCTGGGGAGCTCGGCGCTATCAAGGTACCAGTTGGGCAACCCCCCTTCATCACCTGTGATGGTGTATGTCCCCCTTCTTTGCCCAGCAGTGGGCCCGGTGGGGCTGTAGAAGACAGAGGGCAGCTGGGAGAGCTGCTGGATGCTGGGGAGCTCGGCGCTACCAACGTGCCAGGGAGGCGTTGACCCTCCAGTGCTGGGGACAGAGTATGTACCCCCTCTGGTGGGGATGATGTACGTCCCCCTTCCCTGCCTGGCAACAGGAAGGTTGGGCAAGCTACTGCCAGGGAAGACAGAGGTGAGCTGGGTGCTGGGGAGGTCACAGGGAATGAACGCCCCACCTGGCTGGGTGATGGCAGGCAGGTTGGGCAGACTGGCTGGTGCAATGAGGGGAGTAGAGGGGGAAGACAGGTGGGGGTGCCATGGGATGGGGCACTCAAAGCAGTAGCCCCGCGGGACGATTGAGCTGCCGTTGCTCTGCTGACAAGCATTTTGACCTGAGATTGTTGCACCGCCAACACCTGCAAGGTGGAGAGAGAGAGAGAGAAAGAAGTGGTAGCATCTAATAGGGGGCAGGAAACTGCCATTATCCTCCCCCGCTTAATCTGGGGCAGTCAAGTTACCTTCTGAGTGGGAGCGCAGTTTTCCCTTTGGATTATTCATTCAGCAACTGTTTCAAGTTACAACAGTGCTGAAAAAACAGAGTGATGAATGGTCCTTGAAGTTACAGCTATTGTTATGCCCCTTTGTTCACATGATCAAAATTGGGATTCCCCCCCTCCTCGCCCTTACAATCGGAAAGGTGTGAGAGTAGTTAAGGCACCATGTCAGAAACCAGGAGACAGTGAGTTCTAGTCCCGCCTTTGCCATGAAAACTGACTGGGTGACTTTGGCCCAGTTGCTCTCCCGCAGAACAGTCCAACTTCACAGGGTTGTTCTTGTGGGGGAGGAGGAGCATATGTTTGCTGACTGGGCATGGAATGAGGCAGCTTGACTGTGGTGAGCTGGCTTTGGCAAGTTGGCCACGGTGAATTGTCACAGATCCCATGTGATGACCCAGGGCAAGGCACAGAGGTGACACAGTCAGCTGATAGTTCAAACTGCTCCTTTATTGCTCCAACTTTCCCCCAAACGCTCCCATGTTTATGGCAAGTTCCACAGCAAAGTGATCACACACACACCTCCAGCAGCCTCTGGCTGTAAGTAGTCCAGCACAACACTGTGAGCACAACGGCTGCAAAACAAGAAATCCAGCGGGGCTCGGGAATAAGTCAATGAGTCCAGCAAGCAAAAGAACAAGGCAACTAATCCAGGAAGCAAGAAATAAAGCAAGAAATCCAGGAAACTCCAAATGTAGGCAACAGCACACAACACTCCATGAATTCAGTGTTTCTTCCCAACAAATACCCCTCCCGACAGCATCTCCTTAAGTTTCAGTCTCCAGGTGTGCCTTGTGAAGAGGGGCGGGGTGCTCTCCTCCTGAGTTGTTGGGTCAGCCTGCACTGTTCCCGCCTTCTCTCCACTCTCCACCCTCAGGGATCAGGAGGGGATGATCCTTGCTCATCACCTGAGCTCTTTCACTCCTCATGTTCACTGCGTAGGCTCTCTTAGTCATCCTGCCCATTCCTCCCTGCCTACAAGCCATCCCTGAAATGGCTTGGCCTGACTCAGCCTGCTCCTCCCCACATTCCTCCAAAGCCAAAGAAGCCACCTCCTTGATCTCTGTCAGCTCTGGCTTGTCTTCATCTGCAGATTCAGGCTCCAACAACCTTGGCCTTCCTGTGGTCAGTGCAGAGCCTCATCTGCCAAAGGGAGCTTGCCAGGCCCCACCAGAGAAAAGAGAGTGGGAGGATGAGGTGAGGTGAAGCTCCCTCCATCGTCTGGCGATGCTGGAGAGCCACCAGCAGCTCAAGGAGCAAGGGTGGAGGCAGCCTGCCCTCTCAGCCAGGGGTAGAAGGTAGCAAAGGGTAGCCGCCAGAGTGCAGGGCAGGCTCCATTGTGGTTGTAAGCCAAGGACTATCTCTATTGAAAGGTGAAGCAGCACAGATGTCAGCATCCATGATGCCTTAGGAGACACGGCCTATTCCCAATAAATTCCCAGAAGACCAAGGGGGACCACCCCTCTGGCCATCTCCAATTCAAAAGGCTACAAGAACTGACCGCTGAGATACAGCAAGCGACAGAAGAAAAAGCAGTCAAGGGTCTAGTAGCAAACTTGGAGAATGATGGTTGAAAGAGCCTCCTAGCAGACAAAGGAGCAAAGATTCGAGTGGGAGATGAAGAGCACTGATCCATCTGAACTCGGGGGGCCGGAGAAGGCTCCTCCGAATGCCAGGGGACCGCCAAGACATCAGACAAACCCAGCCAGGATTGTCCCTGAAACAAAACTGACCAGACCAGAATTCTCTTCCATCAGACCCAGGAGGGGGAGACCCCTCTCTCAGGCGCGGGTCTAGTGCTCGGCAAGGCCAGAGAAGGAGTGACCAGCAACAAGGCCTCTGGGCTCCCCTGCAGAGCTGACCAGGTCTAAAGACCAGAGGGAGAAACTCGAGGTGACCATGAAGAGCTGACAATGACTTGATGGCACAAAACCAACCTATTTTCTTTTAAGAAACGCCTGAAGGTGAAAATATGCAAATCCTTCAACCCCATTAATTATGTTTAATTCCATTGTCTTTTATAAAGTGGGTATCTACATATAACACAGGATGCAGCTGTCCAAATTCTTATCAAACATTCCTTGGTCTATTTTACATCACATCGATGTCACCGCAATCTTCCTGGCCTGGGATTTGTTAATGTTTAATCCAAGCCCCCTGTCTTAAACGGGATGGGGGGCTTTTTTCTGGCCCCCACACCTCGCTTCAGGGACTCCCTGCAACCTCCAGAGCCCTCCCCCCAGGAAGGTCCAGGTTTTCCCCCAGGGTGGCATGGCATCGGCCATCAGGAGCTTGGCAGCAGCACAGACGCCAGGGCTCCGGACTGAGAGGGCGACACAGCAGTCAGTCCTTTCTAGACCTTTATTGCCTTTAATGGGGGTGCACAATAAGGGGGAGGGGGGGTCACCAGATGAAGAGGGGCTTCCCGTCCTCCTGCGAGAGCTTTTGGAGGCAGTTCAGCAGCAGCAGGCAGTCCTCGAGCATTTCGGCAGGGACCACACTCTTCACCACCTCCTCCAAGTGCTGGAGGTTGCCGTAGGCAGCTGCCTCGGGGCTGGAGATTTCGGGCCGCTCGCGAAGGATGCCAAAGGTGTTCACCGTGCGCTCTGTCAGGCTCGGGTGGACCTTGGGGTCGTAGCCCAGGGGCTTCAGGGAGTCCATGATGCTGTTGTAGCGCTCCATGATGGCCTCGGACTGCTCCGGGCTCAGCTGCAGGAAGGGGTCCTTTTCTCTCTGGGGAGAGACGGGGAGCGTGAGAAGGGCAGGGGGGGGCAAGATACCCACCCTGGGGTCCCTGAGCTTCATTTGGGGCCTCCAAAGGGAGGGCAGCCCAGGAACCAGGACAGGAGAGAGCCAGCGCTGCCCCCCTTCAGAGGGAGTCCGGCAAAGCAGCCTCTGTGGGCCAGGCATGGTGGAGTCCAGCCAGGAGGGGCAAACTACCTGACCTACCCTGCCCCTTCCTGACTACCAGAGAAGCTGGGAGGGGGAGTGCTTTCCCCATGTAAAACCCAAAGGTCACTCCAGGTGGAGTCTGGGGGAGGTTGTCATGTGGCTGCCTCAGCCGTGAGCCAGTCACACCCCATAGGGCAGAAAGCATCTCTTCCTGCCCCAAAGATACCTCCCAGGGTAGGGACAGGCCACAAGAGTGGGTCGCTTCACCTGTGAGATTTTCTCAGGGATATTGCGAACGGTGAAGCCATAGAGGCGGAGTCGGTCAGGGAAGATGCTGGAGAGGATGCGGCGGTCCAGCTGAAAGGCGACCTCACCCACAATGCGCTCCTGCTTGTTGGCTTCTGCAAGAGAACGCCAATCAGCAGCAGCCTTCGCAGCCCCACCCCCAGCAGCCCCGCCCCCCGCAGGTGGCTAAAGCTAGGCCGGCTTCTCTCTTGGGGCCAGGAATCAACCCCTCCCAGAGCCTGGTCAGCATTGGGGGAGAAGGGGATTCCCGGAGACCCAGCAATCAGCAATGCTGGGGGGGGGCAGGTTCCCTCCTGCTCGATCTATTTCTATGCTCCAAAGCAGGGCGGGGGTCCCCAATGTGGGCCGGCAGGGAGGCAGGCTCGGGATGACCTAGCCCTGGCCGGGAGAAAGGAACCAGGGCCAGCTGGGGGCTGCATTGAGCCAGCGCCACGGATGAGGACACAGTGGGACCACCACTCAGTGTCTGGGCATGAGAAGGCCAAGCCAGCCAAGGGGGCAGAGACCTGGGTGGGACACTGTGGGAAATGGAGCTTGGGAGCCACTATTCTGCTTTCCTTTTAATTCCATTTGAAATTTAATGGAGGAACTTGGAAATATGTTGTGTCCCTCTTGGCTTGTTGGCCTGGCCAAACTTCTTAGCCTGTACAGAGTTGCGTGGCTGCGAGCATTGCAGAGTCCTTTTGTGCCCCTCCACCCACCCCCTCCTCCTCCTCTGGTCTGGGCAGGGTCTCCGGGCAAAGGATCCCACACTCTCCAACCTCCCCTTGCCGTTCTCACCTGTCTCTCCGGTGCCAATGGTGCTGTTGCGGCTGTCGGCGGCACCCTCTCGCTGGACAGAGCCGCTGCTCTCCTTCGCCTGCAGGGGCTGCGGGGCTTCCTCCGGAGCTGGGGACTCGCCTTTCCCAACCTCAGGTGGGGGGGTCGGGCCAGGAGAGGGTGTGGGGGGCTGTGGCAGGGCAGCGGGGGGCTGGCTGCCCTGTGCCACAGGCAGAAAAGTGCTCTGGACCGGAGCAGCAACCAAAGGGCCACCTCCACCAGCCACACCACCTGGCCCCATCCAAAAGGCGAGCGGCAGCGGTGGCTGGGAAGGTGCGGTGCCTCCATGGCCAAAGCCAAAAGCCTGGAAGGCAGTGGGGATCCCATGGGCACTAGAACCAGGTGCCACAGGAAAGTGCTGAAGGCTGGGCTGAGGCCAGCAGGGCAGGAAAGGTGAGGGGGTGCCGCTGGCAAAGGTTGGGGGCGAAGGGGGCCGGTGCGGGTGCCATGGGAAGGCACACTCGTGGCAGTAGCCACGGGAACTGGAGGGGTGGAGGGAGGTGGGAGGAGTGGCTGGGGCGGCGAACTTCGGGCTGGAAGTGCCACTGGCTGCAAAGAACAGAGAGAGTGTCTGCTAAACGAGCGCTGTGGCAGGGCAGGGTAGGGGTCCCACTGGCTCCCCGGAGGCCTTGGGATCTTCCCCAATGCTTTTGGGGAAGGGAAGGCTGCCTCCTGATCTTGTCCCTACCCATCACCTGCCGCCCCCTCCAGCCCTGCACCTTGTGCCCCCCACCCGCTTGTTCTGCTGGGTGCCACCTGCCATTCTAGGCACAGGCTCGGCTCCCTTCTGCAGAGCCACCTGGACCCCCCCCCTTTCTGCTAACACCATGCCCGGGTGGTGCTTCCTCAGCTGTTCTTGGTCAGAACTTGATTTACTTCATTAAATGGAGGGATGTAGCCCCCCCCACACACATGCACCCTTCCGAAGGGGCTCTGTGCAGAGGGGGCAGAAGGATGTTGGGAGCCCCCCTTTCCTGATCTCTCCAGCCCTGGGCAACCTGCCCCTAAAAGGCTAGAAGCTGCTGGCTGGGCTGCTGCCTCGTTCGCTGGCACAAAACCTTCAGACTTTCAGGGGAAAATCTGAGCCCTGGCATCCCAGCTGTGACTGGCACCCCGGCTTTACAGCAGGGCACAGCAGGGATGGCCAGAGCCCTCCTGGCACAGCCTTCTTCCAAACAGTGGCCACAATGAGACCCCTGATGGCCACAGTGCCTGGAGGGCAGGGTGCGATGCGCACACAAGTCAGTCAAGCTGGAGGCAGCCAGCAATGCTTCTGGACTGAGCGCACCAGTGCCAAGAGTCCGTCCTTGGGCAGAAAAATAGGTGTGACCTGAGGAGCATAGTGTGCGCACCTACAAAGTGTGCCACCCATCTTGGAAAGAGAGGGAATGCTACTCGCCGTTCCTTGGCCTGGGTGCGCAGAGGTGCCACCACTTGCAGCCAAAGTCTTGCTCCAGCTGGCAACTCTGCCTCTAGAGGAGCCCATGTTTTATCTCTGGCATCTGGCATCCCTATCCCCTTCATTTCATTTGCATTTTAAAGCCACGGGCCCTGAAACTGTTATCCTTCAAAATTGGCCCTTTTCCAAATGTTGATAAATGAAAACTGATGGGAAAACATTGGAGGCCGGGAGGGGCATGCGGTGGGGTCGGAGAAGCGGCAAGCGCCTCTTTGTGGGAGGGGGTGTTTCCTGCCTGCCTTGAAAGGGTGGGTGGTTGGCCCCCTCCACCAGAGGTCACCCTTCCCTCAGGTAAGGGAACTATCTCCTGTTTTAGGGCAGGCTTCAGCTGGGAAGGGCCAGGAATGAAGGTTATCTGGATCCTTTTCAGTGGTGGCATGCTACCGGTTTGGACTGGTTTGGCCGAACTGGTAGTAAAAAAAGCCTCCAACATCAGCTGAGAGGAGGAAGAAAAGCGCAGGATCGGCCCCCCTCCCACCTGCCCCTGCGCTTTTCTCTTCTTTATCCTCTCAGCTGATTGGTGCTGCAGGAAAGCTGCACATATACATTAGGTGTGCGTGCATTGAGTGTGCGTGCGATCACCAAACCGGTGGTGGAACAGGTAGGATCCCACTGCTGATCCTTTTCCCTCCGGAAGGTAGTCTGGCTTCCCTAGAGCACACAGGGGACTCCAAGGCTTCCATGATTTCTGATGTTTGGAGGTGCAGGTCCCTCCCAGAGCTGCGTGGACCCTCCAGCGAGGGCTCCTTCACCGGGTGTGTCTCAAAGGCTTTACATGCTTTACTGTGCATGTTTGGCACTAAAAGGCATAAGCCATTTACGTTCCTGATAGCTTCATTGCTGGTTCTAAGGCTGTGCCTGTTGTCATTAATCTGGTCTTCTTTATGTTTAATTTTAATCCCATTTTCCCCTCTGCTCCTTGACTTTTATTATTAGAGTTTGCCAATCTTCTGCATTTTTCACTGTCTAGGCAGTGTCATCATCAGCGTAGCATATTGATGTTCCTTCCTCTAATTTCAAAACCACATGTATCTTCTTTCAACCTAGCCTCCCTTAATATATTTAGAACACAGGCTGAAAAAATAAGGGAAGCACATCCAGCCTTTGCCAACCTGGATCCAGTCTGTTCTTCCTATTCTGTCCAGACTATGCATTGTTGACCTGTAGGTAAGTTCCTCACGAGAACAATGAAATGCTCTGTTCTCCTGAGGCCTCTTGGGTACTGACCTCTCGGCCACTCGGGGGTTCAGAGCGAATCCCTTCCCTCTTCCTGGGATCAATTTCAGCCACTGACTATCGGTCCCTCGGTGTCCGTTAGCCGCCAGATTGAAGTCGGAAGCCCCTTCTGCGTTCCGAGACCTTTTGAAAGACGTCCCTTCTTTTCCCGTGTCTGTTGCTGTCCTGGGTGTCTTTACGGGAGTTGTAACCCTGTTTTTGGTCTCTTCCAGTCGGTCTCTGGAACTGTGAAGCTCCTTCTTGAGATCTCTGTCTTTCCTCGCTTTGGCTTCTGCTCTTGGCGATTTCCATGGTTTCTTCCCACATCCACTTTGCTTTCTTCCGTTTCTCCCTCTTTGGCAGAGTCTCCTGCCACATTCCTCCTTAGCCATTTCCTTTGAGTTCGTTCTACAGTTCCTCTGCTTCACTATTGAAGAGTTCCAGGACTTCACAGAGATTAACAAAACAACAGAATTGGAAGGGACCTTGGAGGTCTTCTAGTCCAACCTCCTGCTTAAGTGGGAGACCTTATACCAGGGTTGTCAAACTGGCAGCCTGCAGGCCAGTGAGTCATGCGCAGGCCATGCTCATCGCAACTCTGCAAAGGGGGAGAACGTTGCAATGCGCTATGTGGCAGCAATGTGACGCTGTTAGTTTGACACTCGTGCCTTTGGAACAAATGGCCGTCCAAACTCTTCTTGGAAATCTCCAGGGATCTCCAGGGACTCACGACTTCTGGAGGAAGCCCTTTCCACTATCATGTCAGCCCTGGTCTTTCTCTTCACTAGACCTGAGCTGGTGGCTCCATGTTCAAGTTCATATCATGGAAGCTGCCTGGTTTTCTTCTCGTCAACTTAATTTGGAGCAGCTTGTGATCTGTTCCACAGGCAGCACCTGGCATCCCTTTGTGCTCCATCAGGTGGCATCCATGTTCACAGGCCACCATTAGGGTTGTTGGAAGACAGTGTTAGCTACGAAGAAATCCCTGGAATGGCAGCAGTGGGTAAGTCCCATACAATCCAACCACATTTTCCTCCTCCTCCATCTTTCTTTAACATCCCGGTCACCAGGCATAAGCCTGCATCTCCCCTGCATGTTCTGTCCATCTCCAGTTGATAATGAAACACCCTCCCCAGTCCTTTTCTTGCCTTTCCGAAAGCCCTTAAGACCCATTTTTCCCCTGGGGTGTGGGAGAAAGAATGGAAGGAGGGCAGCTGAGCCTGTTATGGGGTGGGCCAAAGGGGTGGGATTTGATTATGGATTTTTGTGTTTTTGTTTCAGTGTTCTTATTATTGCATCTATATTTTTGTTTATTGGTTTCACTTTTACTGCGAGTTGCCCAGAGTTGCTTAAAATGGGAGCCACTAGAAACCTTTTATATAAATAAATAATCTTTTTCTGCACTGGTATTTGGAGCATGAACTGAAATGGTCATCCTATTAAAAGTTTTTCCACAAAGCCTAATTGATATAATCTGGTCACTGACTGGGGGGAGGGTAACCAAGGACTGTTCTGGGGAAGCCCTCCCCGGCTATATACCCTGCTATCCCCTTCCTAAAACCTTGTTTGCCTACTGAATTGACATATTCTTTTGTAATAGCAAAGCTGAAAGAAAAAAAGAGCAGCCCCGTCCTGCAGCTGGAACAGGCCAGGGCCGGGAGAGAGAGAGAAAGCTCAGTCAAAAGCAGCAATGGTTTGGCTGCCAGCCACGGGAGGTACGTTTCCACTCACACAAGAGGCCTGAGGTCCATGGTTAGGTTTCCACAATCGATTGAAGATGCCAGAGGCTGGACTTGCAAACTATGTTAAGCCAGCCTCCCCCCCTCCGCCCGCCCCATAAGTTCAATACTAACCAGGGTTAGTGTGTAGGAGCAAGGCCTAGGGCAGGCTGAGCGGACTTAAGTGGGGTCCCTTCCGTCCTGCCCAGCTCAGGAGATGCTTGTCCTGCAGGCCTGGCAGTGGAGGGAGAAACACAGCCAAGATGGCAGCCGCCATTTTAAAAGGCCTCCATGGGGCTGCTCTGGCTCAGGATGGGTTGCCGAGGCAGAATCCGCCCAGCCAGGACCCTCCGTCCCCCAGAGGGGACCTCTTGAGCCGGACGGGCCTCCTCAGTGGTGGCCCTGCTCTCTCCTTCCTCCTACATTTTGCGGTCTGGTTTTAAAAGTGTTACTCCAGGGGATGTTCAGACCTTTGTCTTGTCTTGGAAAGGCTTTATGTATTAGGGTTTTAACTGTAAATTGTCAGCTTTCAAATCCAGCCTTGTTTATCTGCCTCAGAGGGTCCAGGATCCTTTTGTGTACCAGGCCCTACCTACCCAAGCCTCCATCCAGGTTAAAACCCCATCTTTGAGGAAGGGCGGGGGGGAGGCAACAGTCAGCCCTTCAGGTCCTGAGGCCCTGGGGTGCCAACTCTGATCTTGAGAGGTGAATTTAGGGAGGCCTGCTGGCTGGCATGGCTCTGAGCTTCAACCCATGATGCAAATCCCAACGTGCAAATACCATAAATTCACAGCAGAGATCCAGTTTCTAATCTTTGATATTTGTATATTGCCGTGGGTTCCTCAGAATTCAGGTTAGTAAACTTTATAAATCAGCATATAAAGTGCACGATCTCAAACAATGATTCTATAAGCAGTCATTGGCGACTATCATTGCCCGAACAAGCCCAGAGTTCATTCTTTTACCCGTCCTCTTCCCCGTGGACTAATATTATTCAACCCATTGGTGGTTTGGTCCTTTTAAAGAACATGAATCTGCAATAAACCAGACCACCTGCTGGTAAAGCAAACCTCAAGATAAGAAAACCGCTTGACTTTCCATCCTCAAAGAAAAGGGCCCTTATTTTGCTGCCCGGATCTTCCAGAATGCCACATTTTTTGTCATCTGTCCAGGCCACCTGAAATGGAGGTCACCCACTAGTGCAACGGGGCGTGTGCGTTTCTATTGCTAATATTTTGTAATTCAAAAACATCAAAATTCAAAAACATCAAAATGTCACATGAATAAATTAAACTAGAGACCTGGTTTTGGGCCAACCTCCAGTTGTATAAATAGCTGAATAGAAAGAGCAATTTAAACATCTTCCGCCAACCCAAAGCTTCCAATTTTCCATTCATGAGCTCACGGGTAGCTTTTAGGTCTACCAAAGCTTCCAATTTCCCTTCCTTTATCTTTTCTTCACTTATTCAGTACTCTGCTACAAGGATCTCCAAACTTGGCAACTTTATGGTTTGTGGACTTCAATTCCCAGAATTCCCCAGCCAGCTATGTTGAAGTCCACAAGAAACTCAATCAAATAGACCTGGAAGGGACCTCGGAGGACTTCTAGTCCAACCCCCTGCTCCAGGAGGAGACCCTATGTCATTTCAGACAGGGGGCTGTCCAGTCTCTTTTTCAAAACCTCCAGTCATGAAGCACCAGGGATGAAATTTTAAAGTTGCCAAGTTTGGAGACTCCTGCTGTAGTACGAAGCCATTCTTTGTTGTTAAAGGAAGAATTTGTTCTTCTTTCTGCTTATTCGATAAGTAAGTATCAGGTGTACAGTTTCTCTGTGGTGTTAACAAAGGGAGAGAGGCGGGTCAATAATGGGCCAGGTCCATCCTGCCTCCTCCTCCTCCTCCTCCTCTTCCTCCTTTGAAGCTCCTCCTCCAACCGGCTTGTTTCCAAGGGATTTGGTCCTAAGCTCTTCACACAGATCCCTATACAGCTGTTGGCAATCTCCAATCTCCACTTCTGGCCTCTTTAGCCCGCTGGCAGCTTTCTCACGTTCTGACCCCATGAATGATAAAGGAAGAGCCCTTTGGCTAGTAAACCAAATAAGGGGTGCAGGAAGTGTTTGGATGGCCTTCTACTGGGAAGGACATGCTTCAAACAAGAAGAGGGCTATCAGATCCGAGATAGCTGCCCTGAATCCAAGGAAGGATTTCTCAACTTCAGCAGCTTTAAGGTTGAGAAATGCCAGCCTAGATATCGGAGCAGGCAAAGTCCATTGCAACTCCTCCCCATTCAGGTTTCTTGTAGGTTTCTCTTTTGCAAAACAGCCACAAAGTTCATTCTCCCCACCCCCAACCCCTGATTTCAGCCCACTCAGCTACTCTTTAGTATGAAACAAAATTCCCCTGATTTGCAAGCAAGGCTTTATATGTAACCCTGGAATTAATGTGAATAGGGGTCAAAGGCTTATTCCTTGGACAGCAAAGGAAACAAATACTAGACTGCGTAATGTCACGGGAAGGCAAAACCCTGAAACTGGGTCTCACTTACTTTGGCCCCATCCTTTGGAGGAGTTCATGGGAGAAAGCGACTGTGCTGGGAAGAGTTAGGGGTAAAAGGGAACCAGGCGGCCAAAGGTGACACCAGCCAGAGCACAGAACAACTCAAAGCAGCAGTGCAAGATCAGGAGATGCAGAGAGACCACCTGGCCCTTAGAATCGCCAAGAGTCAGACATGACTGAATCGATATCATCATCATCATCATCATCATCATCATCATCATCATCATCATCATCATCATGAATTGCCCACCAGGCCAATTCCCCTCTCAGCTACAGGAGGAGGAACAACAACGGAATCCCTGAAGCCTTTGGAGCACTGCCAACTTCTGTCCTCCCAGAGTCCATCGGTGCCCTCGACCACATGACTCCCTTTTATCCTGCATGGACGCCCCTCTCAGCCAGCCTCAATGGGCACCTGTGACTCACCTGAAGCGGAACCTGGAGAGCAGGCCTGGAAGCGGGGAGGGCTCTGCCTGGCAGCCATGGCTCCTGAAGCACAAGTACAAGTGCAAGGGGGTGGAGGGTATTGTGTGGTGAGCTGGGCTGTGAGGCCAGAAGGATGTCGCTGTCGAATGCCTAGCCGCAAGCTGGTGCACTGGGAATTTTGGGATTGATCCAAGTTGGAAGCGCCAAGGAAGGCCTGGTTGGCTAACGGTTCTGTGGAGAGGACAAACGGGGAAGCCTGGGTCAGCCTCCCACTGCTGAGGGGAAAGAACCACCTTGACACCCCTCCCCCCCAATAACACCACATCGTATTTCATGGATTCCCACTCCTTCTTCTTTGATGGCAGGCAGGCAGGGGGTGGGTGGGTGGAGAATTGGGCCTCCGGGCCTCCCTGCATGCACTTCCTCAAGTGGGCCTTTGCCCTGTCTGCCTCCACCATTGGGGTGGGGGGACTTAGAGACACGGAAGTCCTCATGGCAATCCATGGAGAGTCTCCAATTGGGTCACCCTTGGATGAGCGGGCATAACATTGGACTGAGGCCGATGGTGACGGGGGCCCTCATAGCTGGTGAGGCGCTCCTGGACACTCTGCTGCTGTCTTTTGAGGACTAGCCAAAACCAGGGGACCTAGAGAACCTCTTTCTCCTCCATGGCTTCACAAAGTATTCCTCTCAGCTCAGCTTACCCTTTGTGGGTGCCCCCTCAAGGATAACCAGAGGTGCCAACCCCTGAGTTTTGGGTCTGAGTGGCACTTGATTTTGGAGCCAGGGTGTTGCCCGTCTTCCATTCGAGCAGCCCCAAGGTTTCCAGGCCAAGGTCTTCCCCACCTGCCCTGACCCCTTGGGACACTGCTGAGCTCAGCATGGGACCGAGTAGATGTGCAGGGACCCCTGGATTGGGGCCTGGGGGCAGCCCGAAGGGCTCTTATTTGATTGGAATCAAGGGCATCCCCTCGTTCCCTTCCCCCATGCCACCTTGTTGGTCCAGACGGGTGGATTCAAAGTCGGGCAGCTGATTCCTCTCGTTGAATTGGTCGTGAAGGGCAGACTTGAGCTCCTGGTTCTCGCGTAAGAGCAGCACCAGCTGTTTCAGTTCCTCGTTTTCAGCCACGAGGGCTTTGATTTCTTTTCTCAATGCCTCATAACGAGCAAAGATAGCCATCCCCTTAAAAGCGATATGAAATGGGGAGATTTTGCTGCCTCAGGGTGCCCCAAAAGAATGACATTCAGAGGGCCATGTGGGAGCCCCAGCTGCCAAGAGTTCCCCTCTCCTGTCCACTGCCAAGCTGTTAGGTGGGAGCTTGGATAACCGGCACAGTGACACAATCAGCCTTTGTGATGCGGCCAGGTGGGGGAGGGAAGGAACTTGAAGGTGTGGGGGTGGGGGGATCTGGGCTCTGCCTCAGTGAGGCAGAAGGAGCTCCTGGGTGGGCCAGGAATGCCCTGACCCAGCCAGGAGGGACCCTCGCCAGCCCAAAAGTGGTGCCTGGTTCTAGCCAGCTGCTTCCACAATAAAGGGGGGGGGTCTTCTGGGGAATCTGCTGCTTTGGGGCCTGGCCATGGGGTAGGGGGGAGGCTGATTGCAGCTGAAACATTGGCCTCTTCCTCTGGCCTGCCAGCCTGCTGACGAGGGTCTCTGGCCCTTCTGGCAAGAGGGAAAGAAGCACGTGGGTTCTGAGCCTGGCCTCCAGGGCAGCTCTCCTGGCTGGTGGCCTCCGGTCCATGGCCCCATTACAAGGGGCAAAGCCGAGAATGTGGGTGGTGCTCACAGCCCATGAATTGCCCGATGCTGGTGCAACCCAGGCCCTCCAAACTGTACTTCCAAGCTTTGTTTAAAATACAGAAAGACTGATTTAACGTGAGAGCATTGTTGAAAACAGCTAAACGACTCCTGTCCCCACAGATGAGATGGACGGGGTGCCTGAACTGTCTAGGGAGCCTTCAGTAAGCAGTCAAACATTCTGGGCCATCCGTGACTTGCCTATTGTCGTATTTATGCTTCCTCTGGACAAGAGGCCTTCTCCCCCTTCCTCCACCCCCCTCTCCCCCGTCCTCTTGCAGAAGTGATATTGGGAAAAGATCACCTCTTGGCCTGCGGAGAAAGAAGCTCCGGTTGTGTGGTCAGCATTTGGCCAACTGTTGGTGCTCTGAAAGCTAAGCAGGCTCAGCCTTATTGACCCACGGCAGTGGGCTGGAGAGAAGTCCCCGAATTGTCCTGTGGGTGGGTTGGGGAACTGTGTCTTGTTGCGTGGAGCCTCACAGAAGACGTGAAAGTTGAGTTCCACCTGAGGCGGCTCACAGGAGGTTCCACGGAGCTTTGCCTGGAAGAGAAAACAGTGGCCCCTTTCCCAGCTCAGAGAGGACAGGAAGCACCCGTTGTGCAAAGAGTGGCACCTGCTCACACTGGAGGCTCCGCAGTCAGGCAGCTGTGAAGGGACAAGGCCATGGGGAGGGCACGGAGTGCGTCTCACACACACTGGCACCTCTCTGCAGCCATGGAGTCCCCAGCAGGTGCAGCCGAGGCCCACAATTTGGCTGTGGAAGGGTGAAGAGGGAGAATATATGGGGGAGGGGAGAGGAAGCAGCTTCTTCCCTGCCAAGTGCTGCCAGAGTGGTTGGGCTCAGATCAGGCAAGCAGCCAATGAGAGGACCCATTTCATAGCTCAACAGGCAGTGTTTCCCCACAGGTTCCCCACATTAATTCTTTGGGAGTTCTTACAAATGTATGTAAAGACAACCCCTGTTGAGGTAATTCTCTGTTAGGAGAATGAGCGCACACAGGGAGACGTAGTGAGAGTAGTGAAGAATAACACACAACCAGCACACAGATACAGTGTATAGTAAAATGTAGGTTTTTACTTCCAGTAAAAACGATTAAGCAAAGTTCAACAAACAGTCCAAGTCATTCACGGTTAAAGCAGTCAGTTTTCAGTCCAGGGAGAATCCAATTAACAAAGTCCAGTATCATAAATAGTTTAGTAACAGACTTACATCAAATCCAAGAATAACGACAATCAGCAAAAGTCAATAGGGAAATGCAGGAACGGCAACACTCTCAGCAACAACAGAACAACCCAGGTTTCTGGGTCCATCTTATGGCCGTTTGAGGAACCACACCCAATTACAATTTTAGCATTCCCTTAAAGAGACAGTATTAAAATGTCTATCCTGGTTTATATATTTTCCAACCCAACTGTTAGGTGACTTACATTCCTAACAACCCCCGCATTTGCAGCAGCTGATCCTCAGATCTGCCCTCCATGCTTTTTCATCCATCACATTAGCCCTGTTAAAACTGCATGTGGGGTGCTGGAAGATGACTGGTAAGGCCTAGTTGAGCAGGGAACATCTGGCACACGTTGGGCAAGCATGCAGTTCCTGCAGTTGTTGCACTAGTGGCTCTGGGCTTGCGCAGCTTGTGCTTGTGCCGTGCGTCTGTGATGGACCTCCCTTCCTTGGCTTGGCAGCCTTCGTGGATGGGGCCACTCCAGGCAGAGCAATTCTGTGTCAGTGTTTCCCTGGTGGTCGTGTCCATTTCAAGCATGTTCTAGAAGGCCTTTAGTAGCATACAGATGGCATGATCTGCCCACCGATCTAAAGGAAGTTAGAGGCCAAAAGATATGGAAAATAGCTGCAGAAACTGAATATGTGTAGTTTAAAGACAGGAGGAGTAGGGGTGATGTGATAGCCGTGTTCCAGTATTTGAGAGGCTTCCACAAATAAGACCCTGGGGGCAAACTATTCTCCAAAGCACCAGGAGGCAGGACAAGAAACAATGGATGGAAACTCACCAAGGAAAAAAGCAACCTGGAGTTGAAGATCAACTTCCTAACAGGACAATTAACCAGTGGAACAGAAGTTGCCTCCAGAAGTTGTAGGGGCTTCATCCCTGGAGGCTTTTAAGGAGAGACTGTTCAGCCATTTGTCTGAAATGATCCAGGGTCTCCTGCTTGAGCAGAGGGTTAGACTAGAAGACCTCCAAGGTCCCTTCCAACTCTGTTATTCTGTTAGCTATCTATGTGGACTTAGGGCAGATTTGCTCTAGCACTTCAGTGTCTGGTGCCCAATACTCTGCAAAGACACATCCCACATAGATGCTTGAGTTGTCCTGCATGCCTTCAATACACTCATTTTACAAGCAGACTGAAGGGCAGTGAGTATCAAGATCTCTGTAGACCTTCTGTTGCTCATCTAATTTCTCCACAGCACAGTGGGGTGCAACGTCCTGAAAGCAGAACTCGCCTCTGCTCTTTTGCAGTGGACTTCTGTACCGATAGTCAGTGTCTCGTCTCAGGCAATATTTATCTTCTCAAAATACCTGAGATAAGAAGTTAAACACTACAAAGGCTTCCATACAAAGTTTCTTTATTGGATTTATCAGCTATCCTCAAGGTATAACTCACAGTTATGTTGAGATTCATCTAATGTCCAATCTTTGCATTGTTGTCTTCATAGTGTGAAAAGATAGTTCATCCCATAATGATACAGCAAAGGAAGACTCCAGGTAGGAATGACCAAAACTCCCCCCAACCCAACTAGAGGTCAATTCAGTGACCAATCAGGATTACAGATGTGACCACATGACATGAACTACATCTCCCATGAGGCATTAACTGCATTTCCCATGAAGCATTCCCTTAAGGGGACCGCTCTCATTCCCAAACTAACTATATACTGTTTAACCAGCACGCTCCCTGCCTGGAATTATAAATTCCATTACCAGCTAACTATCAACTAAAGTAAACATTAGATAGTTGTTAAGCCTGGATTCCCCAACGGGTGTTAAGGAAAACAAACTAAACAGAACGTGCAGCGAAGTCAGATAGGAAGACAGGTAAATGTGTGAGATAAGTTTTCTAGTTAACACGCAGTAAAAATACAGATACGCTTGTGCTATCAAAAATATAGTTTATTCCATTTAAGAATTATAGCATAGTCAAACAAACGGTCCATTAGTCATATATCAATTTCAGTCAAGTCTTGTCGGGGATACTCTAATTGCAAAGTCCGTGTTGAATAGCCAATGTCAGTTCACTTACAATAAATCAGTCCAATCTTTTTACTATCTCTCCGTTGAGAAAAATCAACACTCCTTCTTCTCTCCCCTTTTCAGCAAGAACGCAGTCATCAATCCATTCAGTAATTAGAGATCAGTAGGCCAGAGAGAGAGAGCTGCATTGCCTCGCTTCTTATATAGTGCTTTTACAACCACACCCTTAATTACATTCTTGCTGTTAAAGTTACACACACTTTAACTAACAAACCATGATACTATATTTATTATTTTTTTACCCAAACCAGTTAGGGTAAACAATGTTATCCCTAACAATAGTGACATATCATCAAACAATGCAATGAGATAGATACAAAGCATGCAAAGCTTGAGGTTCAATCTTCGAGTTCAGCCTTTCTCCACAGCAACACTAGGTCAGTCTGGTGTAGAGCTTCTTGGTGAAAGTCTGCTGGTCACAGGAAGAATCTTGCGACCTCACTATCTGGACCTCGGCGGACAAATTCATCAGAACTCGGTAGGACTCGATGCATAAGTCCCATGGGCCATGAGTTCCAATGCACATCCTTGCCTTTTAGCAAGGCAAGGTCCCCTTCTTTGAGGTTCAGTTCTTTGGTCTTCCATTTATGGCAGTCTTGTAGGGTAAACAGGTATCCTTGCTTCCAATGGTTCCAAAGGGTATCAGAAAGCCGTTGGAATGGATGTTGTGAAGACATTTGCCTGGGATGGGGCCTGCAGCCGATTGACACAGACTATTCCTGAGATTCCCCATCCCAGTTCTGTTTTGAAGGCAAATGGGGAGCCTCTCGGGCCTCTGACAACTTCAGTGTAAGCTAAAGCATCAGGGGCGTCTATTCCCAGCAAGAGCAGAATCTCGGCTTCAGGATCTAGAGTGGGAAGATGATGAGCCATGTGCTTCAGGTGAGGTATGTTACTTGCTACCTCTGGTGTTGCAATCTGGCTGCGGTCAATTGGCATCCCATCCCATTCTAATAGAGGTGGCAGTGGGAACCGGGAACTCCCATCTAATGACTCTATATAGAGTCCAGTAGCTTTCCTTCCTGCCGTGCATTGTGGTATGATGCACATGATATTGTGAAGTGCACTTCTTCCTTCTGAACATCAAAAAGGTCGAAGAATGCGGACCTGGCTAACGAACGAGTGCTCTGAGGATCCAGTATTACATACATCTTCAGAGCTTCTTCTGGGCATCCATCGGGGTAGACGTTGG
This sequence comes from Notechis scutatus, assembly GCF_900518725.1. Next base: position 188,213 of record NW_020716940.1, on the reverse strand, counting down.
CTAAACAGATCTGAGGACATGAGCAAAGGGATAGTGTGTTCTCGCACACTGCCATGCACTTGACACTCGCCACCGGCTCCGGGTGTGCCTCGGTAGCACTCTGGGACTCCTTGGTCGAGGGAGGGTTGGGAGTTGTCTGCTGTGGTGGCTCAGAGTCTGGATGCAGAGCGGCTGGGTGCTCGGTGTTGTTGCATAAGTAACATCGCACCTTAGCTGTGCAGTCTTTGGCCATGTGTTCTGTAGACTTGCGACACTTGTAGCAGAGTTCGTATTCCCTTATCAAAGCTTTCCTTTGGTGCAGGGGTTTCTTTGCAAATACATTGCACCTGTTCAGCGGGTGTGAGGACTTGTGGAGTGGACAAATCTGGCCTTTCTTTGTCTCCGATGGGTTTCCCCCCATATTCTTTACGGGTGGGGTAGCAACTCTGGTTTTATGTATAGCCACGAGGGATTTTCCCTTTGCAGTTTGTGCCAGACCCATGGATGGTGCAGAGTTCTTGCTGGCTCTTTTGTCAGTTGGTGAACGATCAGCTCTGAGTCTGCGGGTCCAGGGGTCATTGCATGTCTGTACCTGGTGGGCCACGAATACTTTGAGAAGGGCAAAGGAAGGTTCTTTGTTTTGACCATTGGCCCTGTAGGCCTCAGTCAACTGGATCCATTGTTCAGTTAACAGCTGTGATAGTTTTCGAATGATTTTGCTTTGCATTTCAAACTGGTTAAGACAAGCGAGTCCCGGCAAGTCGGGATCCCTTTGTGCTGCTCTCAGCTGTATAAGTACATTAGAGAATTCCCTGAGCTGGCTAGGCTTGTTGAGACTGATCTTAGGGAAGCTGCTGAGGCGGTCCAAGAGCGAGGATTCCACCTCTGTGGGAGCGCCATACTCCTCGTCGAGTCTCTTCCACGTTAAACGAAGGGCAGCATCTGGATCTTTTAAGTGGGATCCGTAAATGTCCTTCACTGCTTCTGCAGACCACGGCCCTAGCCATGCTATCAAATGTACGAGTGCTTCATCAGGCTGCAGGCATGCGGCCTGAATGTTGTGTGTTAGGGATATACACCCTAGCAGAATCTGCACGGCAGTCAGGCAGGCAGGCAATTATGTGAGACAAACATTTTTGTAGTTTACACTCAGTAAAACAGATACAATGTGCTAGTTAAATAGTTTATTCCAATAATAGTTTTAGCATAGTCAAACAGTCCATATATCATACACTAGTTCAGTCTGTCCAGGGATTAATCAGTTGCAAAGTCCAGTGTCGAAAAAGAGGTCAGTAAACTTACAAATATCAGTCCAGTAATATATCTCTTCGCAGTAGAGATATGAAGAAGTCAAACCTCTTTTCTTCCTTCAGCAACAGCAGAGAACATGCAGTTATCACACCATCAATCCATCATCGTCAGCAAGCAATCCAGTAAGCCAGCAATCGATCCAGTTCTCTTGCTCCCTCTTATGGCGTTTTTACAGCCGCACCCAAAATTACATGCTTTGCAGTTTAAAGTGACACACACATAAACTCACTATCATAGTTTATATATATTATTTTACCCAAACTACGTTAGGTAACCATGTTATTCCTAACATACTCCCCTTTTGGGTAATATAATAATATATATATCTATTTACAACTTTAAACCATAGTTATCACAACTTTTTTTGTGTTTGACTGAACCTTGGGCTTTTGTAAATTGATCAGCAATATTTTCTTCAGTCATACAATATTCCAATCTTATTAAACCATTTTTTACAGATTGTCTTACATTCAGATATCTAAGATCTGTATGCTTAGATCTCGTTTTTACAGCAATATTTGTAGCCAACCGTATGGCTGCTTGATTGTCCTCATAAACTACAATGGAATCATTAACAGTTATTCCCATATCCAATAACAACTGTTTATACAGAATTAAATCAGTACATAATAAAGATAGACATGAAAATTCTGCTTCCATTGTGGACATACTTATGTGTTGCTGTCTAATTGACCTCCAACCAATCAGTGCTTTTCCTAACATTATAGCCGTACCTGAAGTTGATTTCCTAGTGTTTATGTCTGTTGCAAAACTTGCATCAGCATATGCACTTAAAATCAGATCATCTTTTGGCTCCAAATACAATGCATAGTGCATTGTCCTTTTAAGATATCTTAATATGTCGCTTGCCAGTGTCGTTCAGTGGGTTCAGCATTGAATGTTGCCAATTGATTAACGCCATAGGCAATATCTGGCCTTGACCAATTACTAATGTACGATAAACTACCAATTAGTGATTGATAAATAGTCTTATCGAATTTTGGACTTTGAGCATCAGTGTGGCCAAATTCCTGACTCATTGGAGTTTTAGCTGGTTTACAAAGTTCCATCTTGTATGTTTTTAGTAATTGATAAATCTTATCCTCTTGAGATATCTTATAGCCACTTTTAGTTTTATTTATTGTCAATCCTAGATACTGTTTTATCTCTCCTAATTGCTTTAATTTTATCCTCTTACCTAATAATGATATTATTTCAGTAGCTTCATTATTAGTTTTTGTAATTAAAGCAATATCATCTGTAAACAACAATAATAATGACACTATTCCATTTTTCTCTCTCTTAAATACACATGGATCAGCTAAACCTGCTTTAAACCCTATATTGTTTAACTCCTTAACAATATATTGGTTCCATTCGTAACCAGATTGTTTTAATCCATAGAGACTCTTTTTAAGTTTCCAACAGTCATTATTTGTTTTATCATCCTTAATTCCTACAGGTTTCTTTAAGTATATAGTGTGCTGCAATGGTGCATGCAGATAGGCAGTTTCTACATCTAAGTGATTTATAATATAATTCTTCTTAGCTGCCCACACTAAAGCTGCTCTCAAGGTTGTTGCTTTTAGACTCGGTGCAAATACTTCATCATAATCACATGCAGTTTGATTAAATCCTTGAGCTACCAACCTAGCCTTATGGGTAACAGTCCCATTTTTACCTGTTTTTAATTTAAATATCCATTTACAGCCAATGGACTTTTCACCTGGAGGTAATTTAACATTTTCATAAACTTCCATTTGTTTCAATGAATTTAATTCTTTCTCCATTGCTTTTTGCCAATTTTCTTGTTCCTTTGTTGGATACATTTTAAGTTCTTCAACAGTAGTTGGAACTTTACTAACTTGGCAAACTACACTTGCTTGGTACCTGTCAGGTGGTCTGGTTTCATGTGTTGATCGTCTAGGTATTACAGGGCTTACAGGTAGACTTTCATGTACTACCTGTTCCTGGTTATCTATTTCTTCCTGTTCATCTATTTCTTCCTGTTCTGGTCCTATGTGCTCTTCCTGTACTTCCTCTTTAATTGTACACTTCTTATTACTGATATGTGATTTTGGTCTTTTGTAGGTTTCTATGATTACATCCTTACTTGAATCTTGTTCCAGTTTTTCCCATCCTACATGTTCAGGGAATTGTGCACTAGCACTACAGTAAACTCTAGGTGTACCTTTTTCCCAGAATCTGTATGATTTGTGATTAGATTCATAACCTACAAATAATAACTTTTTAGCCCTATGCTGCCCCTTATGTCTCAGTTGTGTAGGAATATGCACCCATGCTGGTGCTCCAAATGTGTGCATGTAGCTTAGGTCAGGTTTTTTACCATGCCACCGTGTGAATGGTAATTCACCTGTTGTTGAGTTAACAACATTATTTAATATATGATTACCACACATTATAGCTTCTCCCCACAAAGTTTCAGGTAATCCTGAATCCGACAACATAGTACGAGCCATTGCCTGTATTGTTTGGCCTCGTCTTTCTATAAAGGAGTTATGTTGTGGCCTATATGGTGCAGACTTTTTATGTTCAACACCTGCCATCTTCAGTTTATTTTGGAATTTATTATTTATAAATTCCGTACCATTATCAGTTACAAGAGTTACTAGTTTCCTTTTAGTTTTTCTTTCTTTCTTTCTTTCTTTATTTATTTATTTGATTTGCCAATTGTTTACAAGATAATAAGTATAAGTGTATACATAGTTGTGAATACATGAAATGGGTACATATAAGAAAAATAAAAGAATAAGAGAAACAATAGGACAGGGACGGTAGGCACGATGGTGCGCTTATGCACGCCCCCTACAGACCTCTTAGGAAAGGGGTGAGGTCAATAGTAGACAGTCTAAGGTTAAAGTTTTTGGGGTTTGGGGAAGAGACTTTAGAGTCGGGTAGAGTATTCCAGACATTGACCACTCTATTGCTGAAGTCGTATTTCCTGCAATCAAGTTTGGTGCGGTTTACTTTGAGTTTGTATCTATTGTGTGCTCTTGTGTTGTTATGGTTGAAGCTGAAGTATTCATTGACAGGTAGGACATTGCAATGTATGATTTTATATACCATGCTTAGGTCAGACCGAAGACGGCGTAATTCAAGGTTTTCTAGTTTTAGAATTTCAAGTCTGGTGGCATAAGGTATTCTACAACGAGTAGAAGAGTGGAGAACTCTTCTTGTGAAATATTTCTGGACTTTCTCAATTATGCTAATATCAGATACGTAATGAGGGTTCCAGACTGATGAACTGTATTCGAGTATTGGTCTAGCAAATGTTTTGTATGCTCTGGTTAGTAGTGTGATATTACCAGAGAAAAAACTACGTAGGATTAGGTTAACAACTCTTAATGCCTTTTTGGCTATGTAGTTGCAGTGGGCTCTAGCACTTAGATCATTAGAGGTGAGTATTCCAAGGTCCTTTACAGAGCTTGGGTCATCAACAAGATCTTGACTATTCAGCTTGTATTTTATTTTCTGATTTTTTTTGCCAATATGTAAGACAGAGCATTTATTTGTTGAGATTTGGAGTTGCCATTTGTTTGACCATTCAGATACATAGTCAAGGTCTTTTTGTAAGGTAGCAGTATTGTCTGTGGTATTGAACAGCTTTACATCATCAGCGAAGAGAACGCAATTGCTCTTAATATGATCACAGAGGTCGTTTATGTAGAGTATGAAGAGAGTTGGTCCTAGAACACTGCCCTGGGGGACACCACTATTGACAGGTACTGGATTTGATAGAACGCTCCCGATTTTGACCATTTGTTGTCTGTTTGACAGGAATGCTTCTATCCAGTTATTCAGTTGTCCAGAGATACCATAGGATTTTATTTTTAGGAGTAGTTTGTCGTGTACCACTGAATCAAAGGCTTTACAGAAGTCTATGTAGATTGCGTCAATTGCTTTGCCCTGGTCGAGTTGTGTCGTCCATATGTTTTTGCAGTGTAAGAGTTGCAGATTACAGGATAGTTTTTTTCTGAAACCAAATTGTTTATTGGAGAGTAGGTTGTTTGACTCTAAGTGGAGGATGATGGATTGGTTAATAATTGATTCTGCAAACTTAAAATAATTCTTTCTGCAAACTTCAACCAATTAAAGAAATTCTGATATGTTTCCGTTTTACTCTTCATTAAATAACAGAAACCATATCTAGAATAATGATCCATTATACTTAATATATAACAAGCACCTCCCACACTTGGTTTTTTAGGACCTATAATATCAGCAAATACGACCTCTAGAGGCTCTTTAGTTTTAAATCCATTTATTCTATTTGCTGGTATTACCTTGCTTTTTTCTTGACTACACGCATTGCAGTGCAAATACTTACTGCAAATACTTACTGCAAGGCTTCAGTTTTATACCTTCAGACAGTTCAACCGTTGGCTTGAGCATTTTAAAATTTATATGCCCTAAACGTCTGTGTAACAAATGTATGCATTCATCATGAGGTTTAACGTTATTATACACTGTGTTAACTACCTCTGATGAATTATCATTTAACACATACAATTCACCCTTTAAAGTTGCAGTTACTTTTTTACCTTCTTTTTCTATTATGCAGTTTTCTCCCCTAAAGGTAACTACATAACCTAGTTTAACCAAAACTCTAACCGAAAGCAAATTAAACTTAAGTTGTGGTACATATAACATTTTTACATTTTCTTTTATGCAAGAACAATGTGCAATACCTTCACCTTTTGCTTTCATTTTCCAGCCATTAGCTAACAACATCTGCTGTGAACTCGTGGACATCTTAACAAATCTTTTCTTATCTTTCGTTATGCAGTGCGATGCTCCACTATCTACAACCCATAAATTATTATTCACAGTTTCGTTGCTATACATGGCTAACTCTAACCATTTTTCATTCTTTTGATGCCTTTTAGCATTCTGGCTGGCATTGCGGCGTTTTCCTTTCTTGCAGAATCTAGCCAAATGTCCTTTTCCTCCACAATTAAAACATTTTCTAATTGTATAGGCTGTCGAAGATTCTTTATCTTCTTCTTTTGGTTGTTCCCTTCTGAGTTGATCCCTTTCAAGCCTTCTCCTGGCTTCTTCAATTAATCTGCCAGTAATGTCAGTTAATGTGAGGTTATCTTTTGGCAGTACTTCCAGTGAAGTTACATAGTCATCATAGCTCTCATCTAACGAAGATGCAGTTCCTGAAAAATTCTCTTCATTGTGTTTATATGAGTCAACATGTCTCCATTCTTTTGAAGATGTGTTCTGAACAGTTTCTGTGTAAGATTTATATGTGCTCCTACACTGTCTCGAACATAAATCTTCTTTAAATTCTCCCAACATTTCGCAGCTGTTTCTTCTCCACGAATATGGACAAGCTGCTGGTCATAGAGTGTCAGTCCTATTATACAGAGAGCTTGCTCATTCTTTAGTTTATATTCTTGTATTTTCTGGGCATCATCCTCATCTTCCGGATCCCAAGCATCTACCTCTGGTGGGTTTTGAATTATACTCCACAAACCTTCTCTGCGTAGAAGTAGGCTGCATTTCATAGACCATGAAACATAGTTTGTTCCATCCAGTTTGGATATTAGAGACAAACTTTGTAAATTGACTTGTGCCATCTTTTTCTGGATATTAAACTATAATTAATAAAACACAGCTGTCTGTTTACAGTATTGTGTAACTACACAAACTCTCACTTTATATAAGCCTGTTATATCCTGGTTAGTCTGACTGTGCAGCCTGGGCCCATAACCAGTGTTAGGGATATACACCCTAGCAGAATCTGCACGGCAGGCAGGCAGGCAGGCAAATATGTGAGATAAACGTTTTTGTAGTTTACACTCAGTAAAACAGATACAATGTGCTAGTTAAATAGTTTATTCCAGTAATAGTTTTAGCATAGTCAAACAGTCCATATATCATACACTAGTTCAGTCCGTCCGGGGATTAATCAGTTGCAAAGTCCAGTGTTGAAAAAGAGGTCAGTAAACTTACAAATATCAGTCCAGTAATATATCTCTTCGCAATAGAGATATGAAGTCAAACCTCTTTTCTTCCTTCAGCAACAGCAGAGAACACGCAGTTATCACACCATCAATCCATCATCGTCAGCAAGCAATCCAGTAAGCCAGCAATCAATCCAGTTCTCTTGCTCCCTCTTATGGCATTTTTACAGCTGCACCCAAAATTACATGCTTTGCAGTTTAAAGTGACACACACATGAACTCACTATCATAGTTTATATATATTATTTTACCCAAACTACGTTAGGTAACCATGTTATTCCTTGCATGAAGATACTCTTCCATAGTAGATATCCTTTGCCTGGCTTGTCAGAGAATTTGTATACACCATTAGCGGCCAAATCTAGCTTTCCTCTCCTTAGTGTCAACTCTCTCCAGAGTGCTGGATCATCCACTGAGGTTGCATGGGGGTTGTAAGTAAGATGCATTGGTACGGTGAGGTCTCCCTTTGGATTCTCGTGGACTTGGTCCGGGTTGTGTCTCAATGATGGCTTGTAGTCTTTCCCCCTGTACTTCCTGAGGAGATTGTCCTGCCATGTCGTATACGATGGCTGTGCTTCATGCTGCTGGGCAGGCAACCACGTTTATCTTGGTGTACCTCTGAGCTCGAATTGTGTTGAGGTTGTGGCAGGAACTCCATTGCATTTGGGTTGAGCTGGGAAGTTGATGCTTGATGTATGTCTCCTTGCTGAGAAACCTTCGCTGTTAATGGTGGGCTAATTTGCTTGCTCTGTAGGTCTTGAGACATTGGGGTAAGTTTTTTAACTGCGGAGAAGGAATCTCGAGCTTTGGGTCATACAGCATCAATTTTTGGACTGGCATTTAGAGCCTGTGGTTGAGATTCTCCCCCTCGATCCCCTGGTTTTGGGAGACTGCTGACTAACTATGCCAGTTCCACCTGCTCGTGCCATAGCAAGTATTGTTCATCCACATAGGCCTTGAGACATTTATCTGGGCTCTCTCTCTCCAACTCTCCAAGATTGAAGTTGAGGGAAGCTTCGTCGGCCACCTTCTGCAATGCTGCGGCTCATGCTGTCTTTGCTGCCATCTCCCGTTGTCGTTCGAGCAACTCCAATTTGGCCTGAGCCTTTGCCATTTCTTCCTGTTGGCTGGCCTGAGCTTTGGCCATTTCTGCTGCTTAAGCTGCTACTGCCTCCTTCTGCCATGTCACCTCCATTGTTGCACATAGATCTGCCTTCGCTACTGCAGCTTCGATTTGAGCTTCTACAGCTCGTTCTGCATAACTTGCTGCTCTTGAGGCCTTAGATGCATTGCTGTGATGGGAGGATGCTGTGGAAGGGTGGGAAGAGCTAGTGCAGAGAATTGCCGTGAGACGCTGGAACCTACTTGAGATCTAGTTGGCTTGGGATGGAGGGAGGAAGCCTTCTTAAAATAGTGGGAGGAAGCCAAGTGTGATCGAGGGGCTATGTCAGATGTGGCCTTCTCCCTTGACATTTCCTCCAGCTGTAGCACAGCGTGGAGCACTGCATGGAGGGAGTCTTTGCCTCTCTGAACATGGTCCTTGTGTTCCTTGTTTAACTCCTCAAAGCATTGTATATGGTCTTGGAGCTTTGAGTCACACAGCTTCGACTGGATGGATTTGAGGCTACTTTCGCTGTCTCTCCACCATGCAAGAAGCTAATCTATTTCATTCATCAATGAGTGGGTGCTCTCGAGGGACAACTTGCATTTGGGGGCATTGTAGATCTTCAGCAACTCCGACCATGAGTCTGCATAGCATCGATACTGCCTGTTCCAATCCTCCCTCAAGTGTGACTGCATGGCCTCGGTAGACTTTCTTTGCTGTCTGAGGTCATAGGCTTTCTGAGGTACCCTTGCCTCGTCAGAAATTTGGACATCTGATTTTGGGCTTTGGGAACCAAGCTCCACATTTACGTCAAGGGTGGGTGGAGGGTTCAAGTCTTCTGGCACATCAGAGACATCTGTCATGGCTGAAGACGCTGCCATGCTTTATATTAGCAAAAAGTGAATTTTGGAAAATTTAGCAGTTTTCCATGCAATTCCCTGTTTTTCCACTTGGGTGCGCTGCAAGCAGGTAGCTAAATTTAGGAGACACCGATGAAATTCACTACTTGACCACTGGGTTGCGTTTCTGGTTGGTAGCTCAATTTAGGAGATTCCGTTGAAATTTACTGGTTGGCCGCTAGAGTGCATTGCAAGCTCTGGAAGACACCGGTGCAGTACACTGGTTGGTCGCTAGTGTCAGCTTTGAAATTCAGCTGCCACATTTTTTTAAGAGAGGAGTTGGAGGAGTTGAAAAGTTCAAGGTTATTCTGTATGTCGTATTAAGAAATTCCAATGGCAGTTAATTGGTTCTCATGATTTATGAAGTGTAGAAGTGGGAGAAGGGAGGAGAGAAGGTGGATTCTATGTAACACACGAAAATTTTTCACTGCCTTTGACATGCCAAATCTGTTCCTAAATAAATCAATTGGAGAGAAAATGTCTTGGAGTGATTGATATGGATATTTTCTGGATGCCTTACAATTATTTCCCAAAGTCATCTTTTATTTTTGAAGGGGGCTTGGCTGATACCCCAGAGTTCTTTTCCCAGAGATGGATAAAGATCAACAATCAGCTGAAGTTGGAGATGTGCTGGAGGGAGCTTGTGGGGGCCCTCCTTCCGGAGTATTAATTGAACCTGCCAGCCTTTGTTTGGAGGAGATGATGGATGCTTTCAGAATGGCAGTAGGAGAAAGAGATTTGGGAGCTATACTGAAGCATTTCAACTCAAGAAGTTGTTATAACCCAGATGTAATCCAGCTGTCTGAAGAGAAATCTTTTTCTAGCCCCAGGCATATTGCTATTCTGCCAGATTGGAGGGAAGAGAGACAATTGTGGTTGGAATTCTCCCAAGAAGACACCCCCAAGATTTATCCTGGAAGTCCATCTAGGACAGATTTACATCAACAGTTCCAGAATTTAAAGGTGACAGGTTTGGTCTCACAGTCTGTTTGGATGGGTGGAAGCTAGAGACCACCCATATTCACTTACTCAAGTATCATGAGGAACGAGGAGACTATACAGATGCCAGTTGGTGGAAGCCAGAAAGAAGCATCGACTGACAGAGGTATGTTGCAGCCTCCGAGGCAATCCCCTCATTTTCCAGAATTTTGCCCCCTGCAGAGAGTATCCCTCCAGGGTGGGGATTTTATCCAGGCCAGGGGTGGATTCAATGCCAATGGCAGCCAGCATCAACACAGTCCTGGTCTGAAGGGGGGTTGCCCAGACAGCAGACAGGAGCCACTTCCCCTCCATCCAACCAGGGAACCAGGCCACACCCATCTTCCTCCTGGCAACCACAATTGCAGCCCCAACCAACAGCGAGGCCACAAGGACCCCTATTCCAGAGAGGCACCACCCAGCCAGGATTCAGGGGGCCTGTTAGTCCCCTAACAATTGGGTTGGGAATATATAAACCAGGATAGTCGTTTAATACTGTATCTTTAAGAGAATGCTGTAAGTGTGAGTGGCTGAGGTTCCTCCAACGGCCATAAGATGGAGCCAGAAACCTCTGTGCATTTCTGTTTTGCCGTATTGCCTGATTGTCATTCTACTTGGATTGCTGTGAGTCTTGCAACTGTTAGCAAACTCCGTTTACTGAACTTTGTTTATGATACTTGACTTCATTTTTTGATTATCCCTGGACTGATATTAACTGCTTTAACTGTGTATGATTTGGACTGTGTTGGACTTTGTTTACCCATTTACTGGAAGTAAAATCTATATTTTACTATTCAGTGTATCTGTATGCTGGTCGTGTGTTATTCAACATCACTCTCACTACGTTTCCCTGAGTGCACTTATTCTCCTAACAGGGAATACCTCAACAGGCAGTCTGGAAGAAAGAAGCATTCATTGTACGATGGGCTTTATTGACTTGGAGGCATTTTCTAGAAGGGGTGCCAGAGGCCTTTGAGGTATGGACTGATCATAAGAACCTTGATGCTCTAAAGACCCCTAGGAGATTATCACCCAAACAAGTCCGCTGGGCCCAATATTTCAAGTGATTCAATTTCAACATTAAATGTATCCCTGGAGGGAAAAACGTACTGGCGGATGGTCTGTCCCGAAAACCTCAGTTTGACAGCCACCAAAAAGAAATAGTACAAGCCTTAATTTCAGATGCTCAATCGGCAGGCCAAGTGACCACTCGAGCCCAAGCCAACTGCAACCCCAAATGCCTGGAAGATAAGCTGACTGCAGAATTGAAAACGGCCTATTGACCGATCCTTGGTTCCTGGACAATCAAACCGAGTTGACCATGAATGATGGACTAGCTTGGAAATGGACTAAGCTTTATGTATCCACAACCCTAAGACTACTGGTACTAAAGCATAGCCATGACTCCCAGCTGGGAGGCCACTTCGGATTCCTAAAAGCCCTACATTTACTGAGAAGACAGTTCTGGTGGCCAAAAATGAAATCTGATGTCAAGGACTATGTAAAAAGTTGTTCAATTTGTGCCACAATGAAACACAGAACTGGAAAAACCCCTGGCCTCCTGCAACAAGTTGCTGAACCAACCCAACCTTGGAAAGAAATAGCAATGGACTTTGTTGTTGAACTACCTGAGAGTGAAGGGAATACAATCATTTGGACTATAATTGACTTATTCTCTAAACAGGCCCATTTTATAGCCTGCAAAGGACTTCCATCTGCGAAAAAACTTGCAAAGCTGTTCGTGAAACATATCTATAGACTACATGGAGTACCTCGTAGAGTAATATCGGACAGAGGGGAACAATTTACTGCAAAATTTTGGAGGGAATTTCTGAAATCCATTGGTTCCTCTCAAGGGTTATCCTCAGCTTTCCATCCTGTTTGTAACGGAGCAGCGGAGAGGGCTAACACCATGATTGAACAGTACATTAGATGCTATGTAAATTAACAACATGAAAATTGGGCTGAGTTATTACCTTTTGCAGAGGTTGCTTACAATAATGCAGTATATAGCAGCATGGGATTGACTCCATTCCAAATCAACACTGGAATGGATTTTGTCCTGATGCCAGAATTACCTAGCCAACCTCCCTTGTCCATGTCCCTAACAGAATGGATGAACTCATTAAAGAAAGGATGGGAAGATACAAAAAAAGCTTTGAACGAAGCTGAAAAAAATTATAAAAAACAGGCGGATAAACATAGATTACTTCAACCACCTTTTAAAGTAGGGGACAAAGTATATTTGTCGACCAAGTATCTTAGGTTGAAGCTGCCCGGTAAGAAGCTGGGTCCAAAATTCTTGGGTCTGTTTCCAATTTCAAAAATAATCAATCCGGTCACTGTTCAATTAAGTCTTCCTCGATTATTGGGGAAAATTCATCCAGTGTTCCATTGTAGTTTACTAAAACCAGCTACTGCATCAATAATAAGACCACTGCCAATCGCTCCCCCTAAACTGTAATGGTATGGGGGAAACACATTATGAGATTCAAAAAATTCTCGATTCTAGATTGCACCATGGCCGATTGCAATATTTGGTCTTATGGAAAGGATACCCCCTCTCAGATGCTAGTTGAGTAAAGAGTTGGGATGTTCATGCTGATCAATTGGTGAACCAATTCCATGAGGATTTTCCCCACAAACTGAAGGGTCCTCATGGAGGGGGGAGAGGGGGTTAAGGGCGATGTATTAACCCCTGTATGTTTTTTTTTCTTTAGGAGGAGTTTTCAAGGGGGGACGCCTGTCAGCTTTGAAATTCAGCTGCCACAATTTTTTTAAGAGAGGAGTTGGAGGAGTTGAAAAGTTCAAGGTTATTCTGTATGTCGTATTAAGAAAGTCCAGTGGCAGTTAATTGGTTCTCGTGATTTATGAAGCGTAGAAGTGGGAGAAGGGAGAAGGTGGATTCTGTGTAACGCGCGAAAAATTTTCAGTTTGGGAAATTGCCTTTGACATGCCAGATCTGTTCCTAAATGAATCAATTGGAGATAAAATGTCTTGGAGTGATTGATATCATGGATACTTTCTAGATGCCTTACAGCTAGAGTGAATTGCAAGCTCTGGAAGACACTGGTGCAGAACACTGATTGGCTGCTACAGTGCATTGCAAGCTCTGGAAGACACTGGTGCAGTACACTGGTTGGCCGCTAGAGTGCATTGCAAGCTCTGGAACATGCTGGTGCAGTACACTGGTTGGCCGTTAGAGTGCGTTGCAAGCTCTGGAAGATGCTGGTGCAATACACATGTTGGCCACTGGGGTGCGCTGCAACAGGTAGCTTGATTGCAGGCAGTTAAGCTTTGAAGAGTAGTCATCAAAGGATGCTGTCATTTAATCTTATGTTCTGCTCAGCTGGGTTTGGGCAATTTCCTTGTGTAGAATTTAGACTGATTCTTGCTAAATTCATCTAAGGATTTGCCTCTCCAATTTGGAAAGGGGATAACAGGAGGGCAACTTTCTTTTAGCTGTAAGCTGGGGGGTTTTGGTTTCCATGCAGAGTAGCTTAAGGTATTTACAACTCGGTTGCTTGGAGACCACCATCATAAACTCAAAGTAAAGCTGGGCCCCTTTTTATTGCCTGTTTCCTCCATGGCACAGAGAGGAATCAAACTTTTGTTCTAGCAGTTCCAGAGATAAGGAATAATGCAGTTTCTTTGCTTTAGGACACAAGAAAAGATCACTTGGACTGTTTCGACTGCATTTTGTTAGTACGAAACTGGAGGGCTCGTAGGGAGAGACAGGGAAACAGCATGGGTGCAATCTTCTATTTGCTTAACAGTTCCTCTTCCCTCTTCTAAGATACAATTCAAAATTCTTGCTACTGATTTAAGAAGGAATAAAAAAACTTATGTTTTCACCATTTATAGGAAATCAGATTCCATATCTTTTCACTGTCTCGTCTCAGGCAATATTTATCTTCTCAAAATACCTGAGGTAAGGAGTTAAACACTACAAAGGCTTCCATACAAAGTTTCTTTATTGGACTATCTCAGGCATCCTCAAGGTATAACTCACAGTTATGTTGAGATTCATCTAATGTCCAATCTTTACACTGTTGTCTTCATAGTGTGAAAAGATAGTTATCTTCATCCCATAATGGTACAGCAAAGGAAGACTCCAGCATGATGCTGGGGTCCAGGTAGGAATGACCGAAACTCTCCCCAACCCAACTAGAGGTCAATTCAGTGACCAATAAAGATTAAAGATGTGACCACATGACATAAACTACATCTCCCAAGAGACATTAACTACATTTCCCATGAAGCATTCCCTCAAGGGGACAGCTCTCATTCCCAAACTAACTATATACGGTTTAACCAGCACAGACACTGGAGAGAGGCTGCCAGAGTACTTGAACTGGTCCACTGCTTCTCATTTCTGACTTTTGATTGTGATTTTGAGTTCTGCGTACAATGCATGAGGAGCAGACTGGTGCACGACCACCAACTTCTGAATACTGGTGGGGAGTCCAAAGTTGTCACAACCATGGAGAATTTGTCCACACTGACTTGCATCTCTGGCCCTGAGCCAGCATTCAGGACATGGTCATCAGCTAAGAGGAAGCCGCTCAGAACAACTTCTAAGTATCTATCTCATGTATTCAAAACTATATTTATTCTTATACCTGTATCTTGTAAGCGATTGACAAATCAAACAAAATGTCAATGTAAAACTTCCTTCATTTGGTGAAAGTTTGAGGCCTCCTTAAGTTGAAGAGCTTCCCATCCACTCTGTACTTGAATTGGACTCCAGCTCTGCTGCCCTGAAAGGCCTCAGACAGCCTGGCAGCTTGGCCTGAGTCTTTTGATGGCCTCGCTTCCTTGAGGTCACAGCTTGGAGCTTCACTTTGGAGACAATGCACCTTTGTTCTGTCCAGCAGTCAGCACAACACAGGCACATTCTGACATCCCACCTTTTCTCCTGACAAGGACATAATAAGATGCAATGCTTGGAGTCGAGGTACAGCCAGGAAGTAGCCAAGTGGAAACCTGCACCGGTGATGAGGAAGTTGCGTGTTGCACGGGTCTTTGGTGAGAGAGGACCTGTCACACTTGCCCACTCTCCCGACGGCTCCCACCCGGCTGCAGAATCTCACCATTCTCTTGCACTGAAGAGGCCAAGCAAGATCTCACTGTTGATCAAAGGGTATCTACTTCTTCATGGAGCCCGCCTTTCATCTCAGGATAAGAGTCAGGAGGGACCTTGGCTGAACCCTCGTCCAACCCGTCTGAAGTAGAAAATACTGTTTTGTTCCGTCTCTTCTTTAAAACCTCCAGTGACGGAGGCCCTGCAACAGGGCTGTCAGACTCCTTGCCTGCAGACCGGATGCACCCTGCTCTGGCCACACCCATGCCCAGTTTAGTGAAAGGGAAAAGTCCCGATTCATCAAGTGACTTGATGACGTGACTTAAGTTGCCCTACAACTTCTTGTGGCAAGTTGTTCCACTGATTGTTCTGTCAGGAAATTTCTTCTTAGTTCCAGGTTGCTTCTCGGTGAGTTTCCACCCATGTTCTTGTCTTCAGGTGTCTTGGAGAACGGCCCCTCTCCTTTGGGGGCAGCCCCTCAAATCCTGGGAAAGTGCTATCACGTCACCCCTGGTCCCTTTTTTTCCATTAGGCAAGACATACCCACTTTCTGCAGATGGTTTAGCCTATCGCGGACATCTTCCTCTTCTCTACACTCTTTCTGGAGTCTCAACATCTAAAGCACCGGAAGGCCAGACAAGGAACAATAATGGAAGGAAACTGATCGAGGAGAGATTCAACCTGGAAATAAGGAGGAATTTTCCGACAGGGAGAACAATCAACAGACAGAAGAGAAGTTGCCCTCGGAAGTTGTGGGAGCTTCATCCCTTGAGATTTTCAAGACTGGACTGTCACCTGTCAGGAATGGTGTAGGATCTCCCGCTTGGGCAGGGGGTTGGACTAGATGACCTCCAAGGTCCCTTTCAACTCTGATTATCTGTTAGTTTTTACATTGTGGTGACCAAAAGCAGATGCAATATTCCCAAGTGTGGTCTCCCCAAGGCATTATACAGTGGCACTAACACTTCACACGATCTTGGTTCTCTATTATCCAAGGTGGTCCTGGTGGGGGCATAGGTGCCAATCAGGGTGGCCCATCGCCACAGGAGTCTTTAAAGAACGGTGGCGCTGAGAGGAGTGTGTAATTTGGATTTATGTGAGAGTGACGGTGTCAGCCTGTCTTCCACATTCCCATCCGTTTGCGCAAGTGGCTTGCGTGCATCTGTCACTCGCACAAATGTGGAACCATCTCCCCCCCCCCCCCAACTGTCGATCCGCAAAGCCAGGAAGGTTGGAGACAGCTGCCCTGGAAGGTTCCTGCAGCGCCCACGGTCACCTCTCCATCCCTCCTTGGAGCCTCCTGTGCAACTCATTCAAAGGAGCTCATTCACAAGATCAGGTAGCCCCCAGCCCAGGAAAGGGCCCTCCAGACAAGCAAAGACTTTGCTGTGGGCGTATTCTGACTTTTATTAGACTGCTATTTATACAGCTTAGTGCAGAGGCTGGCCTTGAGGGCAGAGCGGCAATGGCTCAACATGCAGCATTTCAAGCCCCCCAAAGCCAGCCACATGTGGAGGGGGAGGGTGGGGGGGGGAGAAGAGAGAGGAAAGTGCCCTCAAGTAACATCAACATCCTGGTCAAGAGGTCTCGGCAGACCCCCAACACGGAGGTGCCAAGAGAGACTACGAGCTGTGCACCCTCAGGGCTGCCCAACACCCACAGCCCCCCCCCTCCCCCCAGGGTGAAACACTCTGCCCGGGACGGCCAGGGGGAGCCAGTGGGGAAGGCCATGCCCAGCAAGCAAGGGGAAGGCAGGCCAGGGTGGGCATCAGAGGGACTCAGCAGGGGCTCCTGGGCCCAGGAGGGCAGTTTCCAAAATGAAACAAGACATTTCTCAAGCAAAATGCAGCAGACAAGAGCAGCAGCCTATGTACACCCCTTCCTCAACTCCGGTTCACCCAAGACATGCCGGGCATAAATCCCTTCTCTTCCCCGCTCTGGACAGGCAGACCAAAGAAGAGTGCCCACCGCTGCCACCTTGCGGAGCCGCCTACCGGGGGAGCATCAGGACTCCAACCGGGCCCGTAGGGAAAAGAGAACAAAACTGGGGAGGGGAGGGGGTTGTGAGGGAGGACAGGGCTGGAGACGGCCTAATCCTTGGCACGGCCAATGATGGCCAAGATGTACAGGAAGATGTTGATAATGTCCGTGTAGAGGTTGAGGGCCGCAAAGACGTATTCCTCCTGGCTGATGGCCAGCTGCTTGTTCCCCAGGATCAGCTGGGTGTCCACCGCCAAGAACTGCAAGAAGCAGCGGAGTTAGTCCCCAAACTGGGGGTGGGGGTCTTCCTCTCAGCCTCCCGCACAGCAGCCCCTGCCGCTCCACGAGGAGACGCCCCCTTCCCAGTGGGGCCCAGTCACTCACGCAGGTAAAGAGCAGGGCCCCGAGGGACGCGTAGACGATCTCCAGGATGCGGTTTCGGATGAAGATGCAAAGGATGGCAAAGATGAACAGGACCATCAGGCAGACGATCAGCACGCCGCGGCAGGAGGTGAAGTCGTACTTGGTCTGCCAGAGGGGAGGGGGCCACAGGGCAAGTCAGAGAGGGATTTGACATCCAGGCTGCTTTCCCAGACTGACCCCCGCTCACATGCAACAACCCCCCCCTCCAGCTGTGGTCTTGCTTCTCAAAGGCTCTGCCTCTCAGGTTGGAGGACAGCCGTGGTGTGTGCTGCAATGAGGCAGGGGCTCTGCTCTAGAGGACCTGGATTCTGTACCCTTCTGGCACAGGCACGGTGGCTTCACCAGGAACCTCACTCCCGGGCCCTTCACTCCCAGTGATAGCCCAGAGCAGCACTGCCAATGGGCATGGGAAATCCTGGGGTCCAAAGCGAGTGGGTGCTCTCCAATCCCCCGTGCACACCTGGGAACATGACCCCAACATGTATGCGGCCACATGGCCCAATTCCCCCATCCCAGAGGAAGCCGAGGGCCCCCACCTGCAAGGAGAAAATGACAACGGTGAAGCACACGGCAGTTGTGATGCCCACGGCCATGATGACGGCATCCGTGTTGTAGAAGCTGGCGATCATGCCCACCATGTAGGAGAGACTCAACGTCAGGATGGACTGCAGTGGGAAACGAGGGTGTCAGTGCCTCCACCAGAGCTTGGCGGGGGCCTCCTTGCTGCCTTGGGGGGCTTCTCCCGAGAGCCAGCCAGGCCCGCCCAGCCCCAGTGGAGTGCAGCCTCAACCTCCCCCTCCCGCCAGGGCCCTGCGCTACCAGGGCTATCAGGTTCCATGGGTGCTTCCGCCGGAAATCCCCACAGCAGCTCAGGACGATGAGGGAGATGAAGAACACCGCGTAGGAGACGTAGTACGTCCAGACATTCTTGCGCACGAAGCCTTTCACGTCCTTCACGAAGGTGAAGATGGCCACAAAGGAGAAGGTCACCGAGAGCTGGATGGTCAGCACCAGGAAAACCTGCGAGGGCAAGGGCAGCAGCTCAGCCTGGCCAGGGCAGCCCTCTGGGGCGATGGAAGGATCCGGCGGGCCCCCTCCTCCCCCCGCCTGGGCTCTCCCCTACAAGAGGCACCCGACTCTCTTCCATGTCAGCTGAGCTGCTCCCAGGGCACATGGGGGACCCTGTCCTGCTTGGGTCCTCCCAAAAGCTTGCCCAGCCCCTTCTTGGGCAGTGAGGGAAGCCCTTCCCCCAAAGGGGAGAGCACGGAGACCCTGCTTTGCCCTGTCCTAGGGGAGCTGTGGAGATCCTCTCCTCTACACTGTCTCCTGTTTCTGCAAGAAGGTCCATGGAGGAAGGGCCTTCCGGGTGCAGTTAGGGTCCCCCGCCCTCCCCCCCCCCCGGCCAGAGGACCATTCCCTTCTCCTTGCAAGGAGCGCTTCTTCCCAAGGGAGGTTCCCTGAGCTGAGCTGAGCCTCCGGTGAAGCCTCCCATGGAAGGGACACCCGGGGGAGGGGGGGAGGGGGGCTGGGCAGGGTGGCAGCAACCAAAGGGGCAGCCTCTCAGCCAACCAGGAGCAGCACGCTGCCTGTCAAGCCCTACAGGGACCACCCTGCTGACCTTGCGGATGAAAGCCTGCCGGATGTTCTTGTCATCCCAGTTGCTGGGGGTAAAGCCATCGTTGTCGTAGTAAGAAGGGGGCCCGTCCTCATGGTAGTTGTTGTGCATCGGCCCTGTGCAGAAGCAGCAGTGCAGGCAGGCTGAGCGGCTCTCCCTGCAGCCCCTGGACACCCGGCCGTCCAGAAAGCAGGGCGGGGGGAGGTGAGTGTCTGCTCCCCAGGCCGCACGGAGGGTGCCCCCTTCCGCCTGGTCAGACTTCAGGAGATGTGGACCCCCAGAGGCCGCTCACAGCTGGTGGATGGCCCAGGATTGGCGTGGGGGGGAGGCAGAGCCCCGAGGCTTCGCAAATGGCTCCCTGCCTAGGAAACTGCCCCCTTCCCTTGGCCCACCAGGGCACAACTTACCAGGGGGGCTCACAGGGGCTCCGGGGTGCGGCTGCACATAGGGGTCCTGGGGGTACGGCCCTTGTGGGTATGCGGCTTGTGGATAAGGCCCGTAGGGCCCGGCCTGAGGGTAGGGAGAAACCGGGTAGGGGCTCGGCGGATAGCCGGTCTGGCCATACGGTGCAGGCTGGAATTGACCCTGTGGGTGGGGAGCCACTGGGTACGGAGCCTGGATGTAGCCAGGGGCCGCTGGAGGCTGCGGGCCTGGATAGGTGTCCCCCGACACCAGGAAGCTCTTCTCGTGCGACATGGCGGTGATGCTGGGAGCTGCAGGGAAGGAGAGGGAGGCAGGTGAAGAGGCCGTGGCCGCATCTGTACAGTCTCTCCTTCTCCTGACAATCCCCTCCCCCCCCCAAGCCAGGGGATCGCCCCCCCCCCAAAAAAAACACCACCCTTCCTGAGTAACTGAGATGCCCTAAAGAGATCAGGTGAGAATCTCGCTTCTCAGTTAGGCGTGGCCCTTAGACTCCCCACCTGCTGGGGGGTTCGATTTCCTCTCCTCATTCAGCACATCCCACCAGCCCCCAGATGCCCCCTCCCCCATTGCCCCAGGGCCCAGCAACCTGAGAGATGGGGAGGACCCTCCGCCACCCCTTCTGAGGGTGTTCACAGAGCCCCCCCCCTTTCAAGGCGGCCCCCAGGCTGGGCCTGGCTATCCTGCCAAGGCCTCCAGGGCAGCTCATCCTTCCCTGGGGGTGGGGGACAGTTTATGCCCTCCTCCCATGGGATCCCACCGGGGGAGTTGAGGTGGCCAAAGCAATTCGGCAAGAAATTTCTAATTATAGCGTTAAAGGTTTTGAGGGTCACAGAGAGATTAACGCATCAACTTTTTTTCCAGCTGTGGTTGGAGCAGACGGAGTTCTTTCTTTCCCTCCCCCCCCTCTGTGTGCGCCCATTTTCTTGCTCTTCCCCGGAAGTGGCCCTGGGCCTCCCTTCGGCTTTATCCTCCGCCTTCTAGCCTGAGCCTTTTGGGGTCCCCCCAGTTTAGATTCTCCCGCATGGCAGGAGCTTTCGACTGAGGGGTGCAAGGCCTCCCTACCAGCAGCAGGCAGCCCCCTCGGGGATTGTGGTCTACCATGTGGGTCTCCCTGAGCGACCAGAGCTGGCTCAGCACTGCTCCCGCCTTGGCTGTTGGCAGAGCCCCCAAGAGCCCAGCTCGACTCCTGGAGGCACTGATGGCGGGCAAGGAGGCCAAATGGGGAAGCCTTCCTCCCTTTGCGGGGGAGAGGTGGGCCCTTTGGGGGCTCTGTGGCCCCAAATCCAAGCACTAACCGGATCCGGCCCTGCTTGGCTTTCCTTGGGATCAGCTGGAGCTGCTTCATGGGGAGTTTCCTCACCCACCACGGCTGCTCAGGGGGCACCTCCCCTTGGGGGCCCCCCAAAGACCCACTTGGACAAGGAAGGAGCCGCCATGAAAGACAGACACCTTCGGGAGAGGCGGGGCTGGGCCCCCACCCCTTCATCAGGAGGGGGGACCTGGCCTCTGACCCTGCGGTGGTCTAACCCATAAGCCACAGCATTCACTTGAGGTTGCCAAGGGCTGGAGGGGTTCAGCGCCAAGGAAGAGGATCCCTGGAAGGTCCCCAGCTGTCCCCCATTATACAAATTCCCCCCGCCCCCCAAATCTCAGCCCATTCCAGCCTCCGGGCCCATTGCAACTGTGCAGGCAGGCAGGCCCCACTCAGCCCCGTGGCATCCTTCGCCAGCCCCCTTTGCATGCTTTCAGACAGCCTGGCCCAGCAAGGCCTGACCCACCTCCAGGGCCCCCCTGCCTGGCAGGAGCAGCTCCCCACGGCTACCACCTCTGTGGGCTTCTATTATGGGCTCCATTGCCATGGCACCCAGTGAACCGTTACTCTCCCTGGAGAGGACTGACTTTTTGGAAAGAGCTGCCCTCCTGGCAGCAATCCTGGCACTGTGCCCAGATGCCATCCTGCCCCCCAACCCAATCAGCCAGGGCTTCCCTTTGCGGCCCAGCCTCCCCCGCCTGTCAATCCAGAGCCCACCCACGAACAGCAAGCGGGGGGAGCAAGCCACCACCAGGGGTTCAGCAGAGGCCGAGGAGGAATCTTCCGGGGGTTCCATTTCTGGGGGTCCCCCCAGGTCCAGAGCTGCAGCCCCCGTGAGCCTGAACCACGCAGGGCAAGCTGGCCAAGTGGACGGGCTCGTCCCTGTCGAAACTGTGCCGTCTTTGAGCCTGGATGGAGTGAGGGATCACGCAATCAGGCACCTCTCAAAGGTCACAAAGATTCAAAAAATAAACTGGAGTGTCGAAAATTTTAACCCCTCAGGAAACTTAAGGCTCTCTTACTTCTTCACCCCAATTAAATG
This sequence comes from Notechis scutatus, assembly GCF_900518725.1. The sequence goes on along the minus strand of NW_020716940.1, from coordinate 166,070 downwards.
CATATGGTGCCCGATTCTGCCCCTCTGGGTGCTTTGCAGCTTTATCTCCGAAGTAATGACTGCCTCTCAGTGAGGAGGGGAGGGGGCTGCAGGCCCTGGAGGAGACAGGGGTGGTGCGCCCCCTCCTCAAGAGTCCGTCCTTGGACCCCGCAGTATTGGAGAACGCTCGTCCAGTCTCCACCCTTGATCCCATTTTAGGGAAGGGGGGGGGTGGCGCACGGCTCCCGAGGGTCCTGGGTGGGGCCAGCTCTCCGGACCCTTCTCAGCCTGGGCTCAAGCCTGGCCACAGCCCCGAAAGGGCGCTGACCATCGGGAGGGTCGGGGATGGTTGCCCTCTGGGTGGCTTTGGCTACCATCCAGCACGGGGTCCCTCTGGGCCTGCTTCGGGGTGGGGAGGGGGAGGCCCCGTGGTTCTCCCCCTTCCTCTGTGACCAGGGTTGGTAGGAGGTGAGGGTCAGGCCCCAGGGCCCTGCGAGGGAGGGAGTCTTGGGGGCCGGGCCTCCCGCCTCTCCTTCCCAACGGGAGAGCCCTGGGAGGGAAGTGTCCAGGGAGGCCTGGCACTCATGGTCTGCCATGAAGGCCAGCTTGCACAGGGGAGGCCCCGGCAGTGCTGGCTGAGGGCCTGCAGCTTGTGAGGGCCGGCTCCCACTTGGTCCTGGAGAGACAGGGTGGCTGTGGGGCTTTGGGTCTCTCACACAGACACCCCGCCTAACCCTAACCCACCCAGGCCCTGGCGATGCTTCACCTTCGGCTCCCTGGACTGAGCTGAAGCGCAAGGGGGGGGACTCCTGCTGAAGGGGCAACCATGGCCGGGGAGGCCTTTGCACCGATGGTCTGTCTGGTGGGCCAGTTGAGCCCCTTCCTGGACCAGGAGGCCTCGGTCCCCTCCCACCTGGACTCTTGCAATGATCTGCCCATGGAGAGGGCTGCCCTTGAAGACCACCCAGAAACTTCAGTCGGTGCAGACTGCAGCAGGACCCCCACAAGAATAGGGGTGGCCCCTCTCTTGCGCCGGCTGCTCTGGTCCCCCATTTCTTTCTCGGTGCAATTCCTCCCCTTAAAGCCGTACGCGGCACAGGGCCAGATTGCCTGGAGGGTCACCTTTTCCTACAGGGATCCACGCCTCCCTCCCTCCCGGTCAGAGAGAGGAGGAACCGTCCTCTAAGGGGGCCCAGGAAACCAGCCTTTTCTGGGGCAGAAGCCCCTCCAACCCCCCAGCCCCGTAGCCCTCCGTGGGGCGTCCCAGGGCTGCCTTTGCCCTCAAGCTGTGCCAGATTAGCGGAGGGCGGCTCCTTCACCGGGGTCGGGGCCAGTTTTTCGGTTCTTTCTTTTAACGTTTCCAAGTTTTACCTGGTTGCCTTTTATAGTTTTTAAATTTATGCGGCTCTTGATTTCCGGAGAGCTGCCCTTCAAGTGGGCGGCTGCGGAAACGTTCCCAGCGCTGCTCTCCCGGCTCAGCGGAGCCCCCGGAGAAGCCGCCGCCCGGCCGCCCTTCCGAGCTCCGGGCGAGCCGCTCCGGCGGGCCAGGGAGGGTCGAGGCCTCTCGGAGCAGCTCGCGGGGCTCCTCCGGGGCACTCAGCGGCCACGGAGCCGCAGCCGTTCCAGCTGCGGAGGCCCAGATGCCGGGAGGGGCACCGGGAAGAGGCTCGGCCGGCCTCCTGCCTGCTCCTCGGGGTCGGCGGGGATGAGGAGGGCTCGGCGGCCGGGGCCATCCGGGCCGGGCAGGGCGACTGGGGCGTGCGCGGCAGGGGAGCCGCTTGAGGCGGCGGGGCGGCGCGGAAGCCCCCGGAGCGAAGCCTCCCCTCGGCCGGGGCGCCAGCCGCCCACGGGACCCTCGCGCCCGATGCGCCGCCGGAGAGGATGGCCGCTCCAGGGGACGGAGCCGGACCCTGCGGCTGCCCGGGGAAGGCGCCGCCTCCCGCCGCCCTTCCCGGGGCTGCTGACTCACCGTCGCTCCCGGAGCCCGCAGCGCTCAGGCTGCGCAGGACCGGCGGCGGCTTCTCCCTTCCCAGGCCGGGCACCGAGGGGGCGGGGCGGTGACGTCAGCGGCTCAGCTCCCCCCGCACGCCCCTCCCCCACGGCAACCGGCCGGGGAGGCGGCGTCGGGCAGGAGCCGCGGGGGGGAGGGGCTCCCCTCGCCCAGGCTGGCCCGCTCGGCCCCCGCCCCCCCCTCCTTCCCGCCGGAGAGCGGGACCGTAACGGGCGAGACCAGGTTGTGGCTGCACCGAATCGTCGACACCGCCGCCCTCCAGGGGCCCCCTTGGCCCAGTGGGGGCAGTCCGGGCTGGGGCGCTGACCGCCCTTCGTGCGCCTGAGACCCGTCCCGCAAGGCCAAGCCTCCCTCCCAAGAGCCCGTCCGGGTCTTGAGCAGGCAAGCATCCCCTGCCGGTCCATTGCGCCCCATCCTCTCTCCGCCTCATCCCTGGAAATGCCTGGATTCCCTCAACCGAATGCCCACCAAGGGAGGAGAGCTCCAAGGTGCCCGCTGCCCTCACCCGAAATGGCAGCAAAGCCAAGACTGGATAAAATGGTTGCAGAACTGCCAGCCACACATGCACACACACACAGCAGAGCAGCAGACACCACCGTACACTGTAGTGCAGCCCACACAGCCCCAGTGGCCACATTGACCCCACTTGGGATACTACACCTTTATCCACTCCAGCCCCAAAGGCTCTGGGCCCACCCACGGCAGATCCCCAGCCAAGACCCACCCTGCAACTGGGCCCTGCTCACATGCCCAATTCAGTGGGGCCCCAAAGGGCCCAAACCAGCCTCCCTGGCCTTTGGGCAACCCAACCCCAGCAGGCCCTTGCGTGGTAGTCCCAGGTCATTTCCCCACCCTTCCCGGGTCATCTGCTGCTCCTTACTACCAGGAGTAAACTACATTCCTCCTTAACATCAAATTGCTTCCTGTGCAGAAGAGCCAGACCTCCTCTAAGCAGCTGGGCTGGTTGGGGAGAGGTCTTAAAGGGGCGGGGGGGCACCAGCCCAGCCCTCCTGGGGAAGCAGCACGAGGTGCCTGGCCACCTCAAAGGGGCTCCGAGCAGCCCAAGCCCAGGTGATGATGGCTGGGATGTCACCCACTAACCCCAGGGCTTTCCAGGCTGCCCTGGGTAGGCCAGGAACCTCCCCCCCCCCTTGCTCTTTCCTAAATGGGCACTGAATTTGGCCTGGCTCAATTCATTACTATCTGCTTGTTATGCAGAAGAGACTGCCAATTTCACCAGTGACGAAGAAGGGGAGCAGAGAGGCCACCTGGACTGGTCATCGGGTTGACCATGGACGTTCAGCAGTTGCCCTCGGCCCAAATGGAGTGCAGCTGCACAGAATCAAAAGGAAATAAAGCCAACGGCGAGCTCTGCACCTTGGAAGGTGCCAGCTAATGAGATCACGGCCCATTAGGCCGGAAGCTCATCTCCCTGGGAGGAAGTCAAGTCTCTCGGCTCCTTGGCACAGCAAAGCGTGGTTGGCACAACAGCCGAAGCAATGCACCCTATCTGGTTCCCTCTCCCGGCCCTTTGGGGGAAGCCTGACATCCCCACGCAGGCCCAAGTGCAAAGCGCCCGCTCAGCGAAGCTCCTGGGGGGCTGCATCATGGACGCCGCTACCGCAGAGATCCCAATGTGTGCTCCCCATTGGATCCTCAGCACCGCATCGCTAGGTCCCGTGAGAACGAAGCCAGCTGGCTTTGGGAAAGCTGCAAGCAGTCAGCCACGGCCAATGCCAGCTCAAAATGGCAGAGATGCTCAGGCATCTTGGCAGGACAGGTTCTGGCAGAGACCATACAAGCTACCCTACAGGAGCCCTTGGATGCCAAACTTGGCGCAGGAGGACAGCAAATTCTTCCCAGATTCTGGGCTGGACGTGAGTGAAGCCAGAATCCCAGCAAGGGACAGAGCACTGGGGGCCCTAGCCCTCTCCCCCCCCCCCCCCCCCCCCCCCCCCCGCCCCCCATTACTGGCCACAGGGGAGCCTTGCCAAACTTGCCAGGGCAGCAGCTGCGATCCAGGAGTCTCCCAGGGTCCTTTCTCCAAACACCACCGACCGACCTAGGGGTGGAGTGAGCGACTATTGCAGCCAAACGCTCCCCTGTAAGTAGGTCATTATAGTGACCGCCCAAAGCAAAGCGGCTTACAGGGGGGAGGGAGCCAAGCATGGCTGGCAAGGGAGGGGCAGGGGCAACGCTCAGAAGAAGCCTTCCCGGCTTAGAGCGGCTCCAAAATAAACCTCCAGGCCTTCCCAGATAAGCCTGGCCTGTTTTGGTAACCCCCCCCCCCCCCAGTAGTAGCCCTTATCTCTTCTGCATTCTCTTCTCCTCTGACGTGACCCTTTACACACACACACACACACACACACCCATTTATATATGCTGCTCAGAATAACCTCCTGATCTGGAAAGGGAACAGCCAGAGCCCCAATCCATCTCAAACTTCTTCCCCCATCCCCCTTTAAAAGACCCCCCCTCCCCCGTTTGTCTTGGGCACCGACTGACAACCAGCTTAACCAGATCGGTTGGGCTGGAAGTGACACTGATGCCCCCCCCACAACCCGGGACCTCTGGCAGAGCTTTAAGCGTCCAGTCTCCACCTTGGCTGAGGCTCACTGCATTTCCAAACCCAGGTGGTGATTCTGATTTGTGGCTCTTCTTCGCTCTGGTCATAATTCTGTGAGCCACCCAAAGTGCTGTGTCAATTGGTTAAATAAACAAGCATAAATGGGGAAGACTCTGCCACCAGTTCAAGCCTGTTGCATATCGGCAGGCTCCATTTCCTACCTAGAGAACCAAAAAGGACACTTTGAGATTTAAACAAGAGTAGAACAGCAGAATAACAAGAGTTGGAAGGGACCTTGAAGGTCTTCTAGTTCAACCCCTTGCTCAAGCAGGAGACCTGGCTGTCCGGTCTCTCCTTTAAAATCTCCAGTGTTGGAGCACCAGAGTTCCTGGGGGGGGGGGGGGGGGGGAAACCTCCCCCCCAGAGGAGACCGGATGCCGTGGCCCTTCTCTCTCTCCTCACAGGCTTTGCTCCCCCTTGTCCCAATTCAATTCAACGGAGCCCCGGACTGAAACTGCCCCAACATCCCCTTCCCCCCATTTATTCCCTGGGGATGCTGGACTCCTCAGCCAACCAAGCCACCTCTTCAGCCACGACTGCCTGCCTGCCTGCCTGAGGAAGAGCTTTGTGCCACCTGAAGCTTTGTGCCACCATGGCAAGTGTAAGATGCAGAATCACTGAGTTGGAAGGGGCTACAGAGGTCATCAGTCCCCCCCCCCCCCCCCGCCCCCCAACACCCTGCAAAGGAAGGGGGGGCCCCCGGCCACCCCCCCCCCCCCCCCCCCCCGGCACCTCCCTTCAGGCTGCTGCCCGCACTGGAGTCACGGTGGGGAATTATTCGAGGGCCATCAGGAAATTATGAATCTAGCTAATAATTACAACATCCATCTCTTATTTTATCTTGTTTATTTTAAAACTAGCTTAGTGTTGAACCGTGGGGTCCTTGGTGCTCTCTGAGCTTGGTGGTTTGCTTGCAGACATTTCATGACCCAACTAGGTTACATCATCAGTACTAATGAGGGTGGGCTTTGCTCCCTAACCTTATTTTATCATTTCACAAGGAGGGCATCATGAGAAATTTTGTCAAATCTAATAAAATACCGCCCATGGATCACGGCAGTTGGCCCTCTGATGGAAAGCACGGGCACCCCTGCAGTCACAGAGATCAACCCCAAAGGCCAGGAAGCGCCAGGCACAAGGGGTCAAGGCCTCACAGCTGGACGCTCTGGCCAAGCCCTGGGCAGCCCACAGGGCAGACTTGGTGGCGGAAGTGCAGAAGGCTGAAGTTGTTGGCTTTTAAGGGAAAGTAAAACCGCCCGATTGATACTGGACTTTAATCAGTTCAGAGTCCCGCAAAGGCGGCTCCCGTGGCAAGGAAAGGAACTCAGGCGGGGAGCAAGTTCCTAGAGAAGCCACTGCCCAAAGCCCCACTGGAACCCACGGCAGTCAGGAGGAGGAAGGAGGGGGGGGTCACCCAAAGGGGTGGTCAGAGCGGCTGGGAAGAGAGACCTGCCGCAAAAAAGGAAGAGAGCCCAGAGGCTGCTCGGTGGCTCTTCACTCCTTCTCCGAGCTCAGCTGCCACCTGCACGTTCTGCCTGGATTCTCCCTCTGCAGGAGCCAAGTCTCCAAGACCAGAGGAACCACCTCGGGAAGGGGGGGGGGGAATAAGCTGACGGCCCCCCCCCCCCCCCCCAGTTTCTCTGGAAGCAAGTGAATTATTGGCAGGCCAAGCAAATGGAGGAAGAAAAATGGGTGCTTACCTATTTTTAATGTTGTATCCCATCTTTATTATTTTTACAAATAACTCAGGGTGGCAAAATATCCAACACACCTCCCTCCTCTTATTTTACCTGTGAAAAGGCGAAAAGGGATCACCCCTTAAGAGGCTGACCCTTCAGCCGGTATGAATCGGTCAAGGATAAACTGCACCAGAGCTCCTTACCAGTTAGTGGGAACACTGTAGCCGGAATTTGCCTTCATTTGAGCAAAACATTTGGCAAACAACCCCCCGTGGCATGCTGGTTAGCAAGCAACAACTGTGGGCTGGGTGGCATGGCCACGACGTGGGTTCAACTCTGGTGAGGAACTTGTAGTCAAAACATACATAGCGATAGCACGTGGGCTTATTATATACTGCCCCCTACATGGCAGCCTATGAACCCCCAACAATCTGGGCCCCATTTTACCAACCTCGGAAGGATGGAACAAGCTTGAGCCCATCGGGATCAAACTCCTGGTTGTGGGCAGAGTCGGCCTGCAATCCTGCGTTCTAACCACTGCACCCACCGGGGCTCCTACATCATCATCATCATCATCATCATCTTCACTGGTTCCTCATCCAGCTGGAAAGAGGCCCTGGGTGGGGCTCCTCCGCAGGCTCCTCTCCCCCCCTCCAACTTTTCCATTACCGATTTGGGTTGTTGTAACCACGACCTTCCTTGCCTAAAGCAGGGGTCTCGAACCCTGGCAACTTTAAGACTTCTAGACTTTAATTCCCAGGAGGAGGTCAAGCCCAGAAGTCTTAAAGTTGCCAGGTTTGGAGATCCCTGGCCTAAAGCAACCAAATTGTTTTGAAGATAAAACAAAAATTTATGAAGTGTATTGACAGATGGTAAAATTTGTACCTCGGTGGGCACTGATGGTGTTGCCGAGTTTGGGAATGAAAACATCGACTAGAAACCACCCTGGCCCAGAGAGCACCCAGGACCCCACAGTTGTTAAGCGTGCAAACGACAAACCGTGTGCACCAAAGACCAACAAAGAGGTGGCCCTGAACAAAAGCAAACCCAGAGTGTCCCTTGGGCCAGGCAAGACAAAGAGAAAGGGGCCGCAATCACACGATGGCCTGGGGTTGCTCCTGAGAAGCCCACCTGGTGACCTTCGATCCCTTCCTCCAAGGTCAGCAGGCAGCCGCACTGGCTCCCTGAGATACGGCTGGCCGGGAATAGAAATGGTGGTTTGCCAGGGCCAATTCAGCTCCCTGTGGAGGTTTCCTGTCCGGGGCACCTCAAGCCCCTTTGCACTTAAAAGGGGCAAGGGGGTGGGGGGTGGGAGGGAATCTCAGAGGTTGACCCTATGACTGCAACTCATCTCTCTCTCTGTGTGTGTGGTAGTGGTGGTGGATCTTTTAGCACCACAGGAGGAAGAAGTCATGGGAATGCAGGTCAAATAGGATGGGACGGCTGATTTCCTAGAAGGCAGAAATGCAACCCAAACAGTCCAAACAGGCTGGAGAAGGTAAGAAAATGGCGTTTTAAATTCTTCACTTAGGAAACAAACATGAAAAGGGCGAGCATAGAAGGGGCTCCCCGGGTTGGTAACCGTGTTTGTGAAGAAGGTTGTGGAATCCTTTGAAAGCCCCCCAAGTGAGCCAGAAGGTGCCGTATTAGGCAGATCCTGTTCCTTGTCTCCTGCACTGGGCAGGCTCCCCTCCTGGTTGGGGTTGAACCTTGGGGGTCCTGGTGGGGAGGCATTTGAGGGAGAGAGAGAGGGAGAGAGAGAGAGACCCTCCAAAACGCCCCTAGTAAACCAAAAGACCCAGCAGGCCCCAAAAGAAAAGAGACAGAAAGACAGGTGTAATCTACAACATGCAGTGTCAAGACCGCAGCAGCCATAGGACAAGCAGGTTTAGAAGACCAGCAGAATCCACCTAGGAACATCAACCGGCAGGCAGAAGGCATGATGAAAACGCATTCGACTTCCGGTGGCGTTCTTGTCAGCAACGGATCAGAGACCGTGATTGTGCGTGGCTTTGTTCCGTGCTTACCCTGTTGGAGGGGTCCTTAAAGGACTGGATCCATCTGACCCACTTCGTAGGGGAAGAGGGTGAGACAGTCAGCTGGGTCGAGAGGAGCCGCATCTCCTCTCCCTGGCTTGGTAAGCTCCCCTAGAAGACAGGGAGAAGCCTCAGTCTTTAATGGCTGCCCTGAAGACGGGAAGCTGCCGGGACACAAGTTTGTGCTTGAGTGTGAAAGTGGTGAGCAGCGTGTAACTGGATAAAAGACTTTGAACATTCTTTTTGATAACCCCAAAAAAGCAGAAAGAAGGAGCCCTCGTTTGGAAGAGTAGTAGCAGCAAATGAGAAATAAGAGGAAAATATAAGGTAAAGAAAAAACCGGAAATAAAAGAATTATATGTAATTAGAGACTAAATTTGGAACAATATACGGAATTGGACATTAATCAGGCACTGGATAAAATGCTGGATTTATTTGGAATTGATAAAATTGAATATTAATACTACAGAAAAGTGATTTAAAATAAAAGAATTTTAAGAAGAAAGTGATATAGAGCATCACCTAAGGGTTAAAGATTTCCTTCTTTTATGTTTCTATGGAAAATTATTGGTTGTATAAATATGATCTCCAGAAGTTTTATAAAAAAAAAAGGATTACAGTAAAATATAAAAGAATGCAACACTTTGGGACTGTTGGAGGTTGATTGTGACAAGAAAACAGAAGAAAGAGAAAGTGAGAAAAACAGGGATTTTTGACAAGGATTATAACAGAAAAACTTGATCCTTAATAAAATAAAAAATAACTTAATAGACCAAAGAAATGGAAGAAATAAGCAAAGAATTTAAGTCGGAGCTCCAAAATGTGAGAGAGATGTTTAAAGAAAGAATGACACTGGTGGAGATAATGCTGAATAAACTAATGGCATCACAGCTCGCAGAAGAACAAAGGAACTTCAGAGAGGACGAATTAAGAGGACAATAATAGCCTTGATGAGTATGAAGTTCTTCATATTTTCCTCTTTTAATTCAAATAATTGTGTTTGGGCCTGTGTGTGTTGCTTTAATTTTTCTTAGATATACAATAGAGTACATATATGACCTCAGTGATCATATCAAGAGCAAAAGTGTTCTCTTCCTGATGATGTAAAGCTATTCAACACCACAAACAATACTGCTACCCTTCAAAGAGACCTTGACTATGTATCAAAATGGTCAATCAAATGGCAACTTCAAATCTCAACAAATAAATGCTCTGTCTTACATATTGGCAAAAAAAATCAGAAAATAAAATACAGGCTGAATAGTCAAGACCTTGTTGGTGATCCAAACTCTGTCAAGGATCTTGGAGTACTCATCTCAAATGACCTAAGTGCTAGAGCCCACTGTAACTACATAGCCAAAAAGGCGTTAAGAGTTGTTAACCTAGTCTTATGTAGCTTTTTCTCTGGTAATATCACACTACTAACTAGAGCATACAAAACATTTGCTAGACCAATACTCAAATACAGCTCATCAGTCTGGAACCCGCATTACGTATCTGATATTAACACAGTTGAGAAAGTCCAGAAATATTTCACAAGAAGAGTTCTCCACTCCTCTACTTGTTGCAGAATACCTTATGCCACCAGACTCGAAATTCTAGACCTAGAAAACCTAGAACTACGCCGCCTTCGATCCAATGTAAGTATAGTATGTAAAATCATACACTGCAATGTCCTACCTGTCAATAAATACTTCAGCTTCAACCATAACACAAGAGCACACGATACAAACTCAAGGTTAACCACACCAAACTTGATTGCAGGAAATACGACTTCAGCCACATTGTGGTCAATGTCTGGAATACTCTACCTGACTCTGTGGTTTCTTCCCCAAACCCCAAAAACCTTAACCTTAGACTGTCTACTATTGACCTCACCCCTTTCCTAAGAGGTCTGAGGGGGTATGCATAAGCACACCAACGTGCCTACCATCCCTGTCCTATTGTTTCTTTTATTTTTTTTATTTTTCTTATATGTATCCATGTATTCATAACTATGTTTTTACTTATACCTATTATCTTGTAAGCAATTGACAAATAAAAAAAATATGCAAGAAGAAACCCCAAAAAAGAGAACTGAAAAGGAGTGAGTGGGGAACATGGCTGACAGGCAGAGGGAAATAAAAATAGAACTAGAAGGAAAAAAGAAGATAGATTGGGGAAACTTAGAAAAGGGATACCTAGCCAAAATTAAAAGGAATGATAAAGTTATGAGATTTAGAAATAAGGGTTAGGGATTGTACAAGTGGGATACCACATGAGAATATATATTGGTACTTAGTTTAAAATTTTATGAAAATTATTTTAGGATTATACACACACACACACACACACACACACACACTGTATATGAATTATGCTGTTATGAACCCTTACATTAGAGGATTAAAATAGGGGAATGGAAATGTAGTAAAATATATAGAAAAAATTTGGATAAGTGGTAAGGAAGAAAAAATATTAATGATTATAAGGAAAGTGAAATGTATTAAAATATATAAATTTTGTCTAAGTAGAAAAGGGGGAAATATGATTATTAATGATTAAAAGAAAAGTGAAAAAATGAGATATACTAATACTATACTATACTATTTTAGCAATTTTATGGGGGGATACTTTAAAATATATGTTTTAAAATATACAGTTGATTATTTAATGTTAATATGTTTAAAGGTGGGGAATGAATTATTTAATTAGATAGATTGAGGAGATATACCATGTGGATCCTAAATATATTGGCTTTGTCTTATTTTTGCTCTTTTTAGATTGTTTATTATATAATTGGCTTAGGAAAAATTAAGGATAAGAATGATGTTTAATGTTAAATAAAATAGGTGGTAAGCTAAAAATGGAAATAATAGGGGATAAAGAACTGGGAATCTATATGTGGATGAAATGATATTGATATTGAATTAATGAATTGAAATATGAAATGGAAACTTATTTAAAGATGAGTGAAATGGACAATATGAGATGACATTATATAAGATTGGTGGAAATGAAAGTATGATTATGTACAAGTGTTATAATCTGGAATCATGTTGCCACATAAAGAGATGTGTAAAAATTAAAAAATTAAAAACTGGCACTCTTGACCAATTGGCCATCAATGGACACGTAGACATAAACAACATCTACATACTGTATATAAAAGGGACAATCAACAAACCCCAAAAGGGAACAAAATGACCAAACACCTCCCCACCCCTATCAATATCCAGATGAGCATAGATTAACACTAAGATTAATCTCAGACCAACAATCAAGAAGTAAACAAAACCCCAACCTACCAAACTAGCTAACAGTAAACAGCCCAGCCAAAGAGCCTCTGAGATCTCCCCCACCCGCATTCAGGGCAAGTCATTAGAATACAAAATGAGAGCAAACCCCACTCCCTTCTAGCCCTGATGACGTTGCCTAGTTTGGGTGATGAAACGTCTGCAAGAAAACCACCTGGCTCAGGCAGCACCAGGGCCCCCTTGCTTAGAGAAGAGGGCGTGGGGAGGAATGGGCCAAGGAACTGGCCGGAGCCCTTTGGAGTCCTCTGTGCAGTGGGGGCTCCCCCATTAAACCAAAGACCCTGCTAGATGGGAGGAGTTCAGAGGAGGGGGGGTCAGGATGGAGAGGGCTTGGGGGCCAGGTAAAAACCACCCAGGTGCATCTGCCCTAGAAACAAAGCAGCTAAGGGGGGAGGGGAGCAGCTGCCTTCAAGCACCCAGAGAGCTGCCTGGCAGCAGAGGGGACGGGAGGGAGGGCAGGAGAGGGGAGGGCCAGGCCAGGGCAGACCTTCTGCAAACAGCCTGCCCTGCTGGGGGGGGGGGGGGCTGAGCCCTCAACGTCTTCCTTCGCTAAGGGGGACAGGCCAGGCGCAAGAGAAGCCCCCCCCCCACAGGTCCACAGTTCAAGAGGGAAGTACCTCCGTTGACTCCGGCTTGTAGTCCAGGAATCTCGGGGGGGGGGGGTCGCCCTCCTTGGGAGCAGGCAGGGAAGGCTCTGTGAAGCTGGGGAGGGGGGTGTCAGTCCCGGGTCTCTCGGGCCCGAGTTCTCCCTGCCTGCTTCATCTCCCCTCCTCCTGGTCTGGCTGGAAGTTCCCCCACAGGATGCGCCTCCCTCTGGGTCGCGAAGGCCTTTCCAACCCCGGGAGGCCTCCGCTCAGCTTCCCGGCCCAGAGACCGCAGGGGCCACGTCGGGCACCCGGAGCCAGACTCCATCCCCAGCGCTGAGCCGGGGAAGGCCAGCCGGGCATCAGCCGGGCAAAGGGCCCAGGGACTCTCGGGAAAGCAACCACCCGCCTTGCGGAGGCCCGAGTCCCAGCCCAGCGGGGAGAAGGAGCAGAGGTTCACCGCTAACCGGCGATCACAACCCGGGGCGGGAAACAGGAGGCTCCCCTTCCCGGCCCTCGGCCCCCCGCCCCCATAAAGGAGGCCCAGGAGCCCCACCCAAAGGGGCTGGGCGGCCCGCCTATGGCCGGAAGCGCCTCCCGCGACCCCTCGGTCCAAGGCCGCGGGGGGGGGGCGGTGGAGGAGCCCCCCAAAAGCGGCGTCGGGGGAGAACCGAGGGGGCGAGGAAGAGGCCGGGTCCGCGCAGGCGCCCCCGCCCGATGCCCGAGCGAGGAGCCCGGGGCTTTTTTTCCCAGCCGGCGCGGAGAGAGAGGCCCCGGGGTGGGGCGGCCGGGGCTCCGGGCGGGGGGCTCCGACGCGGGCGGGCCGGGGTCGGCGGTGTAGCGCGGAGGCAAGGCGGGCGGCGGCCTCTCCTCCTCCTGCGCCCGCTCAGCTGGCCTCCCTCCCGGCGGAGGGCGGCTCCGCTCTGCGGCAAAGGCGACGAGGCCGAGCCGCGTCCCTCGCCCGCCCCCCCGCCCTCACCTGCCTGGCCTGGCCGCTGCCGGGCTCCGCGTCGACTGGTGGGGGCGGACTCGGCGACCACGACCGCACCGGCCGCGCCTCTCGCCCGCCAGCCGGTGCCGGGAACGCGGCCGGGCTCCCCAACTGCCGCGGCGCTGGCACGAACGCGCGCGCGGGGCTCCCTCCGGATCGTCGGCAGGGAAAAGCGCTGAGCCGGCGGGGGAAGGAGCGGCGCGAGGGGCGGGCAGCTTGGACTCCCCCGCGGCTGAAGCCCCGCGCAGGCGCAACAGACCCGGGACTGCCCCCCCCGCCCCGCCCGTTGGTCCAGGGAAGGGTCGCCCCGGGGAGGCCCCTGCAGCGTCGGCAGAAGGCGAGAGTTGGCTTGCCCTGGACGGCTGTGGACCCGGCCGTTGCACCTGGCCCTCTTCCCGGGCGGAGGCCTCTTGTCGAGCTGCGTTCCCAGTGAGGGAGAGGAAAAACAACCCCGTTAGAATGGGGGGGGGGGGGAGTGGAAAATAGCCATCCCCTGCAAGCAACACGAACCGAAGTTTTAGACAGGATGAAAATGGATCAGAACTATTTGCAATCCTGTTGAGCTGTTGCTAATTGCGAAACATGATTTTGCAAAGGACGGAGCTTTTATACATTTGGACACAGAAGGATGAAACCGTGAGAAAGAGGGAACCGAAAGTAGCAGATGGATAGAGATTTCAGATGTGCATCAGTAAGGTGGAAAGTGACTCAGAAAGGAAGAACAAGGAAGGCAGTTGTGAAATGCGCGCAGAAGAGCATAAAAAGTATGCCTAGGAATGTGTGTTCAGGGCCACCGGCCCATAGCTGTCTTTACTGGACCAGTGACAGTGGACTCATTGCAATGGTTCATTACAGTAAGTTGTGTTATGATGGTTGTTTATGTCCCAAACTATTAGCAAAATAAACCTCTGAATCTCAAAGTAAGAATTGTTGTTTTGTGTTGCTGTGTTTTGTTTCTTCCATTGGATCTTTCCACAACACCAGGAAATGAATGCTGCCTCTGCTCTAGTCCTCTGGAATCTGGCCTGGCCCTCTTCTCTCCCGCCCTCTGAGCCCAAGGAGAGGAGCCCACCCCCTGCCAGGCAGGTCTCTGGGTGCTTGCAGGGAGCTGTCCCTGCTTCCTCCCTCCCTCCCTCCCTCCCTGATAAACCTTTGTACATGGTGAGTGCATGGCTCAAAAATGTTTCATTGATCACAGAGTGTGCGATCGAACTATTTTGGTGACTACTCCAACACAGACCTGGAGCACAGCAGCTTCTATGAAAGGAGCCCCGCTTTCCTTCCCCTGGCATTCTCTTGTGGGCTCCATTTTGTTTGACTCCTTTCCAGAATTCATCCCTATTTCTGCCTGTTATTAGCCACCCCTCCAGTAAGCCTTGCCCAATTCTGAATGTACTTACAGATTGTTTTATGATTTGTTTAGTTTGATCTTTTATGATCAAAGATCAGATCATCAAAATTGCAGCACAGAAAAACAAAGAAAATGTGCCATTGTCCACCTAGGAAAGTGCACAATAATAACAAATTAAAAAGTAAGGATATTAGACTCACAAAGCCATGTTCACTGCAACTGCTGTGTAATTGCAGTTGTGTAGTGTGGATTGCACTCATGGTGACTGGCATATACTAAGTTTTATACTAGAAATTCACCTCTTCTCCCTGGGAATTACTGAAAGGTGCTGAGTAAAATTCTCAAATCTCTCTATAAAATGTGCCGTCGACAAGTTCAGCCCTGCCAACCTCTCAGGACCCTTTAGGTACCGAGGGGAAACGTGCTAAGGCCGGCTTGAAAAACCTCTTCCCTCCCACCGGAGGAGGCGAAGCTCTGCCTCCCGCAGCCTTCCAGCCATCCCTAATCCCTCCGGCTTCCCCAACGGCAGCAGAAAGCAGGAAACCTCCAATTGGGGAGTGTAGTTTGCTCCTCCCCCCTCCCGCCGAGGACCACCCGCCAGGCCGTGCCAGCGTTTGGCGCCGGCCGGCAGGCCTGCCTCGCACCCGGGGAGGCTCTGAGGGGTTCTCGGAAGCGGCTCCCCAGGGCTGGGCTGGGCAAGCGGTCATGGGGGGTGGGGGGCGTCCCAGGATCCTCCTGAAGCCCCGGGCTCCTCCAACGGGGTTGTGCCCGGGCGACGCCGCCGGAGGGTGCCGCGTGGCTCTGAAGGGCCACGGACCCCCCACGCCACGCGTGCCCCTGCAGGTGCCTCGCTCGCCGGCCCAGCCTCCGCCTGAGGGATTCCCCCCGCGCCTCCAGGCATCGGGTACAGCAGCGCCCCGACCGCCGAGTCGGGCATATGCGAAGGCTTCTCCACATCGGGGCGGGGTTTCGTGGCCGAGGGGCGGGGCAGCGGGGGGGGGGGTCTTTCTGCCTGGGGATCGTAGTTCGCTCCGAAGCCTGGGGAAGGAGCAGCCGGACAGCAGCGCCCCCCCCCCGCCCCCGGGAAAGCGCGGTGGTCGCAGAGGGCTGTGGGGGGATTGGAGTCCAGCGGCACACCTGGGGAGATCCGAGGGCGGGGCGGGGCGGCCGCCCGGAGGGAGGAAGGCAGCTGCGGCGCCGCCCCTTCTTGCTCGCGGGCCGTTTCGCTTTCGTTTCCCGCGAGGCTGCGGCTGCGGGCCTCGGGGTCTCCGCCCTCCCGGACTTCCTCGCTCTTTCGGGCGGACTTTTGGGCTTTTCCCATGGCGGCGGCGGCGGCGGCGACGGCCGTGGCGGTGCTCGGGGTCCCCTCGGACGTGGCCGATGAGCTGCTGGTGTTTTACTTTGAGAACCGTCGGCGCTCGGGCGGCGGGCCGGTGCAGAGCTGGCGGCGGAGGGGCGGCCGCGCCACGCTAACTTTTGAGCGCCCCGAAGGTGAGGGCCTCGGCCGGCGGGAGGCGGGCAGCAACGCTTCCGGCCCTGGGGCTCTGCCCGAGGGGGAGGCCGGCAGCCCCAAGGGCTTCACAGAGCGGCTGCCCTCTTCGCAATGCCTGCCCCCCACCCGCTTACCCTCCCTGGGCCGTGCGCTGCGTGGGCTTGTGCGGCCCACTAAGGCCCAGGGGCTACCCGTCGACACCAGCTGAGCTTAGCAGGCGTTGCAAAAGCAGCCAGTGACCTTCGGCTACAGAGTCCGTATGTTCTAAGACTGAGGAGGTTGGGGGTGATGGAAAGCGTAGTCCATTGTGCAAGGGACCCAGGTGGCTATGAGGCTGGGGTCTTTAGTGCTCCAGCTTTGCCCCAAACTGGTGGCCGGGCCCTTCAGGGACTTGGCTTGGGAGGGGTTGAGGCCCTGGATGGGAGGCTGGTCACAGAGGCCTGCCGCAGGGCTTGGGGTCTGCCTAGGCCTGTCCCTGGTAGCGGCTTGGCTGGCCACTGGGGTGAGGACCTTCCTCCTGGAGCTCGCCTGCTGGTCTCCTCCCTGGCAGATGCCCAGAGGGTCCTCTCCAGAAGTGACCATGCCCTGCAAGGGGTGCAGCTGACGGTCCAGCCCGCCGCTCCTCGGGATTACGGGAAGGTGCTCCTCCAGGGCCTGAACCCACAAAGCAGCCTGGAGCTGGTGGAGCTGTTCGTGGAGCACCTGCTGGATTGCGAGAGGGACGCTTACTCCATCTGCCGCAGCCCTGCCGGGGACCAGGCGCTGGTGCAGCTGCAGGTGGTGCTCAGCCACCCAGGTACTTGTGGAGCTCACCTCCATTCAGAACGCAGCCAGCTGAGCCTCCTTATGCTCCCTCCCAGGTGGGCACCTGAGGGGCCTTCCTGCCCCCCAAGTGGGGTTGCCACCAGGTGCCTTGGGCCTCTTCTCTGCCCCTGCTCCCTTACTCTGCCCCCCTCCCCGAGAAACACCAGCAGGGGCAGGCACCCAAAGGGCAGGAAATCCACTGCCTTGCCAAACGTTGCAGTCCTGCACCAAGCTACGTCACGTAGGCTGCGGCTTTTGGCTAGCTGGGACTGTGTGCCCACCAGGAAGGATCCTGCATGATGGGCAGAGTTAGCCATCATCTGCCAGGGATTCCTGGCTTCGCTGGGCCTGGAAACTAGCCTCTGGCCTCCAGTTGTGCCATCAGTTTCCAAAGGAGGGAGGAAGGTTAGCTGGCTCCCCCCTTGGAACCTCCAGAGAAGCTGAAGGGGAGATCCTTTCCCAGCAACCTGGCTTGGGGGGGGTGGAAAGAAGAGAGGGCAGCTCCTAGGGCAAAGCTGAACGGCAGCCGCTCGTCTTCGTCGGCTGCCTTGACTTGGTTCCTCGGCTTCCCTGGCAGAGTTCTTGGCGCTGGCGGATCGTGTGCAAAGCCGGCTGCTGGACGGGGCCAGCCTGGTGCTGGACTGGGTGGAGCAGACAGACAGCATCCTGGTCCGGGGTCCCCACGACAGCCAGCTGCAGCCAGAGGTGCTGACCCTCTACTTTGAGAGCAGGCGGAGTGGCGGGGGCCGTGTGCAGGCAGTGCGGCTTCTCCCGGGGGGCATGTTGGCCGTGGTCTCCTTTCAGGACCGCACAGGTGAGGGCTGTTTGAGACGCGTCTCCTGGCTCCACTTCCGAGAGGTGCCGAAAAGGCTCCTCTCATCCTGCTGCCTTCCTTTCCCGCAGTGGTGGATCGGGTGCTGAAGCAGCCCCACCAGCTCCCAGTTGGCAACCTGAAGGTCTCCCCTCACTACGACTTCCTGGAGCCCCCGGAGGCAGCGGCAGAGCTGCAGGCGGCAGGAGCTGGCGTGGCCCTGCCCACCACCCTTCCTGTCGCAGAAGCAGCTACAAGGCGACTGCTGCAGTCCACGGGCGTCCTGCAGGAGCTGGGGGCCTCTGCTCCCGAGTGCATTCTGCGCTGCGAGGAGGCTGAGCTACACATCTCGGGTGGGGATCCAACTCGGCGGCAGCAGTTGCGGGAGCACATCCAGGCCGCCTTGCATGCGGTGGTGCAGGAGCGGCTGCCCTGCTCAGCCTGGGTGCTCGAGTTCCTGCAGCTGGCAGAAGTGCGGGAGCACCTGGTGGAACGGCTTGCTGAGCGCGGGGTGGGCGCCTGCTACATTCCCAGCGCAGAGGAGGTGCTGGTCGTGGCCCTGAAGCCTTCTGTGGCTCAGCTGGCTGCTTCCCTCCTGGACTCCTTTCTCAGCTCCGTCTCCCTGCCCTTGTCCGAGCGGCAGCTGCTGGCCTTGGCGTCCCCCCACTGGGCCCAGGTGCAGGCGGGACTGCGCTGCTGCCTGGTGCGTCTGGCTGAGGATGGGGAGCACCTGGAGGGCCTCACCCTTCCTGGCCTGGAGGAGGAGAACGTGGCTGAGCTGACGCGAGGCCTGCAGGACTGCCTGCCGGATGAGGTGCTGGTGACCACAGAACCTGGCCGTCTTCGCTACCTTCAGCTCCATCGCTGTGAACTGCTGGCTGGCTTGGCTGATGTCACCCTGCTGCCCCTGGAGGGAGCCGAGGTCACGGGCTTGCGGGTAAAAGGGGGCAGCTGCTGCGGGGGCCTTCCACGTCCTGCCCGCAACACACGGGGTGCCAGGCACTTGCCAGCTCTGCCCTCCTTCAGTGTTCCCTCTCATGCTGGTTGCCACGAGTCCTTGGGCACTGGGCTAATGGCCCGCTTCCGTGGCCAAAGAGGAGGGAGGGGGTCAGATCCTGCTTTTGCCAACCTTGTGTCAAGCAAAACAAGTGAGCCTGAGGAAACGGGCACGGTGTCTCTTCTGTGCAGCTGAGCGGTGATGCTTGGGCGTGTCGAGCCGCAGCTGACCTCCTGCAGAGTCTGCTCTTTGCCATCCGGGTTCGGTCTGTGGTGCTGCATCTGCCTGGTACGAGCCGCTTCTTGCTGGAGGAGCGTGGCCAGGCCATCCTGCAGGGCCTGGAGAGGAGCTTCTGCTGTGCCTTCGGGCTGGAGAATCTCCAGTGGTACTCCCCAGAGACCCAGGTGCGTCCCCTGGAGGAGGGGATGGGGCTTGGGAAGTGCAGTGGGCCCGGAGGCTGGAGGGGAGGGGAGAGCTTGGAAAGCGGGGGTTGCCTCTGAAGGGCCTCTCCCCCCCACCAGCACACGTTGGAGACGTCCCAGGAGCCCATTGCCCTCGTGTGCCAGCGGGATTCCCTGCGTGGCCTCAAGCAGCAGCTGAAGAGCCCAGAAGCTAACCTGGGTAATGCCTGTCCCTGGAGGTGAAGGGCAGCCCGCCCTCCCCTTCCTGGTCTAAGGTTGGAGCTCGGGGTGGGGTTGGGGTAGTTTCAGGGTTCCCCCTTTCTGTGCAGGCCTACCTTCCATTGCGGCTTCCCTGCTCAGCTGGGTCCCCCTCCCGTTGCAGAAGAGATCAAGGGCCTGCTGGCTGCCCTCCAGCCTCCCCGGATGGCCCCTCCTGCAGCAGGGCAGGAGGGGCAGACCGCTACAGCCGTGGAGCCATTGGCGGACGTCCCCCCCGCCTTCGAGCAGCAGACCAGCTTGGCTGACCTCGACGTAATGGAAGAAGGGCCCTTGCCCATCCCAGGCCCCATTCCAAGCACGGCATTGGAGGAGGAGGAGGCCCAGCTGCTCCTGGCCATCCAGCAGTCCATGGACAGCGCTCGGCAGGAAGTGGAGGAGCTGGCGCGTGCCACGGAGCTCTCTCTGCGCTCTGAGCAGGAGCGGCCATCCAGTCCTGATGCCGACATCCTGTCTGTCATGAAAGCCTCTCTGGAGGCAGCGGCTGCAACCAGTCTGCAGGTCTACACCGCCTTGGAAGAGGAGGCAGAGGCCGTGGTGCAGGAGCTGGAACGTGCCCTGGGCATGCAGGTGCGGGAGGAAACGGTGCAGAATGAGGCCCTCTTGTCCCTGCCCGCTCTCTGCCTTGACTACCTGGCCTACCTGGAGAGGAAGCATGCGGTGAGCATCAAGCTTGCTGGCCCTGTAGCCACCGTGTTGGGCTTCTTGGACTATCCTGTGGCCGCCACCCGAGACCTCGCCCTGCTGCTGGCTCGGCTGCTGCACGTGGGAGTGGCCATGGGCGGTGGGGATGCCCGCTGGGTCCGGTGGGAGCCCTCGGAGCAGGGCTTCCCCACCCCCTATTCGGCCCAGGCCAGTGCCCTGCTGGAGCAAGCATGGTGCCGCGGCCACAAGCGCATGGAGGTGTTCTTCGATGGGCGGCCTTTTGCTGTGGACTTTGAGCGGATGGAGGAGTATGACGTTGGCAATGGCCGCACTCTGCCCATTGGCCGCACCGAGCTCCAGCCTCCACTCGCTTCTCCAGGTAGATGCCCTGCACATGTGCCCCACCCAGTGGGTTCCTGGTGCCCCTGTTGTGGCAGCACAGACCTCCCTGGGCATGCAGAGTGGGGCCCCCTGGCCTGGGGGTGGAGAGCAGCTGTTCCTCCATGGTCTGTGTTTCTCTGCAGCCCTGCTAGACCCCCCAGCTGAGGGCGAAGTGAAGCTGCTCCCCCTGGCTGAGGACTCCGCAGAGTTTCAGATGACCGTCCGAGGCTTCTACGACACGCTGGGCGGCCTTCACAGCCAGCTGTGCATCGTCAAGGTAGCTGTTTGTCTCTGTCCCCTTCAGCGGAGGGGCAGCCCTCTCTGGCCGTGAGGCTGGCTGGTGGGGTCTCAGCCAGGTTGAGAGGGGCGGTTGTGGGGCTCTGAGGAGCAGAAGACCCCTAACCAGGTCAGTTGGAGTTCTATCTGCCACGTTTGGGATTCTTGCTTTCATGTGGGGTTGTTCCCTTGAGCCAAACCTGGAGAGGGCCTCAGTTCTACAGGTGCCCTCCTTGGCATCTGCCCCTGCTGTGGGTTCAGCGGACACCCTGCCTTTGACCCACAAGTCCCCTCTGGAAAAGCCGGGCCGGGAAGGGCTGCTGAAGAGCAGTGAGAGCGGGGGCCCTTCCGGGATGTGCTGCCTCTTTCTGTGCTGGCGGTTCGGCCCTGCTGGGAGGGATGTCGGCCGGCCTCCTCTGTCCCAAGCCCCTGCCAAGCCCCCAACTGGGGGAGCCCCCTCAGCCTTGCGGAGAGGCCCCCGCCTGGTCTCGCAACTGGGGCACAGCCCCCCCTTTCCTTGCAAAGGGCAGTGGTCCAGGATTGGCCCGGAGGACGCTAGGGCAGCCTCCCCACAAGCTGGCCCAGCCTGGCTCTGCCATTGGCACCCCTGGCTCGAAGGACGAGGGATGGGAATTCCTCCCCTGCCCGCCCCCCCCCCCCCGGTTCCTCATAGCTGCCCCCCTTTGGGGCTGCTTCAGAGCAGAGATGGAGCTGGGGTCCCTGCGTGAGAAAGGGGAGGGGGGGTGCTTGGAGACAGCCCAGGTTTGGGGTCGAGCGGGCCCTAAGCCCCGTGCGCCCAGTGGGGCAGGGAGGGAATGGAGCTGGGTGCGGGGCTGACTTGCCTGCCCGCCTGCTTTGCAGCTGGAGAAGGTGATGCACCCGCTGCTCTACCAGCAGTACCAGCTGAAGAAGGCTGCCATGGAGAAGGCCTGCGGGCACCGGGCGGTGGAGCGGATCCTGTACCATGGCACAACAGAGGAGTCCAGCCATGAGATCTGCCAGCACGGCTTCAACCGCAGCTTTTGTGGCAGGAACGGTCAGTGACTGTGCGCAGAGGGACCCCTCCTTGGTGGCTCCTAAGGGGGCATTCTCGTGGGGGGCAAGGGGTTGGCCTGGGGATGTGTGCCCATATCCAAGAAGCACACACACCCAAACACACCCGCCGCAGAGAAGCCACACCAGAAGTGAGAGCAGCTGCAGCAGCCACGTTGGTGCCCTTGGTGGGAGGGGGCAGGAAGGGGACTGGCAGCCGCTAGAGAGGCTGAATTGGGTGGGGGGAGGGGCTGCACAGCTGGAGAGGGTTTCTGGGCACTGCGCTGCCAGGAGGCGGCTTATAGGTGACCCGCACCAGTCAGTGCCCAGCCAGTCTCTGAGATGGAGAGAAACTGGGCAAGATGGTGCTGAGGTTGCTTTTTGGCATTTGGCCTCTCGGAGGGGCTGTTGGAGGCTGCATCAGCTACCGGCTGGCCGGGCACGGGCCTCGCTTCCTCTTCGCGCCCTGAAGGGACGGGAGGGGCAGCGCCCCACAGCTTCATACGTGTGAGATACTGCACATTATTCTGTGTTCCCTTGCATGCTGTTTTCTTGCTTTTCAGTGTCAACCTTCGCTGTAATACGGCTCCCATTGCGCTTTGTTCACATTTTTAAACCTTCGTAGGGCTTACAGTCTCCGTAAATGTCCGTTAATTTGTTGCGGGTTATTCACCGCATTCCTGTCTGTCTGGATGCTTCTGCATATTTTCCACGTGTTTCCTTTCTCCGTGCCTCCATTGACTGAATGGCTCCTTTCTCCACCCGTTTCCAGCCACTCATTACGGCCACGGCGTCTACTTCGCAGTCAAGGCGCATATCTCGGCGCAGGATCGCTACTCGCCTCGCAGCCCCGATGGCAACAAATATGTCTTTGTCACCAGGACGCTGGTGGGGGACTACACAGCGGGCAACGCTAGCATGCGAGCCCCTCCCCTGCGGGAAGGAGATGCCACCCTCCGGCGGTACGACAGCACGGTAGACAACCCAAAGAATCCCTCCATCTTCGTCATCTTCAACGACACACAGGCCTACCCCGAATACCTCCTCACCTGTCGGTGGGTGAACCCGAAGGGGAGGCCTCCCCCCACCTAGTGAAGATCGGCTGGTTTCCTGTGGGGGGAGTGGGCTCCTGAGCAGGCAAGGGCAGAGCTGGGAAGGGCAACAGGGCACGGCAGTGGGAGCAGTTCACGGAGGGCAAAGCATGGCGGTGCCCACAAGAGACTCGCCCTGCCCCCTTCCTTGAAGGTGGGCCTCAGGCCCCGGGGCAGCGCCTGGAAGGCTCCCTCGCCAAGGTCCCCTTCCAGGCAGCCCCAAGGATGATTTTGGGTCACCCAAGACACACACACTGGGGTGTCCTGCTCTTCAAGTGCTCCCCCCCCCTTTTGTTGTTCTTTTTTTGAATAGCTGGTTTTTTCTTTAAAGCTACAGACGTGAATAAAAATAAAGAACTTGAGTGTGTCTGATTAAGATTAGTTATAAAACCGCTAAACCCCAAAAGAGCAGGATTTTACAATCGATTGATGTGCAGATGACCACATTCGGTTGTTAGAAGAAATTGAGCCTTGACCACCCAGAATCAAAAAAGTTTTTTAATTGTCAAGGGGGCAGAGTTGGTGAATTCCATCTAGCCAACCCTTAAAACCTCCCATGATTGCATCCTTCCCTCTTTTGTAACAGTCTGAACAGAATACATTGGAAGCCTGCAAACTACGTGAATTCCAATTTGCTGAGATAAAATTGAACATTCAATTCTCCCCCAAACCTTTAAAATCCTGTTTTCAATTGTAAATTTTTGAATAGCATTAAGAGCATGTTATTTTTTCCTCCCAATCAATGTCTTCTTGTGACTGGAATTGACCAACCAGCTTGTTGCCTATCCTGGCCTTGTGGGCGGAGAGAATGTGACTGGCCCAAGGTCACCCAGCCAGTTTCCATGCTAAGGACTAGAACTCAGCACCTCCTGGTTTCTAGCCTTCACTACTGGACCAAGCTGGCTCTTAGATATAGTAGTATTCAATTCTAGCACTTTAATAACTTAAGAAAAAATAATATTGCTGGGCTGTTGGTTTGCTTCCAGAAAATCCTGTTTGTGTATTCAACATTTCTGAGCTTTTCAGTGGCTGCTAAGGCAATCCAGACAAAGCAGAAATGTTGCTGCTATTCAGCTGATTTTGGTAAATAGTCTCATTTATTTATTTCAATTTGAATACTGCCCATCTTTCTTCCCTGGGCAGCTTACAACGTCATAAATAAGAGAATAAAACAATTAC
The DNA here is from genome assembly GCF_900518725.1 of Notechis scutatus. The sequence goes on along the minus strand of NW_020716940.1, from coordinate 142,132 downwards.
AGGGTTAAAAGACTAAAACATCAGATCTTAAGAGGTAAAACACATTAAAATGGATAAAAAGAGCCAATGGGTGGAAAGGGTGAGATCCTGCAGCAATCCACTAGCCATAATATTACTCGTAATAGCCAATAATGCCTCTTCTGTATTCTTAAAAACATGGTTTGCTCCTCCGTTGATGAAGAGTAGCTGCCATTTTCCATCCAGGTTTTTTCCTTCCGTCTTTAAAGAAAGGGCTGTTTCCCAGGGAAGCCCTATGACCAGGGTTGGTTTCTACCCCCGTGGGGCCCGTGGGGGCCCGTCTCAGCTGCTGGAGAAGACCCAGGATTCCTCTGGCAACTGAGCCAGTCCTTGCCAGGGTCCCAGGCTGGCAGGCCCCTGGCGGTTGTACCCTTGAGGGACTGGCAGTCTTGGACCTAGAACTAAGGAGAGACTTGCTGACAATTAGCCCGTGGAACAGCTTGCCTCCAGAAGTTCTGGGAGGTCTTTAAGAAGCCATTTGTCCAGAATGGTGTAGGCTCTCCTACTTGGGTGGAGGGTTGGAATGGAGGACCTCCGAGGTCCCTTCCATCTCTATTTTTCTATTCTGTTACTCCTTCTACGTGTCCCATCCAGTGCAAAAAGCTGGAATGGCATAGGGTCTCCTGCCATGGACGGGGGTGGACTAGAAGACCCAGGCCCCTGCCAATGCTGTTCTGGGTTCAATTCCAAGAGAAAGCAGACAAGCAGGAACCTCTTGAGGAGGCGATGAGGGTGAAGAGGTCTCCCACGAAGGAGCCAAAACTGGAGGAGGAGCTCCAAGCCACCTGGGAAGGGTCAGCGTGAGTCAGGGAGAAAAGGTGGAGGGGAGCTCCACAGCTAGAGGGGCGAACGCCAGCCGAGATGCCGGGGCCAAAGGAGCTGGTGGGGGAACCATCACGGAAAAGGCTCTCGGCACACAGCGGAATAGCAAAGGCACCGAGGCTTAGATGCCACTTCCCACTGCTTTCCAGCCCTCTCTAAGCGGTTTACAGAGTCAGCATACGGCCCCCAGCAATCTGGGTCCTCATTTTTCGACCTCGGAAGGATGGATGGCTGAGTCAACCTCAGGCCAGTCAGGATTGAACTGGCAGCCGGCAGAATTGGCTTGCAATCCTGCACTCTGACTCCTGCGCCAGCACAGCTCTTTGTGAAGCCGATTTGTGTGGCCCAGGCTAGGGAGGAGTTCAGCAGGGGAGGGTGCAGGCCAGAAAGGAGGCGGAAGGGACCCCCCCCCCGGCTAAGCCGGATGTGGCCGGTCCCCGATGAAATACGCCCCAGCAGGCTGAAGGGCCAAGAGCTCTTGGGGCCTCCGCCAGGTGTCCTGGGAGAATCCTGCAGGCCCAGGGAGAGGCCAGGGGATGGAAGGCCAGCCAGCGGGACTCCGCTCTTCCAGCAGGAAAGAGGACCCTCTCGTGATGGGACGGTGACTCAAAAACCTGACAACGTTTTAGAGCAGACAATAAAGGAGGCCATTCGCAAGCCCTTCCAACACAAACACGATTGCCAAAAGCGGCTTTGTAAAATAAAGAGGCCAACAGAGGCCAACGGTTAGGAAAGGAGCTGTTTGCAAGGGTGGAATTCTACCTGGTCAGACCAGTTCTATAGAACCGGTTGTTACGATTCTGTGCAGTTTGGAAAACCGGCAAATTGCGCCTCTGGCTGGCCCCTCCCCGCCCTTCCCCACCCACTCACTTCTTACCTGGCATGCACACCATCCAACTTGCCTCCTTGTGCCTTCGCCTAATTTTTCGTAAGTTGCTATTTTTCCATCCTTTTTTTCCCCCGACCATCAGCTGTGAAGGGATATTAAGATTAGCTAGAAAGCAGGAAATTGTTGGATTTCTTGCTTTCTAAAAGCAGAGCTGAATCTTCCTTAGGACTGAAGCTTCTATTTTTCAGTGCAGACTCAGGCAATAGATTGCAGAAAGGTAGATCTCTCAGTGAATCTGTGATTCTGCAAGCAACTCAGTCTGCCTGCCTGCTTTGCCTGATTTTGGGTAAAAGTTGCTTTTTTTTATAAAAAATTAAATATTTACATAAACATTTACAATATTTACACACAAGCCACGCCCAGCCAGTCACGAGACCACCAAGCCATGCCCAGTCACCAAATCACACTCACAAATTAGGCCACGCCTACCAAACCAGTTAAATTCAAATCCCACCCCTGGTTGTGTGGATATAATCAGGCGTGGGACTCAAATTTCTTAACCAGTTCTATGGGTGTGGCTTAATTTGTGGGTGTGGCTTGGTGGTCATGTGACTGGGTGGGCATGGCTTGCTGGGTGGTCATGTGACTGGTCATGTGTCTGGGTGGGCGTGACCAGCTCAATGTCACTCACGTCAAGGGGTGCCTCGCCTGGCCCCTCCCCTCCCAGCCATTCCTTCTCACCCCCAGCCTCAACTTATCTATAGTTGTGTAAAAATGTTGTTCACCTTTTTTGACTTTATCATCTGCTTACTACAGATGGACTTTCATGGGCCACTGAAAGGAGGAAATGGCTCACATGCTTTGCCCAAGAGGATGATTGGCAACAGGCTTTTAGGGAGCTGCCAGAAAGAGGGGGAGGGGGGGGGGCAATGTATTTTCCAAAGCACCAGAAGGATGGAAACCGAACAGAGAGAGAAGCAACCTAAAAGTAAGGAGAAACGTCCTGACAGTGAGAACAACCAACCAGTGGAACTGCTTGCCACCAGAAGTTCTGGGTGCTCCAACACTGGAAGGTTTTATCAAAAGACTGGACAGCCATTTCTCTGAAATTGTATAGAGTTGCCCCCAAGGTCCCTTCTAAGTGTCCTTCTGTTACTCTGACATATTTCCCAGGACCTCTATTCAGAGTTTGGCATCCTCAGAGTTTTCCTGCCTGAGCAGGGGGTTGGACTAGAAGACCTCCAAGGTCCCTTTCAACTCTGTCAAACACACATGTATTTATGCTCTGGACTATAGACATGTAAACCCTGAAAAATACCTGGGCAAAAGAAAGGCAGTAAAATCACTCTAGGTGTAGGGACAGTGTAAAATATTAATATATGATAAATAATGGAACAATTAAAAATAATAGCACAGAGTTTTCTCTCTCCCCCCTCCTTTCCTTTCTATTTCTTTCTTTTCCTCCCTTCCTCTTTCTTTTTCTTTCTTTCTCTCCCTTCCTTTTCCTTTCTTGCTCTTTCTTTCCTTCTCTCTCTCTCTCTCTCTCTCTTACACACACACAGACACACCTGGTCTGGGATGAACTGAATGATCCGGCAAGTTCCAGTCAGTAGTGAGTGGTGGGAAAAGGAAGAAAGGGAGGGGGCAGCATGCAGCAGCAGGACCTTGAGCATCCCCCCCCAGCCCTCCCAAAGCGCCTCCACAGGCAGCAGAGGCGATGGGCCTGGCTGCCTCCCATAAGCAGCACTGTTGCCGCAGTGCCTCCGCGGCCTCTGCCCGCTTCCTTTCATTTTGCCCCCAGGAGAGGCGGGGGGAGGCAGCACAGGTGGCGGAGGCGCTGCGACGACGGCACTGTTTATGGGAGGCAGCTGGATCCGCCGCCCTACCGGTTGGAGCACTGCTGCTCACTGCGCCACAGCCGCTACATGGTAGGGAGAGCTGGCGGAGCACCGCATGGCGGCTTAGCCAGCCAGCCGAGCCCAGGGATGATGGGGCCGGCTCCTCGCTAGGCCCCATCCAGCGCTGCCGGCGGGATGGGGCCACGCTGGTGGGGAAGCCAATCAGCCAAGCCCGGGGATGGTGGTGGGGAGGCTAGCTAGACCCCAGCCAGCACTGCTGCTAGGATGGGGCCATGCCGGTGGGGAAGCCAGCCAGCCTAGGCCGAGGATGGTGGGACCCGGCAAGGTCCGGGGACAGTGGGAGAGGGGCTAGCATGACTCACAGGCTTACCTGTGAGCAGGCAGATCAAGGCTGCTCAATTGGGGTTAGGGTTAGCCTAACTCAGCTGGAAGGAACAGGGGAGAGGCTTGTGTCGGCTCCGGCCAGGTCAGCGGCTGCTTCTCTCATTTGCTCTTGCTGGGAGAGCGAAAAGCTTGCAAGTAAGCCCCCCTCCCTTTGGGAAACAGCTCCTGGGCAGCAGAGAGAAACAGGATTCAACCGGGCTGCTTCTCTGATGCCCAGGAGCCATTTCCCAAAGGGAGGGGGACTCACTCGCAAGCTTTTTGCTCTGCCAGGAGAGGCTCTCTCGCTCTCCCATATGGAGCAGCAGGTGAGAGAAACACCACTGACCTGTCCAGAGCCAACAGGAGCCTCTCCACGTGTTCCCCAGAGGAAGGCAAGTGGTGGTGGGGAAAGGCGACCGGCAACAGCAGCAAAACGCAAGTGGTGGTGGGAGAAGGGGCAAAACAAAAGGCAAGTGGGGATTGGGGAAAGCAACTGGGGCTTGCACTCACCCAGGGAGATCATCATATCAGGCAGGGCCACAGCGAAAGGTAGGCAGCAATGGCTGGCCTGGTGGGCAAAAGCGGGCTGCAGGCATGTCACCCATGTGCACGATGTTGCGCATGTATGATAGGGATTGACTGGGCAGGGAGCGGAGAAGCTGGCGAAGAGGGCCAGGGCCAGTCAGAGGCCCTATTTACCAATTCTCTTAACTATGGAAAATCATAACCGGTTCTACCGAACTGGTCCAAGCCGGTAGAATCCCGCCCCTGGATATAATCTACACCAGGGGTCACCAACCTTTTGGACCTCAGGGACCACCAAACTCATAATTTTAGATCCCAGGGACCACTAACCGGTTCTGTGGGCATGGCCTAATTTGTGGGTGTGGCTTGGTGGTCATGTGACTGGCTGGGCATGGCTTGTATGTAAATATTACAAATATTTATATAAGTATTGAATTTTTTATTAAAAAAAACAGCAACTTTTACCCAAAATCAGGAAAAGCAGGTGGGCAGATTGAGTTGCTCACAGAATCACAGATTTATTCAGAAATCTATCTATCTGCCATTGGCTAGCTCAGTCTGTCACATAAAATTTGCTTGCAAGCAAACTCACAAAATTAAGTCACAACACACCATACATGTAAATATTGAATTTTTTATTTTAAAAAAGAGCAACTTTTACCCAAAATCAGGCAAAGCAGGCAGATTGAGTTGCTCACAGAATCATTCAGTGATCTATCTATCTGCCATCGGCTAGCTCAGTCTCTCAAATTTGCTTGTGGTGAGTCTGCACTGAATTTGCTTGCAAGCCAACCTTCAGTCCTAAGGGAGGTTCGGCTGTACTTGAAAGCAGAGCCGAAGATCTAAAGACTAGCTGGAAAGCAAGAAATTCAACCATTTCCTGTTTCCTAGCTAATCTAAATCTCCCAGCACAGCAGAACAGCTGCTGGTCAGGGGAAAAAAAAGGAAAAATAGCAATTTGGCAGGCAAGTTTACTGGGTAAGGAGTGAGTGGGTGGGGAGGGTTCCCGCGGGCCATGTGGGCGGCTCAGCCTTGTGTTTCTGCGCAGCCTGGATTGATTGCTTTGTGGGGGTGCTCTGGGGGTGAGATTTCTCTGCGGCCCACCAAAATTTTCTCGCGGCCCACTGGTTGGCAACCGCTGATCTACCCCAGGGGTCACCAATCTTTTGGATCTCAGGGACCACCAAACTCATAATTTTAAATCCCATGGATCACTAATTTGAATTTTGACTGACGGTGGCTTGCTGACGTTGGTGGGAAAATCAGTCCCCTATTCCAGAGACAGTCCCAGGACTGGCCTTTTGGTCACCCCGGAGCAGCTGCTCCTCCACCTGGGTACACGGGCCTGCCATGGACTGGAGGAGCTGCTCCGGGATGACCAAAGGGCCAGTCCTGGAACTCCTGCAGCTCTGGGATAGGGGACCGACTTTCCCACCAATGTCAGCAAGCCACCCCAGGGTGGATTTCCCTCCCCCACCATTGGTCTTACCTTCCAGTTTCTAGCTCATGTGGCTCTACTCAAGGTAAGGTTTGCACTCGGCCGAAGGGTGGGGGCCAGCGGGTGGGCGGGCCATGTGGGCGGTGCAGCCTTGGATTAATTGCTTTGGAGGGTGC
>NW_020716940.1:116842-136002 GCF_900518725.1 Notechis scutatus | reverse complement strand
ATTTGAATTTTGACTGACGGTGGCTTGCTGACGTTGGTGGGAAAATCAGTCCCCTATTCCAGAGACAGTCACAGGACTGGCCCTTTGGTCACCCCGGAGCAGCTGCTCCTCCACCTGGGTACACGGGCCTGCCATGGACTGGAGGAGCTGCTCCGGGATGACCAAAGGGCCAGTCCTGGGACTCCTGCAGCTCTGGGATAGGGGACCGACTTTCCCACCAATGTCAGCAAGCCACCCCAGGGTGGATTTCCCTCCCCCGCCATTGGTCTTACCTTCCAGTTCTAGCTCATGTGGCTCTACTCAAGGTAAGGTTTGCACTCGGCCGAAGGGTGGGGGCCAGCGGGTGGGTGGGCCATGTGGGCGGTGCAGCCTTGGATTAATTGCTTTGGAGGGTGCTTTTGGGGGGACATTTCTCTGTGGACCACCAAAATTTTCTCACGGACCACCAATGTTCCCTGGCACACAGGTTGGCAACCACTGATCTACACTGATTTCAAAAAAGGTTCCAAGTGATCTTCTCATGAATAGGCTGGTATAACGTGGCTTGGAGGGTACAAGAGTAACGCAGGCCCACAACTGGCTGGCAATCTCTAACCCTAACCCTCAGAGACCTGACATTAATGGCTCTGTGTTGATTTGGAAGCAGAGACCAGTCGATCTCAAAAGGATCTGGCTAGGAGGCCAGTCTTCTTCGGTGGTCCTCCTCCTATTCATGCCCAGATGAGGGATTCCCAGGTGGGGGAATGAGATTGCAAGCAAACTTGGACAGGTAAGAAGACGAGGCGAGAGGAACGAGGTTTCCTTTGAGAAGAATATATGGGAGACATACAAGATGCTGGATTCATGGCTTCTTCATCGGAGAAGAATCTGAGCATGGCCAGTGACAGCAAGCTGAACATGAGCCAGCCAGAGCAACCATTCTGGGTTGCCATAGAACAGGGGTGCCCAACCTTGGCAACTTTAACACCCAGAAATCTCCCAGGGCTGGCTGGGGAATTCTGGGAGTTGGCAAGGTTGGAAATCCCTGCATTGGAAAAAGCCTTGTGCCACCATGCGTGTTTAGCCAGACAAAGAGAAGATTGAGAAGACGCCTAAACTCAGTGTTCACACACATTAAACGGGGCCACGTTTTCCACAGCCACAAAAAATAGAGAAAAAATGGGGCATACGTTGCATTTAGCCATCTCCTTAGGGAAGTTGGGTGTGCTGTCCAGCCAGTGTTATGGGAATTGGATAGTTAGGTAGCAATTGTGAGCTGTCCCCTTAAGGGAATGCATCATGGTAAATGTAGTTAAGGTATCCTGGGAAATGTAGTCCATATCATGTGACCACATCTGTAATCCTGATTGGTCACTAACTTGACCCTCTAGGGGTTGGGGGAGGTTTTCCTCCCTCTTGGCTGAACTCATGGACTCGTGGGTAACTCTTCTACTTCTATCGCTACAACATGGAGGGAAAAGGATAGAAGATAAATCATCTTTTTACCTACAAGACAGATATACAAAGGATTGGTCATTGAAGAAGAACTTTGTCCAAATGTGAGTTATGAGGATACCTGATGAACCAATAAAAGTACTTTGTTATGGACGTCTTGTTGAGTTTATCTGTCTGCATTTGTACAGGATACAGGACATTGGGGGTTCTCCATCTTGGGGGTTGAAGAAGAGGCCAGTCGTGAGGGTGGTTTAATGAGTTCTCCTGTCAGACCTGCTCCAACTGCAACCCCTGAAGAGAAGCCCACCTTGGCTCCCCATTTGGCGAGAAAGGGAGAGTTTTAGTAGAAGTCAGGTGCCTTGCAGTCCTGCGTAGCCCCAGGATCCCCAAGTTCAACTTTTCCCTCCCTTGGGTGCCTCCCATCTCTTCCTCCCCCCCCCCACATCAGGTTCAAGCAAGAGGCTTTGAGAAGGGCCCGTGCAGGCGCAGGGGGGGGGGAAGCAGCGGCCGCCTTCGCCCAGCCTTGAAGGGCGGGGGGGGGGGTGGGCGGCCCGCGCGCTCGCCTCCCCCCCCCCCGCATAGTTCGCGGAAGGAGGGAGGGGGCAGCTCGCAGGCCCCGGAAAAGCCCACAACTTCTCAGCTTCTATGGAGAAAGTTCAAGGATCCATTCATGTGGAATGGATTCCTCCGACTGCTTCGATTATTCGGCCGAAGTGGAAGCAGCCCCGGGGACGTTGGGAGAAAAAGCGACTCTCTCGTAGGGGTAAAAACGGCGGCAGCCTGCGGGCCCCGCTTCCTCGGGGCAGGAAGCCGCCTCCAGGCCTCCTCGCTCTCCAAGGCCAAGCGCCGCTGCGCCCCACGCAGGGAGGCCCCGGGTGCTCTCCTCATCCTCGGCCAGGAGGGGCCGCTGCGGGCGCGGCTCCGCTCCTTCCCCGGGCCCGAGCCAAGCGCCGGGCGGGGGCGAGGCTGGCAGCTCCGCGCCTTTGTGTGCCGGCCGAGGAAATGCCGGGCTCCCCGGGGGCCATTCTTCCCGGATTGCTCATCGCTGGCGGAACATTTGGCGGCGGGATCCCAAGCAACGGAAAAACAACTCTGGGGAGCGGGCGGGGGCGCTGCTCTGACCGGGGCGCCCAGGCCCTGCCGGGCTTTGGAGGAGACGGGCGGAGACGAGCCGAGGGGCTTTTTGCCCCACCCCCGAGACTGGGGCCCGGGCATTCGCAAGTGGGGGGAGGGGGGCCGAAGGGTCTCTGGCCAGGAAGTCGGTGCTGCTCCAGGGAGACGCCCGGCGCTCCACGACAGCGAACGGAAAGCAAGCAGCGCCCCCCCCCCCCCCCCCCCAAGGGCGATCAAAGGGGCGCTGGCTCCCCACGGGCGGATCCGGACTGCGGCGGCGGCTTTCCACGGAAATACCCGCTTTTTCGGAGGGCGGGGGTGGGGGGCTGGAACAGCCTGGAGCCCAGAGCCTCGGACCCCCCCGCCCCTCGAGCCCAGACGCCCCTCCTCTGCCGGAAGGCGGCTCGGCCAGCAGGGGGCAGGAGCAGCCCGTCCACCCCTCCGCCTGGAGGAAAGGCAGAGCATGCGCAGAGCTCATTCCGGGGGTAGGAGAGCAGCGGGGGGGCACTGGCGGAACCCCTCAAGGGGCAGCGCAAAAGGTTTCGGGGGGCGCTCCGAGGACGGGGCTCCGGCGGTGCTTCCCGGCCCTTTGGTCCCTCCTGCCACGTGCCTCCCTCGGCTGGCAGCGGAGGAGTCGGCGCCTTCCGAGCCTCGCTCCTCCCTCGGGGAGATTCTTCTCCGGGCCCCCGCAGCATCCAGCCCACCCCGGGCTCGGCCTCCCCTTTGCGAGCTTCTCTAAACGGGGCTGGGGGGGGGTGTCCTGCCCCTGCCAGAGAAACCCCGGCGCCTCGCGCCTTTTCTGCTCTGCAGCCCCTGGGTCAGACGGCACCCGGAGGGCCGGCCAGGGAAGGCGAAGTGCCGAGGGAGCCAGCCCTGGAAGGCCAGGGGGCTCTTCGGTGGGGGGCCCGACGAGGCCCGAGCGGCAGCGCAGCAGCTGCTCAGGAGAGACGGCCGACGGTAGTGGAAGAAGTCAAGAGCTATTCAGCTCCGATTTTAGTTTCATGATTTAAATCAGGGGCCTTCAAACTTGGCAGCTTTAAGACGGGCGGACTTCAACTCCCAGAATTCCTGAATTAACATGACTGGAAGAGGAATTCTGGGAGTTGAAGTCCGCCCGTCTTAAAGCTGCCAAGTTTGAAGGCCCCTGATTTAAAGCAAACCAGAAAGGAATGCTTTTCACCAGTAAAATTTGAAAAGTAGCCTGAAGGGTCAGAATGGAAGCTTCGGTTTGTTAAAGCTTCGGCTTTCGTGTGGATCAATTTAAATCCCGAGGATTAAGGTGAGTAACAGCTGGCTGCAGGCTGCTAAAGGATCAAGGCTAAATCTTGCCGGTTCTTTCAGAAATGCTGATCTTCAGGACTAGGAGACAAGGTGCAAGAACTATAAACCTGAGAAGAATGTTTGGAAAACCTTTCAGCAACAAATCTATAAACAGATTGAAAACAACTGAGGCCCCAGCAAATCTTACTGATCTTATTATTCAGTTGGATAATTTCCTTAGGAGACTGTGGGAGTGATATACACATAACTTGGGTTTTGTACCATGTTTGACAAAATAATTAAACTCATGAGATTTTAATTAATAACCCTTTTAGATATGGCTTGGAGGACATCACAATTAAGTGGACACAAATGTTTTTTTTCAATTCAGGCTTTGGATTCTATAATTCTTTCATATTTCCCTTCATAGTATAGATCAGGGGTGTCAAACTCATCAGGCGCTTGCCACGCCCGATTTAGCAAAGAGGGAAGAAGTTGTGATGCATCACATGATGCTGCTGTGATGAGTTTGCCACCCCCATGCAGATGACAGTGGAGAAGGAATGGTTACCAAGTGATACAAATTGGACATGATAATTCTAAAAGGTGCAAATAAAATTTAGAAGCAAAATAAATGGACTGAAATTTAGCAGCGACAAGTGCCCAGTGCTTTGTTTAGAAAACTGAAATTAAATTCAGAGACATGGGAGATTGGATGATGTCTGGATGATACCCAAGAAAAACATGCAGAACAGAAACCGAGTGCTAACTGAATAGCAATCGGCACCATAACATGACTGGAAAAAAAAAATCAATTTCAGCTTCGTCAGTTCACCTATCAGTTCGTCCTGCTTCCTGGTCAGGGGAAATAGCATTTTTGCCACACTGTCTTAAACATTGCCAGCTGCCCAGAGTCAAGACCAAGTGGTGGCTACAGGAGCTGAAATTTTAAAATAAATAAAATCCCACTTTTCACTGGAAAACTTCAAACATGGCAGAGATGCTTCTAGTTCAGGGGTGTCAAACTCAAGGATCCGGCCCGCAGGCTGCTTAGATCTGGCCTGCGGGACCAGCCTGGAAATGGCAAAGGACCGGCCCACGGTGCCTCTGCCAGCCAAAATGCACCTCAGGCAGGGCACGTGTGCATGGGGAGAGAGCAAGGAAGGAAAAATAAGGAAAGAGGGGAAGAATGAAGAGGGAAGGGAGATTATAATGAGAGGGAGGGTCTCAGGGAAGTCCTGCCTTAGTACTTGGACACCACAGGTCCCAAGTCCCAAGTCACGCCTGCTGTGGCCACGCCCACCCGAGGTCAAACACAACCCTGATGTGGCCCTCAGTGAAACGGAGTTCGACACCCTTCAGTCTTTCTCTTCTCCAGCAACTTTAAGATGTGGGGGCCTCAGTTCCCAGAATTCCCCAGCCAGCCAGCCATGCAGCCATCCCGGTGCTGGCTAGGGAATTCTGGGAGTGAGGTCTGTACGCCTTGAAGTTCTGGTGGTTGAGAGGCCGGCTCTGGTTGGGTCCTTTGGTCCCCAGGTGAGGAATTGGACTAGGTCATCCCGCCCATCGTTTAAGCGAGAGAACTTCGGAAGAGGCCCGATGAAGCGGCCCCCTCCTCTCCAACTCTGAAGAGCAAATGATGGGGAAGATGAAGGCGGCTTCCTCCACCCACCCACCCACTTTGAGCCAGCTAAATGGGCTGCTCAGGCTGTATAAAGAATCTGGAGGGGGTGGGGGCGGAGAGGGCAGGAGCAGAAGGGGGGGGAGACAAACCCAGAAGGGCGAGTCCTTCAGTACCTCTTTGGCATCCCCAACAGGAGCCCAAAGCCCAGATCCCCAACCGAGGCCAGGAAGGGACCCCAGAGGAGGGCCCCCTCTCTTCGCCTCTCCCCGTTCTCCTGCCCCACAGCTCTGGCCACACTGCCGGAGGGGTTAAAGCCCTGGGCCGCCGGGCTGACTCAGAGGGAGCGGCCTGCTTGGAGGGGGGAGGAGGGAAAGGAGGGGCCATGAACATCTGGAACCCATCTGGGCCGGCAGCAGACAAGGAAGCCAGTGAGGGTTAATGAGGCCGGCACACCCGCTGCCCTCCCCCTCCCTCCCTCCCTTGCTGCTGGGTGCAGTGGCGTGGCGTGGTTCGCGTGGCACAGTGGAGCTGAGCATGGCCTCCTTGAACCCGTGGATGCCGACCGATCCTGCCTGGCTCCGTGTTGTTTGGGTAGCCGGCCTGGTGCTGTGCTCTCTTGGGGTGTGGGCCCTCTTCCTGGTCTGCTCCTGGCAGGGACGCCCGCCCCCCAGCCTCTGGTCAGGTAGGTAGGTAGGTAGGTAAATCAGTGGGTGCCAGGCCAGGCGTGGCCCTTTCTGGGTAGACCAGCTGGACATGCCAAGGATGCGGGAGAAGAGCCAGCAGCAACTCTCCGCCCCCCCTCCTCTCTGGGCTGCCGAGGGGGGGGCGGGGGGGGCGCATCTATCCCACCCCCCCCCCCCCCGCTTCTCCTGTTGCTGTCCCTTTGCCCAGATTGATGCCCAGCCAGCAGAGAAGAGCCAGCTAACGCTTCCCTTCTAAGGGGGCAGAGCTTCCCCCCCCCGCCCCCGTCTTGCTGGCAGGGGACTTGCAGAGTCTCTACCAATTCAGAGGGCTGGAGGGGGGGCTGCCCACTGCAGAGGCAAAACCGGCCGCTTGACAGGGACTTGGCCGAGGGACACTCATCGGTGGGCCAGCCAACATCCTGGACATGCTGACGCCTGCAGATCCAAGGCCCAGAGGCGGCGAGGGGGGAAGTGTTGCGGAAGGAGCCCTAAGTGCTTCTGTGGAGCCCAGACGAAGAGCCATGAGAGGGGGGAGCCCCTCCTGCCGTCTGGGAAGGCCTGAAGCCAAGAGTGCTGCCCCTCGCTCCCTCCCCCTCCCTGGACAGCTAAGGAAAGCTTCCAAGTCTTCGCTCAGGAAGCTCCCAGGACAGGAGACGGGGGGGGGGGGGGGGGGGGGCCGGCGGGGGCCCCTCCACATCCAACCCTCTGCTCGGGCATCTCGGCTGGCTTTGGCCCAGGCAGAGACCCTGGGCCTGCTGAGGGGCCCGTGGGAGCAGAGGGGGACAGGATCTCAAGGCAGCCGTCACCTTGGGCCCCCTTTGAGGGTGGCACTGCAGTGGGAGCAGCCTGGCAGAGCTCCACAGCCTCTCTGGGTGGGCAGCCGCAGGAGCCTGGAAGACCCCGGGGAGGTGGGCTTTGCGTGGGCCCTTCTGCCTGCCGGCCTGGGTCCCGGCCGTGGGGGAGGACTCGCAGTTTCCCTGGAAGGTTGGAGAGGAAAGCCTGAACCACAGCAGCCTCCCCTCCCCCTCCCCGCAGCCTTGCAACCCTAACTCTCCCCCCTTCTGTCTGCCAGGGTCACAGCTGGGAGCAGCCAGGTCCTTGGGCCCCTCAGAGGTAAGCTTTGCCCTCAAGCCCCTGTGCCCTACAGGGGCCCAGAAGCCCACTGGCTCTTCCTCGAAGGACCCTGGAGCAGGATGCCATGCCCGAGGCAAGGGGCTGCCAACACTGCGCCTCCCCCCTTCTCTGCTGCGAGTGGGTCGAGCGCCCTCAAAGGCTTCATTGTGCAGCCCCCTGGCATGGGGGGGGAGGGGAGTTCTGCACAGAAGGCTCTTGGTGGAGGAAAGGGCCTCCACCAGCGACTGGCACACAGCCATCCATCGCTGGGCATTTCCCACCTCTCAGGCAGGGGGGCAGCCAGGAGGGGTCAGGAGAGCTGGGCACTGAGGGGCTTCAGGACTCACCACCCTTCCCCTCTCTAGAAGCGCCGGAAAAAGGCCGCCAAAGCCAAGCCACGCAGGGACCAGGCCAGGAACTCTGCCACAGGGCGGGCGCTCTCTCCAGCTGCCAAGGAGCAGGTAAGGTGGCTCCAGCTGAGGGCACAACCTGGGCAGCTCAGCCAGATGAGCTCAAGGCTTCCCCCAGCCACAACTGCACCGGCAGCCTGGTGCGGGGGTGGGGTGGGGTGGGGGGCACGGGCTTGAGCTGACCCAGGGAAGATTTCTCAGTGCCTTGAGAGAAGATTCTGCCGGCACCAACTGGGGGCCTCTGAGCACCTGCATTTCCCGCCTCCCCTCCCCCACGTGGCACTGTCGGACTGCCTCGGCCTCCCCCGCCCTCCATTCTGGGCTAATCCCTGCAGGTCGGCTGGAGAGCCCCCTTGCCCAGAGACACCTCCAAAGCTAGAAAGTACTGGAGACCCCCGGAGGGCCCCCACCCTCATGCGCCCCTCTGCACACCTGTTCTTGGCCTTGTCCCCCCCTCCTTGCATCCGTGGCCTCCTTGGTTAACCTGGAGCTTCTCAGGCAGACGCTCACCTGGGCGGTCTCCCCCACCCGCCCACCCATTCCCACCAGCCTCGCTACTTCGGCTGGGCCTCTCAGCAGGCTTTGGCCTAGGCTGCCCGGCCCTGGCAGAGCCGCACTAGGCCGGAGCCCTGGCCAAGTGCCTGCCTCGGGGACGGGGTGGGGCTGCGGGACGCGGGTCCGGACAGAGGAGCCTTGTTCTCCTCCGCCTGGACCCTCCTCCGCCCCGCCCGCCTGCCCGCCGACTCCGGCAGCCCGGCTCCCGCGCCTCCCACTCCTCCGCCTGCATCGACCTGCTTCGCCGGCTCCCCTCGGCCCCCGACTTTGCCCGGTTGCCCGATGCAGCCGCCCCGTCGGCGCTTCGCTCTGGCGCTCTGCCGCTCCTGCTGCTTCCGGAGGCCGGTAGGTTTCGCCGGCCGGAGGGGGGCGGGGGAGACGGTAGCTCGGCTCCGGAAGGCCGCGGCCGGCGGGTACCTGCAACGGCCGGAGCAGGTCAGGCAGCCGCGCACGCCGGCCAATGGCGAACCACGGTCCGGGGGCGGGGCCTGGCCACCCGGGGGCGGGGCAGGAGGCCAGCGGGGCGGGGCGTCCCAGGCCAGGCCCCGTGTGAGCACCTCCACCGGCCGGGGGGGGCAGGGCAGGTACCGCGGGGGCGGCCCGAGGGAAAGAGGAGCGGCTGGCAGGCGGGAGCCGAGCCGCGTCCCGCCCGGTCGGGGCTTTAGGGCAGGTCCTGGGCAGGCCGAATCCAGCCTCACCATCCCCCCCGCCGGCACGGAAGGCAGCGGTGAATGGAGGCGAGCGGGGTCCGGCAGGAGCAGCAACCGGTTGAAGGCTCCCCCGCCGCCCCCGCCTCAAGGAGCAGCTGCCGCGGTCTTCGGGGGCGGGGGGGGGGCGAGCACGGTAAGGCGGTGGATCTGGACCCGCCACGTCCCGCCTGCGCCCCAAAACCGAAGCCCCCGGCAGCGGCGGCTCTTCCGCGTCCCAGGGGGCGACTCACCCCCCGAAGTCCAGCAAAGGGTCCCGACCCTCGCCTGACCGTCCCGGGCTTTGCTCCGCTGGCAGCGACGTTCCGCAGGCGAGGCGAGGCGGGGGGACCGACTCCGGCGCCCCTGCTGGACGGAACGCCCTCGGCTGCCCTCCCGCCCCGAGGCGCTCCTTCCAGCCGGACGGGGAGGCGCTTCCCGGCGGGCCCTCGGCCGGAGCCGGCCCCGGGGCTCCTCGGGATGCCTCCGCCCGAAGCGCCCATTGGGGCCCCGGGCAGCTCCTCCTCCGGCAGGCGAGACGAGAGGGCCAGGCCGCCGCCTCCGGGCTCCCTCCCGCCGCCCTTCGGAGCGCGGCGCCTAATCCGGCCGGCCGGCCGCCTGGAGCCGCGCGCGTGGGGCCGCGAGATAGGGCCGCGCGGCTGTCGCGCTCCAGCACTCGCGCACACGCCCTGCCGGAGCCGCGCGGGGCGGCGCCTCTGCCAAACGCCGCGGCAGGTTGCCCCGCTCGGCCATGATGCCGCCCGGCTGAGCCCGCCCGCCCGCCGCTCCGCCACCCCCGCCAGCATGCCGCCCGCGCGCGAGGGCGGCCCGGCGCCCCGCGGCTCCCGCCCTCGGTGAGTGGATGGCGGGCGAGGCCGCCGGCTCCGTGGCGGGGCTGGCAAGGCTGCCCGCGGGGCGCGCTCCGGGCCCGCTGCGTGGCCGGGAAAGGCGGCCGGGCCGGCTATCCTGCGCGCCCCCCTCGCCCGGCCTGATCGGGGGGCAGAGGCGGCCGTGGGGCGGCGGGCGGAGGAGAAGCGTCCCGAGAGCGACGGGCGCGGCTGGCACGAGCGCCTCCGGCCTTGGCTGCTCCGGCAGCGCCCGGTGCCCAGGCGGAGACCGCCGGAGCTGGGCAGCGGGAGACGTCGCCGCGCTGGGCGGGAGCTCGTCCCGGGTGGGGAGGGTCGGCGCGCACGTGCCTCCCTTCCTCCCACTGGCGCCGGGAACGCGGCCCCCATGGCAACGGAGAAGAGCCCGCTGTGCCCCCCGAGAGCCCTGCCGCCCTGGGCCCAGCCCCAGCCTCACCCGTGGAGCACCTCCGGGGCGCCTTTCCTGGGGGGGGGGGGGGAGTCTCGGACCGCTTTGCCTCCGCCTTGAAGCACTTTTGGCCTCGGCTGCTGCATGAACAGATGGCTGATGGGTGGCAGTGACTAGGCCCCTTGCTGCAGATGGGGGAGGGAGTCCTGGGGAGGCTGGGTGCCCCCAACTCTGACACTGCCCCCCCCCAGGAGGTGATGTCTGCCCGATGGAAGGAGAAGCCACCAATGGCTGAAGACAACTCCAGCGGCAGCAGCGGCTCCCCCACCCCGGGAGACACCCTGCCATGGAACCTGCCCAAGCACCAGCGCACCAAGCGTACCAAGGCAGCCGCGGGCGGCAACGGATCTGTGCTGGACCCCGCAGAGAGGGCAGTCCTCCGCATCGCAGGTAGGCCAGGGCCGGCAAGTGCCCACGGGAAAGTGGGGTCGGGGTGCCGGCTCCGGTGGTATCTCTCGCCCTTGCCACCTTGCGCGTCCAGTTCTGAGCACCCACATTGGTCTTGCCAGTTGGGCTCAGGCTTGGGTTGCATCGCCCCAGCATGCTTTGTCGAAGTGGGCATGGATTGGACTGGGCACCATGGGCTGCAGGGCCAATGCCCTGCTCTACAAATGAGGGTGGTGTCTGCCAGGGAAGCCTTAGTTTGCCCTGGTCCTATGGAGGCCCTGCTGGGCAGCAGCTTCTGGAAATTGGTGTTTGCCAGGGTCGGCTGGCTGGTTGCTCGCTCTGGCCTGCAGAGGCCTGGGACGGAGGACTTGGCAGTGCCCGGGTTCTCAGCTGCCCTGTGTTCTGGGGGCTTCCCACCTGAGCCGGAATCGTGGCTGAAAGCAAAGCGTGGCAGATTGCTATCCAATTGGCCCAAGGCTGAGGCGAAGGCCTTGGGGCTGGGCAGGCAGCCAGCTGAGTTGCTGCTGCTCCTCTGGGCTTCTTCCGCCTCGCCCCGAACTCTGAGCTTCTGGGGAGACTCCCTGCCGTGCCCTGGTTGATGCCCTGAGGGTTGGGGGGGGGTCTCTCTGGGCAGGAGTGGGCTTTGCGACCCTCGCCTTGCAAAGGGGGCCGTTGCTATTCTCTTACCTGCTGATCCGGGAGGGCCGGAGCAGAGCGTAAGGCGGCCTTTTCCCGAAGGGCAGGTGAGGAGTTTCCAACCAGGGGCCTCTCGGCTGCCATTGGGGTCCCAGAGTTTCGGTCCGAGGACTTGCATGCTAGTAGCGTTGATTAGGAGAGGTTCTTCTCCGAATTTGATTGGCTAATTGGTGGTGACTTTTGCCAGACGCAGCAAGTGACCCTCTCCAGTGGGGCTCTGCCTCCCAGGGATGCGGCCACCGCTGCTGGGGTGGAGCCCACCCGCCCAGCTGCTAGTTGCCCTCTCCAGAAGTCCAACTTTGGGGCTTCCCAGGAAAAGACCCCTGGCCTCCACACTGCTGACCCTCGCAGGTCCAGGTCGCAGCCTCTGAATATCTCCCCCAGGGGTCCAAGGCCTCAATGCTTCCTCTGCTGGCTTGACCCAAGGGCTGCTCTGGCTGCTGGTGCCTGGACCTCAACCTCCACAGCTGTAAGGTGTGGGGACTTCAACTCCCAGAATTCCTCAGCCAGCGTGGGAGTTCACGAGGTTGTGAATTGGTTGTGAACGCAGACTCCCCAAACTTAAACATAGCTGGCTGGAGAATTCTGGGAGTTGAAGTCCACCAGTCTTAAAGTGGCCAAAATTGGAGGCCTCTGGCTTATACGTAGCAGTTTGATCTCTCAAGTGTTGTTGGGGGTGTAGCTTAGGCTCTTGTGTACCCCTGGATTGTGGAGTGTTAATCCTGGTGTGAATTCCTGCTTATCTGGGTGTTGGCTGCTGCAGAGGAGGCGCCTGGGTGTTTCTGTTTCCCTTTTAGCCTTTTTATTGTTCCTTTTGAGTGTTGTGGAAATGTTTATCTCTGTATGACCGTTGGTTGTTGATTTGTCCGAGGGCTTCCAGGAATTCCCCGGCGGTTTGGCTCGGCTTGGTGTAGGATGCTCCCTGCTTCCCAGCCGTAGCGATGGTTGCGCTTGTGTCCCTGTGCTGGGAGAGCTCACCTCATGTCTGTCTGGCTGCCGGTTGGCCTTCGTGGGTGCGCCGTTACCCTCCTGGCCCTGCTCGGTCTTTCGGTTTACGTGGGGAGTTTTGGAGGGCGTGGGTTGTTTCCAGTGCTACGGTGACGCCGCAGGGTTGTAATACTCTGAGAGGTTGTGATAGTGTGGTTGTGTTATTGCTTTCACTGGTCGGGGTTAGCTGTGCTGCAGCAGGCTCTTTCAGATGAACTTGCGTGGATAACCCTTGGTAGGAAGGTTGCCGCGTTTGTGCTCGTCTAAGCACTGTTTCCACAAACTCCTCTTGTGGGAGGTTACCTTGGCGTGCAGCACACCCGTCGCATGTGTGTGTGGGGGGGAGGGGGGAGTGCTTTTCCATAAAGTTTGTGTTTCTAATTTGCTGCCATTCCCTCCTCTGATGAGGCGGCTGGAGTGGCCCTTTTCCCTTCTTCCCTTGTGAATTTCACTCCTTGGAAAAGGCCGGTGATTCTTTCTGGCTGTTCCTTTTTTACCGTGGCCTGTGTGTCGTCTACGCACCAGATCGATGATGCTGGTGCTGTGTGCCTGGGCCTTCTCCACCCTCCGCAGATGGGAGGAAGCCACGCTGCTTGGCCACGCACCGGGTCAGGGGCAAACAAGACTGGGGGCTGGGGGGGGGGGGGGGGGGCTGGCCATGGAGAGGCAGTGCAGATTCCTGCCATTTGACAGCTGGAGGGTGACATTTGCTCCCCAAACCGGCCCAGAAGTCAAGGGTTAATGTCTTCATTCCTGGACCAGAGTGGACACAGGGAGGGTCCTCCCCTCCTGGCCAGGCTGATCTGCGGGGGAGGGGGGGGGCTTCTACATCAACACAGGTGCTGCTTAAATCGTATTTACTTTTAAAAGCCGACCTTTTCCTCAGTGGAATGGGAATGCTTTCTGCCAGCACTGCAGTCTAAAGGCAAAGTCACAAAGAGTTTCTCTTTTTATGTTATTTATGTTTATAATTCATGACAGTATTTTTATGCTTTTAATTGTCAGTCACCTACAGTATATGAGCTGGGCGGCCATTTCAATTGATAAATAAATAAAGAACTTCGACATAATCCTTCAGTCAACCTCTCTGTTTGCCTTCCTGCAAGAGTGCAAAATGTCCCTCACGAGGCTTCTTCCCACCTCCCCATAATCAGAATAGAGCTGGAAGGGACCCTGGAGGTCTTCTAGTCCGACCCCCTGCTCTAGCAGGAGACCCGACACTTCCAGGCTCTTCTTAAAAACCTCCAGTGATGGAGCATTCACACCTTCTGGAGGGAAGCCGTTCCACTGGTTAGTTCCAGGTTGCTTCTCTCCTTGATGAGTTTCCATCCGTTGCTTCTTGTCCTGCCCTCGGGGGTTTGGGGAAATAGGTTGACCAAAGCAAAGACCAACTTATTTTAATAAGCAAAGGGTCGCCAGTGTAGAACACCATACACACACACACGCGCACGCGCACGCACCCCTTAGTCCTTTTCTCCCGGGGTGTCCTGGAGCCTTTGCCCTGACATAGAGGAGGAGCGGACACAGGGGTGGGATTCAACTGGTGTTACTACCAGTTCAGTGACTATGTTTTGTGTGCACATGTGCGCTGTGCGCGTGTAAAAAACCTTAAGCTGTGCCACCCGGACAGCTGAAAAGCACTGCGCGTGAGTGCGCATTGTTTGAAAAGCCTCTTGTTCCCTGCTTTTTCAACCTCTGCTGTGCTACACAAAGCAGCTGAGGTTGAAAAAGCAGGAAGTAAAGGACAGGTAAGAGCCCAGGTGGGCAGGTGGGCCAAATAGCAGCAAATACACAATTGGTTCAGTGTCTGCTGCTCTTCAGAGCTACCGGTTTTATAGAGCCGGGTAGAACTGCTAGCATCCCACCCCTGGGCAGACACGAGGAAAACCTTTTTAAATGTCCCCATATTTCCTTTGTAGGTTTCATCATTATAAGCACCACGTAATGCTGTTCACAATCATTTCAGTTGGGAAGAGAGATTTTGGTGTCAGCTCAGGATGGGTTTGAGAGCTGCACAAAACTGACGCATGGCCTGTGAGCTGATTTGCATAGCAGTTTTTGTTCTTCTTGTGTTTTATTCTTTTAACAACATGCTCCTTTGTAATCATGATTATTAGCAGATACTAAGCTTGCATGAAGTGTAAAATTGGCCCAGGGTGGAGGAAGAAGGCCGGAGGTGTCGGCCTGGTCACCTACACCAAAGAAGGGAACAAATGCCTCTCTGTTAAACTGGGTTTCCCCCTCTCCATTGGAAAATTCCTCTGGAGCCTGCAGGGAGCAGGAGGCCATTGTGGCAGGAGATTACAGCATGATCAAGTGCCAGAGTCAGGAGGGACCTTGGAGATCAACTAGCCCAACCCTCGTCCAGGCAGGAGGCAGCCTCCATCAGCCAACCTCTTACCATGGGCCGATTTTTCCTGATGTCCGAAGGAACATTATTCTTGTCCTATTTCCCCGAACGAGGCTTGGACTCTATTTCTTCATTCTGTGCTGAATCAGTGCAGACTTGGAAGGTTGGGGGTCCTGGGTGCTCTCCGAGCGTGGCAATTTTCTTGCAGGCGTTTCGTTACCCAACTAGGGAACGTCATCAGTGCTAGCAATGAAACATCTGCAAGAAAAGCAGCATATGCTCAGAGAGCAACAGGGGCCCCACACTCCAGCCCTGAGCCACAAATACTCTCTTCTATCAGTACGTACTTGTACTTACCAGGTTCCCATCGGAGGAGCATGGCAAGCTGTAGGGCAGCCTAAGGACTGGATGGAGGCAGGAACAAGAGAAGAAATTGCTTGGATTCAGTAGTCCAGGCAGACCGTCCACTGGCCACCTGTAGCCCATCAATGCTGGTCTCCTCCCATATCCCCCCATCCCTTCTCCTCCTCCCCCCCCCTCGGCCAGCTCCCTTCTTCCAGGGAAGGTAGTAAGGATCACTGGTGTGGAACAAGTCCTCTTTTTACAAGGATCCTCCTCGGCAGAGGTGACAGGAGACCCAGGGAGGGGCCACCTGGATTTGTGGCCCATGGTAAGAGGCTGCCTTGGGGCTTGGCTGATGGAGGCTGCCTGGATGGGAGGGTTGGGTTAGTTGATCTCCAAGGCCCCTCCTGTCTCTGGCACTTGATCATGCTGTAATGGGGAGGGAGAGTGGTGGGATTTCGTCCCCCACTCTCTCCCTTGACCAGACAGGAGTGGCGGCAGCATCTTGTCCCAGAGCCTGGAGGCTTTAAGGGCAGACCGAGATGGAGCCCAAACGTGACACTGGGCACCTGCACACTGGCTGCCTCCAGGGTGAGTTTCCTGCAGACAGAAGTGGATTAGCTGGACTGAAGTGGCTCCAAGCACCCGAGGGAGACCTGGGCAGGGAGCATAGAGCAGCAGAGTGGAAAGCAGGTTGTGGTGTTTGTGTGACAGGGCTGGAAGGATTCTCCTCTCTCTTGTGGATCCTGGTCAGAGGAGGAATTGTTAGTGATCCTTCCATGGAAGATGGGGGGTGGGGGGGGAAACTACATCCCATTCTGAAAGCAAGCCATGCAAGGGGAGAAGGTAATAAATCAATACCGGGTGGCCATTAACGGGTGCAGCTCTTAGGGAGCAGGAAGGGATGGGTCAGGTGGGGTCCCTCGGGACCCAGGATGGTGGGGGCCGCGGGGAGCATCTGCTGTGAAAAGGCTCAGGGTTTGGACTGAGGGGGAGGGGAAATTATTGAAGGCTTGTCCATGAGACTGCAGCCAACAACTCTGGCGAAGACCCAGGGAAGAGGCGGCTGCAGGAGAGCCAACTTCTGTGGGTTTGGGCTCCAGTGAACAATGGGGACCATGATTGCAAGCGGCCAAGGGGGCTGTGCGTAAGAATGCGCTGCTGCCCACTTGGTCACTTGGAAGGGAGCGCTGGGGGGGGGGGGGGGGGCGGGGGGTAGGGGGCCGCCGGGGGGGCGAGAGAGAGGGGGGGGGGGGAGGGGGGGGGGGGGTGGACAAGCGTGGCGCCCGCCCCGGGGGGGAAGGGGGGGGGGGACACCTCTCTCCCCCCCGCCCCCCAATAACTCAGATTAAAAGAAGTAGCAAAGCACAAAGCACACAAAAGAAAACTACAGGCCCGTAGAAGCCACATAGCCGAAATCCTGAGAACAAAACTCCGCAGTTAAACATGACATTTTGCTGCCAGGGAAACCTCGGCAGGTGGCAGTGCCCGAGAAGGGACGCAGCCAATGGGGGGGGGCTGCCCGGGAGCCCAGCTGGGCCGTCAGCTGCCTGGGACCAAAGGAGGCTGTGAGGGGGGAGGGGGAGAAAGCTGGTTTTGCAACATTTCTGTCTCCGCTTTTCACTTACTGCGCCCAGCATTTCTCACGGTGGGTCCAGTCTCTACGCTACGACGTCACTGTTGCTCCGCCTTGGCCGCTTTAAGGTGCGTGGACTTCGGTTCCCAGAATTCCTCGGCCAGCATAGCTGGAAGTCCAGGCGTCTTAAAGCGGCCACGGCTGAGTCCCGCTGCTCGCTCGCCTGCCTCTCTGCCGGCAGAAACCCCGGGACTGCAGGCGCCTCACGGGAAGCGGGGGAGGGGGGGGGGTGCCCGAGCTCGACTTGGGTCCTCCCTTGCATCCGAGAGCCCGGCCCGGGGCCGGCCGGGGCGGGGGGGGGGGCCCCGGGGGGGGGGGGGGGGGGGGGGCTTTACGTAGGGAATTCCTAGCAGAAACCCCCGCCCGTCTCAGCCAACACGGCTGCGGATCAGGAAGGGCCGGGAAGCTGGCCTGGGGTGGACGCAGGCGGGCTCTCGGAAGCCTCTCAGGCAGAGACACCCCCACCCACCCCGGCTTGTCAGGCCCCTGGTGGAGACGGGCTCTGAGGGCGACAGGGAGTGGGAGTGGGGCTCCGGAGGTGGTGGAGGAGGCTGGGGAAGGGCAGAGGCCGGCTGGGCAATCAGAGGAGGACCCAGGCCCACCCCCTCCCCATCCTAGGGCACGCAGGGAGGAGAGGATCAGGGAAAAGCGAGGTAGGTCTCCTCCTCGGGAGGAGAGGGCCTTGATCCTCTTCATGGGCTGCAGCTGTGAGCTCTGTATAAGAGTTTGGCACTGGGTGTTGACAGACGCTGGAGTCCAAGTAGTGCTTTCTTTGGATGAGGTTTATCTTGGTTGGCTTCTTCCCATGGACTCTCCCTGGTTATCTTCCTGGAATGTGTGATTAATTATCTTGGTTTGCCTTGGAACTCTCGTCAATGCGGTTTGGTTTTGGTTTCCTTTTGCTTCATTATCTACTTTTTGAATTTAAACTGTGACTAATAAAACAGCGAAGGGAAGATGGAGGCATTGTAAGACCTTGATTCATGTTTTAGTTTCTGTGTTATTTTTGAGACACTCCGGGTCATCCCAAGGCTCTTCTCCGCAAGGTTGGCTGGGCATTCAGGATGACGAACCCATTGGGGGAAGGGCTGGTTGGGGTCTCATGGGAGCTCACTCCCCCCCCCGGGGGGTAGTGGGGGCTCAGCCCCGAGGGACCCGCCAGAGGAAGGGTGGTGGGGCACCGCCTGGATGGGGCCCTCGCGCTGCCTCTCCTACATACCGTAGCTAAGAACAGCCCCTCCCTCTTTGGCTGGTGTCAACCTGGAAGGAGGCGGAGATCTAGCAAAAGAATTTTAGAGCAGGATCAGCTGCAGGGAGAGGCGAAAAGGTGGGGAGGCCTGACAAACGGGAGAGCTGATCCGGGCAGTCGTTAAGTGGCACCTGGCTGGGAAAGGCGGGCCTAGGAGTGGGGGGGGGGGCACCAGGCACCCCGGGTGGGCTCAGGCACCCACGAGGGAGGAACGGCTATTGGGAGCGTCTCACCATCTTGTCTCCAGCATCCTTCCCCGGCTCCTGGGCTAAGGGGCTGGGAAGGTGGGGGAGGATCTCGGGAGGGCAGGTGGGCAACTGGCATTCCTCCTCCTCCTCCTCCTCCCCCCCCCCCCCCCCGCTTTGGCCTCTGTCTTGGGCTGCCTCTGCTGAGGCTTCCCTGGGAGAGAGCCAGGCGTGACCCCCGCAGTGCAAATGCTCCAGCAAGCCAGTTGTGTGGGAAGCTGCTGGGGGTCCCAGGGGAGAAGCTGGACCCACCCAGGCTGAAGGGGCACAGACCTGACACTGACTTGGGGGGTGTGTGTGAAGGGGGGCTGCTGAGACTCCTCTGCAGTGAGTGAAGCATCCAGCAGGGAGCCCAGGCCTTCTTGTTTATTTATTTTTATTTATTTATTTGATTTGTCAATCGCTTACAAGATAATAGGTATAAGTATAAGCATAGTTATGAATACATGAAATGGATACACACATGAAATGGATACATGCAATACTGTTGAAGACCATTACAACATATTTTTACTTGAAGTCAAAAGAGTAATCAAACTATATGTAGCAATAACAACTCCAAAAACCAGAAAAAACAGATTACCCATAACAATAAGGAAGCTTTAATCCAAAAAGAGATCACTTTGGCGGAAAAAGAAATCTGGTCACGCTGCCAACTTCAAAAGCTGATAAAAAATTTTATGCCACCAGATAAAGACCGGATGCACCAGTTATCACATTAAACAAGAGGAAAACCTTCTACGCACCAATTCCACCTGCGCTTTCTGCAATTTTGTAAACAACAAACTAAAAGACTCAAGTTCCACCCCACCCCTTTCCTAAGAGGTCTGAAGGGGGCGTGCATAAGCGCACCAATGTGCCTACCGCCCTGTCCTATTGTTTTTTATTTTTCTTATATTTATTTATTTATTTTGGTTTGCCAATTGTTTACAAGATAAAAGGTATAAGTAAAAACATAGTTATGAATACATGGATACATATAAGAAAAAAGAAACAATAGGACAGGGACGGTAGGCATGTTGGTGCGCTGAATAGAATAGAATAGAATAGAATAGAATAGAATAGAATAGAATAGA
>NW_020716940.1:72809-98210 GCF_900518725.1 Notechis scutatus | reverse complement strand
TGTGTGTGTGTGTGTGTGTGTAGACCCAGGCTCTGAGTCAGCTAAGGCCCCTCCCCCTGCTATGAGCGGGCTGACCCCCCTCTTCGCGGAGGGAGGGCTGCCTTGGTGGAGCGGGCGGCCACACCCTGTTCTGCCCCAGCAGCTGTTTCCCGGGCGCCTTGCAGTGGGGCTGCTGTTGGGCGCCTTGACTGCCATCTGGCAGCTTTGATGGGGGGAGGCGATCCTGGAGAACTCTAGGGAAAAGGGCCTGAGACCCAGCCTGGCAATTGGCACTGGCAGGGGAGCCCCGCGAATGACTCAAGCAGGACAGCAATGTGGGCGGGGGGTGTTCATCTTTGACTTCTGGCTGGGTGGGGGGCGGGTGAGCCCTACCCTACATCCCTGCAAGGGGAGGCTGTACAGGAGAAAACCTACCCCCCCCCCCGCACTCATTTTTGCACTTCAGCGGGAAGAGCGCCGCGGGCGTCCCGTCTGCACTCAAATGGCAGCTGGAGCGAATTTGGGGTTGTTGGAGGAAAGGGGGGGGGAGGGAGGGGAGCCCAGAGGCCGTCTCTGGGTGTGGCAGCGGCAGCAGCTGGAGGGGGGCCTGGCTTCCGCGCTCTGCACGGGCTTGTCTGGCTGGCGGAGTCTCGGGGTGCGACCTGGCGGGAGAGGACGAAGGTGGCTGCTCTCTCCCGCACGCACCTCCTCGCTCGCTAGGCCAGAATGGCGGCGGTTGCAGCCTCCGGCTGGGAGGACGGCCGCTACTTCATGGAGGACCTCATCCAGCAGGGGCAAGGTACCGCGGGGCGGGGGGAGCTCCCCTCAGGAAGGCAGGCAGGAAACAGAGCGGGCGCTGAGACCCCGCGGAAGAGGCGGAGCGGGGTGGGGGGGAGCCCTCTCGGGACCAGCAGAGCTCAACGGTTGTGGTGGGAGCTGAAGGCGAGGTGGGGGCTTGGCAGGGCACTCCCCCTTGCTCCACCCCCAACCCCCTTGGCCCCTGCAAAGGGCAGCCGGCGTCCCACACCTCCTCGGTTTCCCCCTTGAAGGTTCAGATCGGAAGCCGAAGGGAGGTGGGAAGGTAGAATCGGTGGGCTCCTTGAGGCCATGAGTCCTGTCCCCACTCAGCCTCTGCTTGGTGGAGGCTTGCAGGGCAGCTCTTTGGTCGCCTCCTTCCCACGTGGCCACCCTGAGGCAGCTCCTTCTCCCTCCTCAGGGCAGGGGGAGAGCAGTAGGTGGGCAGAGACTTGTTTCTTCCCTCCAGGGAAATGCTGGGCGGGTTAACCTGGGAGCCCCAGCCCTCCCCCCTCCCCCATGAAGTTTGGGGGAGGCATTGGTAGCTGCTGCCGGCTGTGCGGTTACACTGAGCCCCAAAGGTGGCTCTGAGGTGCCTGCCTCCCTCTCCCCTTCCCCTCCAGCAGATGCCCCAGAGGAAGCACAGGAGTGGGGCTTGCCCAGATCCCCCCCCCCTTACTGAGCAGGAGGCTGGCGTGGGGGCTGGGAGTCTCCCAGAGTTTGCTCCAGGTCTGGAGGTTAATGAGGCTCTTCTCTGGCCTGGGGGGAGGGTGTAGGGACGCTGAACCACCCCCCCCCCAGCTGAGCCATATGATGCTTCTGGGACAATCTGGCCGGGGAAGTTCGGGGTTGCAGGGCCCCTGTTTTCTGTGGGCTTTGGGAGAACTCCTCTTGCTTGGCACAATAGCTGCCCTCCTGCTCCCTTCCCCCAGGCAAACCTCCTTGGCAGCCTGGCTGATGCTCAGGCTAAGCTGGATCTCTGCTCACCCACCCAGATTTCCCTCCTGCTGGAGGAGCTGAGGCCAAGGGAACAGCTGGGCGTCTCTTGTGGGAAGATGCCCCCTGTGGGAGTCCAGTTGGCCTCAAATCCAGTCCCTAGCTGGATGTGCTAACTGCCTACCTCTCCCCCGGAGCTCAGGATGCCCCCCCCCCCCGCCAGGCCTTTGGAAGATGCCCTGGGCCCACAGAGGGTTTGAGGGGTCCTGGGCAGACTGTGGCCTGTTGATTCTGCAGGGACCAAGCCACGAAGGTCACTTCTGGGGGCCAGAGGCAGCACAGAGGCCCGTTGGGGCCCACAGAGAGGCCGGGTCCCCTCCGTCTGCAGCTTTCCTTGGGAGCCCCACAGGGCCGGCCTGGGCTGGCCCTGGTGCCGGAGGGGCAGGCTGGGCTTTCTGGAGCGTGCACCATGGTGGGGCAGCTTGCTCCAGGGCCCCACCTGCACCTGGGGCAGGTTTCATGCTGGCTGATGATCCTGTGTTTGTGGGGAGACTCTGCGGCCCCGTCGTCCGTCCGTCCTGCTGAGACTGGCTGCCAGCCAGTTCCTTTCTCTGCTCGGACTGCCCCTGCTGGTCAGGGCCTGATCCGCCATGACCTTTGGGCCTGGAGGGGGGTCCCTGTGGCGAAGAGCCCCCTCTCTCCCAGAGACCTCAGAGGCAGGGCCTGCCTGCCTTGACCAGGAGCCTGACATCCCTTCAGATGTACATCCAAGCAGGTGTACGTATCCCCACATTTCTGTCTTCTGTGCAAGTCACGGGGGGATGCATTCACACCGCAAGGGATCCCTGGTTGGGGCAGAGGCTCTTGGCAGGCAGCTCAAGGGGGCAGCACAGGATCCTCCAGGGAAGTGAGCAGAGGCAGCAGGTGGGGGTGCAAGCAGTGGGGCCCACCAGGCTCCCCTAGTTGGGCTAAACCCCACTTAAGGGACTCCGAGGTAGATAGAGGCCTCTGTCACCCCTTGCAACGCCCCCTGTCTAGTTATGGGGCAGCCTCCTTCCTTCCCCTGGTGGTTGAGATTGAAAGCAGGATTGGCTCCGCCTCCCCACTTGGGCCTACGCCAGGGTAAGGATTGCAAATGCCCCCCCCCCATCCCTCCAGGCTCATTCATGGCATGGATGGCGCCTGGGGGGGAGGGGGGCGATTTATGTCGCGCTGCTGAGCCCTGGTTCCCCATCCCGACCCCTCGCCCCGCGGGTGCCGGAGTGCCAGGGACGCAGCTGCAGCCCAAACAGGTGTGGCGGGGCGCCCGCAGGTGCTGTGCTTGACCGGCGCCCTCCCCCGCTCCGCGTAATGTTCTAACTTGGAGCCGTGACGAGCTGAGCCCGGCCCGGCGGCGACGAAAGAGCTATTTATAGCCCATCTCCCCTGCCTGCCACGGGGAATCGCGACGGGGGGGCAGTCGGGGTCCGGCCGAGAGACGCTTCGGACCCTCCGTCGGGGCTGCTCTCCGGGACGAGGCCTCACGATGAAGATCGTGCCGGGTAGGCGACCACTCCCATCCCGGGAAGGCCGGGGCACTGGGCGCCAGTTCCCGACGGGAAGGGGACGTTGGTGCGGCGCCCTTGGGCCTCCCCAGATCCAGACCTGGCGCGGGGGGTGGGGGGCAGGGAGGCGGGTCCGGAGCTGCCAGGCTCGGCCACGGCGGGAGCGCGCGCGGGACGGGTAACCTTGAGCGCTGCCCGTCAGTGGGGCTTCAGCCTGCGGGAAGGTGCGTTGCTTCGGGCTGGGCCAGGACGGCTCCGCATTGCGGGCGGCGGGCCGAGGGGGCCGGACTTACGGACAGCCCGGGAGGAGGCGGAAGAGGCCGCCGCGGCCGGGAGGGGCCGCTGCTCACTCGGCTCCGGCATTCGGCCCAGCGGCTGCGTCCTCCGAGCGCCTCCCGCCCTGCCTGCCCGGCCGCGGCCGCTATGGATCCCGGAGGGGGGAGCCTCTTCCCGTCGCTGGTGGTGGCCGGCCACGCGCTGACGCTGGCGCTGGTCTGGTACTGGCGGCGCGCCGGGAGCCCCGACCGCGCCGCCGATGACGGTGAGAGTGAGCGGAGCGGCGGCGCTGGGGCCCTGCGGGGCGGGCGGGCGAGCGGGCGGGCGGGGCGCTCCCTCCCTCCCTCCCTCCGCGCCCTCCGCACGAGCTGTAGCAAACACAGGCACGTGGGGGCGGCGGCGGCGGGACGCCGTGCGGGGCGCGCTTGGCTTGGCCGGAGCTTATCTGCGGGGAGGTTCCGCGGCGGGAGGGGGGGTCCCTGTCCCCGCCGCCTCCTGCCGGTCTTCGGGGCTTTGCCAGAGCTCCCTTCTTTCGCCAGGCAACCGCAGCCAGTTGCTCGTTGACCTTGGCCGGAGGCTCTCGCCCTCGGCCAGCTGTCCTCGGGGTTGCAGGCGAGGCGGGCGGGGGGTCTCCTTTGCTTTCTAGCCGCCCGCTTAGCCGAGGACCGACCTCCCGCCCGGGCCCGGCTCGAGTGTCCCGGCAGGGATGCGGCTCGTTTCGCTAAAGGCGGGGGCGGGCCAGCGAGTTCGCCCGGAGTGCCGGTCAAATGCTTTAGTGACCCGGCCCCGCCGGCCGGCGAGACCCTCCATGCCTCGCCTGGTTCTTTGTAGATTCTGGAGATTCCCCCGCTAAAAGGCCGCCCGTTGTGGGACTGAGCAAGAGGCCAGCCCGGATGTGGACGTGGAAGTCCCACTTTCATTCCAGTGGACGGTGGGCTTTCTGTTTGGAGGGCCGCGGTCTGGAGAGGCTGCCCCGGGTCCCTGGCCAAGGAGCTGCTTTGGGCGCCATGAAGCTTGAGCTTTCTCCCTGTCCCGTCCCCCTCCGGGGTGTGTGTGTGCATGTGTGTGAGAGAGAGAGAGCAAGAGGGAGGGAGGGAGGGAGGGAGGGGGAGAGAGAGAGAGCAAGAGGGAGGGAGGGAGGGAGAGAGAGAAGTTCTTCCTGGTCAAGTGCTGAACTTAGCAGGCATTAAAACCCACAGATTTCAGGGCAGGGATCCTGCCGCCTTCCTTTGCCCCCTGACCTTTTCTGCATAATGCAGCATTGAGAACTCCTGCCTGGCTTTGCCCTTCTGGGTGGAGGAGGAGCACTTTTCTGTCTGCAGTGCCTGGAAGTTGGGATGATCCCCCAGAGAAGTTGCTGTTGGGGATCAGGCTACCATCTTAGCCCCCCCCACACACACACAATTCTGCTTCCTGGAGGGTTTTCTGGATGTCTGCCTGGGCTGGAGCCCCTTCTCTGGGGGTTTCTTCCCACTCTGGGGGGGGGGGGGGCTGGGAAGCCACCCTGCCCTCCCGCAAAGGGGACGGGAATGGTGCCCACGGTGCCTTGGGAGCTGCAGGGCCCATCCGAGGCTGGCTGCTAGTTGTGAGGGGGGTACCAAGCTCAGGTGCGGGTGCCAAGGTGCCAGGCAGCTGGAGGAGGGCGGGCGTGTGGCCTAAGGCTTGAGGGGTGTTGCCTCTCTGCCGTCCTCATGGTTTGGGGCAGAGGCCTCAGCCGAAGGCAGCAGAAGAACACTGCGTGGGCTGCCCCTCTCCCAGCTCGGTGGCAGCCACCTGGCATGCAGGAGCCCCCTTGGGAGCCCCTCCCCTTTCCCGGCCAGCTGCTTCGGGGGGTTTAGCCTTGAGGCCTGTTCCCTCTGCTTTCTGACTGGGCCGCTCAGAAGGGCTTCAGCTGAGTTGCTGGGGGTGGGCAGAGGGCAGCTGCCAACCTGCCTGTCAATTCCCCAAATTTGCACCCAGTCATGAAAGGCCCCTTCCTCCTCCTCCTCCTCCTCCAGCAAGTGAGGCTCCGTCCTGGTGGCTGAAGAGAGGACAGCCTGAAGGGGCACTGAAGCCCAGCTCCCTGGGGGCTCTGAGGTCCAGAGGGCTCCCTTCCTGCTGCTTCTGCTCCCTGGCAGTTGGGCCTGCGGTTTTTCCGCTTTCTCTAACTCACGGCTGGTTTCTCTGAATCACCGCCCCCCACCCCCCACCCCCCGCCCCACCCCAGGCTGCTGGGGCTTCCCCTGAGGGGAGACACTGCTGGGCCTCCACCCTGACGCTGGGGAAGCCGCCTCCCCTCATTCTGATGGCGCTGCAGGAGAGGAAGTGGGGAGGGTGCAAGTCACCCAGATGGGCTTTCGCCTCTCCTTGGAGTCCCCCTCCCCCTCGGCTGCTCTTGCCCCTGAGGTCCTTTCCTCAGTCTCCCTTCTGGCCAAGGTAGCTCACTCCATTCCCCTCCTTTGGCCCCCTTTCTGTTGGGGGTGGGGAAGGGGGAGCCGGCGATACTTCTGGAGTAACAGCTACCATTGTGGCCACCTTGCCCCAAAGCCAGAGGTTTCCAGCCAGGAGGCCATGCTCTGCTTGCTGCCTCCCAGCAGCTCTGTTGGGGGTGGGAAAAGAGCAAACGGGGCCCCTCTGTCCTCCTCCTGCTAATCCAGTTGGACCCTGGCCTGTTCCCAGGGAAGGCAGCCCCGCCAGCTCCTGAGCCTGCCAGCCTAGCTCTGGCTGGGATGCTGCATTCCAAGGCCACACCTGCTGAGAGGCATCAGGGCACGTCCGGCTGGTTCATGGGCATGGAGGTCACCTCTGTCCTCCGGATTGGGCCCCGGCCTCAGCCCCCCCTCCCCCACTCCACTCTTGGTCCTTTCCTTTTTTACTCATTATTAAATTCACCCGCCACACACCTCCCCGTGCAGAGCCCACCCCGCCGTGCTGCCAGTCCAGGGAGGACTGGACCACTTAGCCCAGTGCTGGCTCAGAGGGAGGAGCCTGTCTGGACCCAGATGGCAGCGCTGTGGGGAGGGGGCCAGCCACAAGGGCGTGGGACTGAGCTGTGTGCAGAAGATGCCCGTCTCCCCCAAGCTCTGCCCAGGGTGCCAGGGAGCACATCTTAATGCCCGGGAAGGTGGACATGAACCTGAGCCTCTCCAGTGCTGGTCCAGCCTCCGTCCTGCACTGGGAGAACTAGAGAAACCCTAATCCGGAGCAGCAAATGCTCCCTGGGGAATGCTGGTTTGTGGGATTCAGGTCTGCAGCAAGTGGGGGGAGGGGAGTGGAAAATACCCCAATAATAGGCCAGGCACACGCGCGCACACACACACAGACAGACAGACAGACAGACAGACTGTCCTGGAGGGAGAAGCTCCAGGGAGCCCCTATGAGGGAGCCTGGGCCAAGGGAGTCGAGAACATCGCAGTCAAGAAGCGCCAATGTCATTCGGGGTGCCTGGACCTCCTGAGTACCAAAGGGGGGGGTGTCTTGCCCCCTGCTGGAGGTGGGCTGATGCCGGATGGGGGCTGTGCCGCTGGCTGCAGACCTCGATTCTGCTTATGGGGGGAGGGGACACTGTGCCCCCAGTGGGAGCATTGAGGATTGGCAGCCCCAGAGCTCTCAGCCCTGCCTGGGGTAAGGGAGTGGGGGCAGTCACCCTTCCTTGCTTATGGAAAACGCGAGTCCCACTGGCCGCTTTCAGGGGTGGGGGGGCGGGGGTGGGCCCCGGGCCGGGGGGGGGGGGGGGGGGGGGGGTGTAATCCAGAGCTGCTTGTGAATCTCCACGAAGGGGGCACCCTGGACACATTCTGAAAACATTGGCCCTCTTTCCGTGGGTCAACCACCCGTTTGGGGTCTCCGAGCCCTTAATCCCAGCTGGGTAGCTATCAATGGCTATTGGGGTGGAGAGCAGGAAGTCCTTCCTTCCTTCGCTAGCGCCCCCCCCCCCCCCCCCCCCCCCCCCCCGGGGGGCCCCCCCCCCCCCCCCGCCCCCCCCCCCCCCCCCCGCTGGCCTGAGGAGGGAGCCCTGGTCTACCTGCCGGGCGGCTCCCTGGTTCCTCAGCTTGCCCTGGGCAAACCCCGGAGGACCTGCCTGCAACTCCGCTCTGGTTCACCGGTTGTCGCGGGTCAGGAAGACACTCAGGGAAGCTGGGGTCGAAAAGCCTCTTGGGCACCCGGCTGCGGGCTCACCTTCCAAGAACCCCTCTGTGGCGAAGGCTTTGGCTGATGTGATATCTGCCTTCGCTCCCCTTCCCCACCTTATCTCTGCCCTGCAGGCTGGCACGTGGGAGGGAGCCCTGTGTGGAGGGAGCCCTTGCACTAGCAACAGCCCTTGGACTTCTAGGCTGCCCGAAAGCACTTGGGGAGGGGTTACGGTGTCAAAGGATTGTCAATTGCCCCCAACAATCTGGCTCCTCATTTTACTGACCTCAGAAGGATGGAAGGCTGAGTGACCCTTGAGCCCCATCAAGATCGAACTCCAGGCTGTGGGCAGGGTTAGCCGGCAATACTGCACTCTAACCTCTGCCCCACTACAGCTCTAGGGAGAAGGGCCCCCTCTGCAGCCCGTAACAGGCCTGGAGTTTGGTGCCCAGGCAAGGCTGCCAACTGCTCTGCACCTGGGCAAGTAGCTCCTTTCCTCCCCCCCCCCCCCCCGTGACGAAGGGCTCTTGCAGGCTTGCTCGGTGTCCACCCCCTCCCTTTCCATGTCCTAGCCAGCCAGCGGCCACCTTGCAGGATGTGGCCCCTGGGCTGGTGTGGGTCCCCTCCGTTGTGCCTTCTGTCAAGAACCAGGCCGGGAAGGAAGAGAAGCCCAGCAGCTGCAGGAGCAGCTATTGGACGGGGCTTCCCTCCCAGCTGCCGCCGGACTCGGGGCAGGACAGCGCTGTGGCCGGAGTAAAGGCGCCTGCTTCCTGCCCCCTGACAGGGCCTGCAGCCAGCGCGCCTCTATCGGCCACGCCGGTAATTGCAGGCGGAGGCTGCGTTTGATTCCCGGGACTTCGGTCGCGTGCTCGGACTACGGAGGCCGCCTTGTTCGCGGGTTCCCCTCTTCGGACGGGTCAGGCGAGCGCGGTTCCCGCAAGCAGCGCGATTGAAGTGTGCTGCGTCAATGTGTGCTCAGCTGGTCGTGGGAATTCAGCCGGCCTCCCTGGACCGCTCCGGGGTCGAAGGCCGAAAGACCCTTCACGAGGAAGGAACCGGCGGACGGGCCCGCGCTCTCCCCACCGGGGCGGCTGCCAAGTCTGGCGCGCCTTAGCCCAGCGTTCCGCACGGGTGCGAGACGGGCTTCGGGGGTAGCTCCGCCGCAGGAGCCTCCCGAGCGACCCCGCCGGCGGGTTTGGGCCTCGCGGGGCCTCCGAGGCAGCGGCGTAGGGCTCTGGGCGCTGGCCGTCGAAGGACGCCTGGACGGGCTCCGAGGGGCTGCCGTGCAGCGCCAGACGCGGCCGGAGCGCTTCCGGAGCTGGCTGCCCGGGGCGGGCGCGGCGAGGGGCGGGCGCAGGTCGGCAGGGCGGAGCTCCCCGCTGACGCTTGGCGGGGGCAGGAAGCGGCGGCGGCGGCAGGGTTGCCATGGCTGGCGGCGGCGGCGGCGCCATGGCTGAGCCCTCGGTGGCCGCGTACTTCGCCTACAAGCGGGCGGTGCTGCTGGGCGGCTCGGAGTGGCTGAGCGCGCCCGAACTACACCGGCAGCGCCTCCTGCGCAGCCGGCTCTGCTGCCTGGGTGAGTGGCCGAGACGCGCGCAGCAGGGCTCGCGGGAGCGCCCGGGCTGGCCGTGTGGGCCGCGAGTGGAGCTTGGCCGGCCCTCCTCCGTCCCCGCTCTCGCCCGCGGCCGAGGGAGCCGGGCCGAAGGCCGCCTCCAGCACTGCCGTTCCCAGCACTCGCCCGTCCGGGGTTCCTGGCGGCGCCGCTTCTCCCTGCAAGCCCTTTCGCTGTGGCGGGCCGCCGCCTGCCGGAAAAGGCGGGAAGGGGCCCGCTCAGCTGGGGCGTCTATCGCGTAGCTCCGCCTCCGAAGCGGCGCTGAGAATGGGACGGCCCCGAGCGACCCCGCCGCCTCCTCCAGAAATTACAGCGTTGGGCTGGCGCCGTCGCCGCACCCCAAAGTGGGCCAAGTTGGCAAGGCGGCTGTGCGGGTGGGGATCCCCTTGGATGGGGTCGGTGTGGGGAGGGGGAAGAGCCCCTTGTGCCCGAGGGTGGCAAATGCGCCTCCCTCCCCTGGAGAGAGTCTGGCTGCAGGTCTGGGGAACTTGCATTTCTGGACATGGGGGAGCTGCCCACCTTCTTAGGCTGCAGGCGGAACTGCCACGGGTGCAGAGCCGTGCAAAGGGGCGGAGGAAGGAGGGGGGCAAGCCGCGGCCCTTCCCCAAGGCTCTTGGCCGCCTGTGCCCTGCCCAGGGAGGAGGCCCTGGAAACTGGCAATTCGGGAGCCTCTGGAAAGTTCTGCTTGCCAGATTTTGGGAGGGATGCAATGAGGAAAAGAGCAGAAGGCGAGGCTGGAACATTTGGGACTCTTCAGCTTGGAAAAAGGCAGCAGGGACAGAAACGTGGACAAGGGGGCGTTTCTCTCCTCCTTTCAGAGGGTCAGGTGCCTTTCTCTGGCTAGGCAGGCGGCCAGCCAGAATGTAAACAAGTTGTGCATCTGTCCCAGCCAGAGGTTGTGCAAGTGGGCTCAGGTTGTGGCAGTTAGTGAGGACTCTCTTGAGGAAGAAGTCCTTCCTGGCGGCTGGTCAGGCTTGGACTGAGACAGGTGATGATCCAGAGGAGAAGCTACTTCCAGGTGACTTTTGATTTTGTTCTCAGCCTCCCCCCCTCCCCCCGCTGGGGGCTGGACAAACAGCCCACAAGCAGTGCAGTCACGCAGGGCCAGTCTCCCAAGGCCATTGGTCTGGAAGGCTCCACCTGACCTTCAGGTAGGGACAACCCACCTCCAAATCCAGACCAAGGGTGGCGGAGGTTCCTCTGGATGCCCACTAGGAAAACATGAGTACAGACCCAACTGGGCTGTCCTTCTGGCGCTCAGGGCTTAAAGCAACCAGGCTCACCTGTTGAAAAGTTCAGTCTGTTAGCTGAGTGAATCCTTGGCTCCAGAAAAAAACAGAAAGCCCCCCTCGCCCCCATCTTCTGGCTGGGTCTTCCTCCGAGGGTCACGTTGCCTTAGCACCAGGTGTAGCTCACGAGAAGGAAGACTCTTCGTTCCTCAGAAGGAAGTGGCTCCCTTTAGCCCAGAGAGACCTTTCTACCTTTACCCTCCAGCCACTCTTGAAGAGGAAACTCCGCTGCCAGGGGAAGGCCCTGTGGACTCCCGTGGGTCCCGCTTGAGCAGTGGGTCGGATTGCAGCCAGGTGTTCTAGGTGGGGCTGCCTTTGAAGGGGGCCTCAAAGGTATGGCTGCTACAGAATCGGCTGCCCTTTCAAAACTAACACCCATTTCACCTATTTGGGTGCCAGTTGTGATCTTTAAAGCCATCTGTGGTTCATAGAGCCTCGGTGGCACAATGGTTAGAGTGCAGCACTGCAGGCTCCTTCTGCTGACTGCCAGCTGCCTCCAATTGGACAGTTCAAATCCCACCAGGCTCCAGGTTGACTCAGCCTTCCATCCTTCTGAGGTGGGTCAAATGAGGACCCCGATTGTTGGGGGTAAGAGCCTGGCTCTGTAAAACCCTTTAGACAGGGCTGGAAAGCCCTGTGAGGCGGTATATAAGTCTTAAATGCTATTGCTATACCAGCATACTTTGGCAAATGCCTTGTCGTCCTTCCCCCACACCTGCCTTCCGAGGTCTTCCGAAAGGGCTTAAGACCTGGCCTTACACAAGGTGGGGGGGGGGGTGCATCATGGATTTGAATGGTCCCCTACTGTGCCCACCCCTCGGGATACCTTGTTCCTGGCCCTCAGGAAGCCCGTTGGGAACTGTGCCATAAGTTTGATGCTGGGGAGGGGGGAGAAGAAGGGGTGTTGCAGGATTTGCTTGGGAAGCACCTGAGCTGCGAGGCAGAGGAGGGGTAGGTTGCTCCTGGGCGGCCAGTGGGGGCTTCCCACCTCTGGGTGATGTTGCTCGGTGTCATCCGTGCTCTTTGGAGGGAATGAAGGAAGACCTTGGAACCGAAGAGCAAAGCAAAGACAGCGTAGCAGCCCTTCTTCCATCATGGGTGGAGTCGGGTGGAAAGTTATTTCCTATGATTCAGAAAACACGTCTGCTGTGAATTGCATTGGGGGGGTGGGGGTTTATCAGATGGTTTGCACTGCTGATTCAGGACAGCATGAGGTCCTTTGATGTTCATGACTTCCTGTTTCTGGAAAACCCTCCTTTGCTTTGCTTCTGTGCAGAAGGGGGGGGGCTCCTCCGTCCAGGGCGGGGGGGGGGGCTGCCTTAGATTCTAGAGCTGGGCCCTAGTGGGGAGGGGCGCGCACCCTGGCTCGACGCAGCTATTTTGTGACCCAGCAGGCCCCTTTGGCTGCTGTTATGTGAGCTGAAGGCCAGGCTAGGATTGTCTGCAGCTGGAAGACAAGGCACACGCATCTCTCCTGCCAGGCTCCTGCAGTGGGGAGAATGAGGGAGCCCATCCTTTCCCCCACGCCCTCCCTCTCCCTTCCCTCCCCCTCCTGCTTCCAGAGTGGTGCCCTGCGGCCACTGGCTTCCTCCATGGGATGTGACTCAGGCGGGCGGGGAGTTTGGCTCCAGGCGCCTTCCCTGGCAGGATGAGTGCCCAACCCCACCCTTCTGCTTTGGCACCCCAGACGCAGGGGGGGGGGGCTGTGGGGGCTGCTGGGAGGCTTTGAAGCCCTTGTCTTGCAGTGCATTCCTCTGTCTGGGCCCAGCCCAGGTCTGCCTGAGCGAAGCTGGGTGGGGCTGGGCCTGGCCAGCCTGGAATGTGCTGCCTGGGGATGTGCAGCCCTGACTGTTGGCAACCTTTGCTCCCTTGGGAGGGGCCAGACCCACCGGCAGCTCTGCCTTTATGCCCTGGCTCAGCCAGGTGTCCAGACTGAAGGGGGAGGAGACAGCCCCCCAGAGCAGCAGTGCCTCTGGCTGCTTTCTGGCTGCTTGGAGGAGGGGTGGGCTGTGCCCCCTGCCCCCTTTCTGGCTTGCCTGTGCTGCCCTGGGGCCAACAGCTGCCCGGAGCAGCTCTCGCGGCAGCCCAAGAGACCCACTGAGAGGTGGGCAAGGCTGAAGGGAGCCAAGGGACACCGGAGGCCCCCTTTGTGCTCTCTGGGGGCGAGGCTGTTCGCTGGGCCAGGGAAGAGGCGCTCCGGGCTTCTCTCCCCTTGCTCAGGAGCCCCCCACCCACCCCGCCCGAGGCTTGTCCCCTCGGCCCCGGTGGGGCTCAGGCCCTTCTGGATCTTTCCCTCCCGGTTCTCCCCCGGGCGCTGCGGGGATGGCCGGCCGGGAAGCGGTTAAATGGCCCAGGAGCGGTTTCCTGCCTGAGCAGGGAGGGGGGCAGGGGAAGCCCAGGGCCCGCCCAGCCCAGCCCCCAGCGGCTCCCAGGGAGGGAGGAGGGAGGGGCGGGCGGGCGGGGGCCGAGCGTCCTGGCCTGCTTGCGCCAACCTTGTTCCGCTCAGTAGCAGCCTTGGCCGGGAGCGGCCGTGGGGAGCGAGCGAGTCCCAGCGGCGTCAGGAGCGCCCATGTCGCGGCCGAGGGGGCGCAGCCGGGAGGCGGCCGAGGGTCCCTCCCCGGGGTGGCTGATGCAGCCCGGCAGCTCCGAGGAGGAGAACCTGTACAAGGCGGTCCTGCGCGCCTCCGAGGGCAAGAAAGGTACGGCGGGGGGGGGGGGGGGGGCGGCTGCGGCTCCTCCCGCCTCTCGGGCCCCGCGGAGCCCGCTTCGCCTGCCGCCTTTGCCCCCTTCCAAGGTCCCTTCCCGGCACCGCCGAGCCTCCCTGCGCCGCCGCCGGCCACTTCCTGGTGCGCGGCATTGGGCGCAAAGGCCCGCCGGACGGAGGGAGCGGCCCGGGCGCTGCCGAGCGACTTTTCCGCGACCGGCGTGGAGCCTGCTGGCGGGGGGGGGGGGGGGGGGGGCGATCCCGAGCAAGGCCCGCCGGAGGAAGGGCAGCCGCTCGGCCCGGAGGTGCCGTCGAGGATCGCTGGGCCGGGCGCCAGGGAGGGGGGCGCAGCCGCAGGAGGGCGCTGCTCCACCAGGCCGCTCCCTCAGCGAAGCCGGGGCCCCACCTGGCCCGCAGGGGGTTGGCGGGCTGCCGGGGAGGCTGGTGGGCGCTGGTGCCGGGCCTGAGCCGACCTGCCTCTCGGCTGCGCCCTTCCCAGCCCCCTTTTCCCCGCCGCTGGCTCTTCCTCCAGTGGCCACGCTCCCTCCCCCCCGGCCCTTCCGGAATGGCTGGTGGTCGATCAGATCGCCTCAGCCGCCGAGGGACGTTTCTTCTTCTACACACCGGAGCAACCCATGATAAATAAAGCCGAGCAAAGGTGCACAGCTGCCAGCAGGATCCTGGGCAAGAGCCGGGCTGCTCGGAGACCTGCCAACCGTTGGGATGCAGGCAGAGTTTGGTCCTTCCCAGGAGAGGCTTGGCTGGAAAAATGAGGGGGTGTTTGGTTTACTCCTGAGTAAAACCTGGTCTCTTGTGCTGGTGGCATCCTGGCCGGATACAGACCCGACCTGTTCCCAGGGAATCAAGCTGGGGGCAAG
The DNA here is from genome assembly GCF_900518725.1 of Notechis scutatus. The sequence goes on along the minus strand of NW_020716940.1, from coordinate 84,087 downwards.
CTGGGACTTTGGCCTGGTCTGTTTCACCAAGAGCTTCTGTCTGTCTGTCTGTCCCATGAGAGCCTCCATGACCAAATGATGCGCAGCGGAGATGAGCCCACCTGGTGGGAGGACGGGCTATTAAAGGGTGCCGTTTATAGCGTGGGGGGGTGGGGGGGGGAAGTGGAAAAGAGCCGGACTGAATCACCAGGGAAAGGAAAAGGCAGAAGGTCCATGGCGCCAGGACAAGCCAGAAGGGGGAGCGGATCTTCCGGAGCAGAGGAACTTTACCTGGGGTGGGTTGGCTTTGTCATGAATGAGGGAACCAAAATGTACGTCAGGAAGTAGGAGCTGCTGTCATTGCAAGTAGGCCCAGCGTTGTACGTGAGTTGGAGGTCGGGAGTGGATCATGGGAAAAAGGGGGGAGAAGAATTGCAAGGGAAAGTAGAAGAAAAAACGAGTGTGCTGCTGCCGGAAAACCTGATGATTCTCCCCAAGAGAATGAAGAGTTGATATGAGAAAAGAAGGGTCTGCTTTGGAAATCCTTAGCCGGATTCTCACAGAGGCTCACAGAAATGCGGGAGTTACAGCAACAGGAAATACAAAAAGGATGCTGGACAAATGTGGAAATAAGAGACCTCGCGGGGGAGGTGCAAAAGAATGACTGAAAGAGGCAGGGAAAATGCAGAACGGTTCTAATGGAAATTAATTGTTTGGGGATTAAATGAAGAGGACTAAACAAGGAGGCTTCGGCAGCATGAGTGGAATTATAAATAAGAACGTTATTTGGGGTGAAAACCGGAGAGGAGGAGTGGTGGTGGAAAGAATTTTAGGGTTTGCACTGAAACGATAGGAAAATATGAAAGGGTGGAGTTGAAAGCAACATCCAAGTCAAAATGATGAAAAAGGAAGCTGTAGTTGCTCTGAGAGTTTTGAAAACGGGTCAGGTTCCTGGGGAGGAAGGTTGAGACCCGCACGGAGGGGTTTGGGGCGGCAGTGCAGGCTGTGTGTGCAGACTGGGGAGGTTCCCATGGGAAGGCCCCCCCGGAGCTGGGGGGGGGGGGCTTTGTCCTAGGAGGTGTACTTTGCTCAGCAGCTCCTTGGGAAGGGTATGAATGGGGGCGGGGGGGGGAAGGACTTGGGTTGGTTTAGTGGATGTGGCTGAGGTGGAGAATTCTCTGGGGAGTCTGGAGTTGGGGGATGGTGGCTGATGGTGGTCAGAAGAAGGTTTGGCGGAAGCCCAGCATCTTCAGAACACCTGGAATGTTGGCATCTGGGCGGGTTGACCGTTGGAAGTCCTTGAGGGTGAAGGTGGATGTGTCCTTGGGGTGGGACCCCAATGCCCCAAAAGCGAGGCTGGCGGGCTGGCGGTCAGTGCCATTCACAGCCAAAGCCGGCTGGGCTGTGTGGTACAAATCTGAAAAGTAACCTATCAGGGACGTTGGGTGAAAATGTGTTAAGATGTTCAAATGTGGCAGAAAGAAAATGGGATAGAAGATACTTTATTGGAAGGGATGTAGGGTAAGTGGAAGCAGGGAGAAAAGTCTGTTTCTGCCTGGGGTGTGGTCTGGAATCGGTGGGTCAGGCAAGCCTAGGTTGAAAGTCCAGAGCCGTGACGGGAGGGTGGGGTGTCAAAGGAGCTGGGGGGGCAATGGGGAAGGGCGGAGTGCCGGAGTGAGCGAGGACCAGGACAAAATAAGAGCAGCTGAGAGCTGAATTGCACAACAGGCATGGCGGTTGAGGGAAGGGGCGGATCAAGAATGCGTGCGGGGGGGGGGGGCCGGGCACGGAGGCACGGAGAGGGTGAAAATAGGGGTGTTCCAGGAGCACCGGGCTGTGCCAAGAGAAGCGGGGAGTGGGTGGGGTCCCGCTGAGCTTCCTTTTTCACCCAGGGCTGCCTAGCGGAGAGCGTCTGGCTGGGGGCTGGACAAACAGCCCACAAGCAGTGACAAATGCAGGGGGGCTGAGGGCCCACTTAGCCTTTGGAGATCTGTGCAAAGGGAGCGACCCCCCTCCCCCCATTCCACAAGGCCTGGTGGAGGAGGGGAGGCTGGGCTATGGCAGAGCCCCTCCTTGGCCCAGACCTCCAGAGGAGGGGGGGTTGGCAAGAGAGTGTGGGCCCACTGGGGGGGGGGGGCTTTCCCATCCCTGGCCAGCCTCTGGAGGTTCCCAGCGTGGGTTTCCTCCCCATCCTCTCCCTCCTTCCATAGGCCCCACTTAACACCCCCCCCCCCCCCCCCCCCCCCCTTCCCGAGGGGCGCGCCCGGGTCCAGAAGAAAACCTTCACCAAATGGGTCAACAAGCACCTCTTCAAGGTAAGTCCCCCTTTCCTGGGGGGGCGGGGGCAGCCGGGGTGCCCGCCTCCCTGCCTGGATCTGAGCCAGGCAGAAAGGATGGCCGTCCTGGGGGCCTCGGGGGTCCCAGGGACGTGGCTGTGAGCAGTGGATGGTGCGCAGGAGGCCCACCCACCATTTTCATGGAAGACGCAGCTGGCCTCAACCTCTCTTCCTCCTCCTTCTTCCTCCCTTTCCCTGACCCAGTTTCTTGGGGCACAGAGGCTTTGGGCCCCCCACATCATGGATCTGGAAGCCCTGGAGCTCTGCCCGCAGATGGGGTGGGATTTCTGGGGAAGGGCTCGCGTTGCCCTGGGGAACCCCCGTCTCTCTGGGGCTGCTTTCCTCCTCTTTGGGAGCCCCACCCTATGCTGCCCTGGCACAGCAGTTGGAAAGGCCACCGGCTGGGGGGATGGGAGAAGCCGGGGGGCTGCAGGACCCCCATGTGTGAGGTGCTTCCTGGGGCATTTACCAATCCCGACTTCTCTCTCTGTCTCTCTCTCTCTCCCTCCGAGGCTTCTCTCTTTCCTTCTTTCTTCCTTCTCTCCTGCCTTGGCAACAGCACTGGAGAGCAGAGGTAGGTGCCAAGGCAGGCTGGGCTTTCACCCACTGCCTCCCTCCCTCCCTCCCTCTCTCTCTTCCTGCGATCTCTAGGAGTCCCACAGCCTTTTCCTCTGGGGACGGCTGCCGGGCCAGGCCTGAAGCAGAGGCTACCTGGGGTGTGGGTCTCAGAGGCAACGCCAAAGCCAGGTGGAGGGCAGGGGCTGGACGTTCCTTGAACTGGCATGGGCGTGACTGCCCTCCCCCCATACCCCAGCCACCTCCCAGCTGGGTCCACGTCTCAATCCCTCCGGTTTGTCTTTGCCTCCACAGGCCCAGCGCCACGTGAATGACCTCTACGAGGACCTGCGAGATGGACACAACCTGATCTCACTGCTGGAAGTGCTCTCGGGGGACACTCTGGTACGTGGCCTCCTGCGCCTGCCCCTTGGGGCTTGGTGGGCAATGCCGCTCTTCCCACCCGAGCTCTGGAGGAAGCAGCTCAACCTTCTGCACCGGGGGTCCCAGTGCCCTGCCTCTGCCCACCAGCGTCTACCGCCCTTGCCTCCTGCTTGCGGGTTGCTCGGCGCCTCCTCCCCGGCTGCATGCTGCCTGCACCCGTGTGTCGCCTGGCCTGAGCCGGGAGTCTGAGCAGCAGCTTCCCTCTTTCTCGACCCTTGCATGGCCGGCCGGAGGCTTTGGGGAGAGAGCTGCTCCTGTCTCTTGCCCGGGGCTGGGTTCCCCGGGGGCTGGACCTCTAGGCCCAATGCCACGACAGCCCCGGCTGTGCTCTGGCCAAAGAAGCAGCTGGAGGGGGACGTCTCCTCGACCGCCTCCATGTCAGCCGCCTGTGCCGATACAAAAACAGGCGGTGCTCCCACTGGTGGTGTCCAGGAAGAGGAATGGCAGCCGACCTTCGGGACGCTCAGAGGGGATCTGCGGAGGTTGAGCGCCATCTCGGTGGCCTCCTGGGTTAAGGAGGATGAAGGCGTGAGACGCACGGACACCAAAATGCTCCCACCCCAGCGTGGGCCTTAGAGCGACGCCTGTGATGCTGCCACCCTCCGGCGCCCCCCTGCCGCCGCCTCCTCCTCCTCCTCCTCCCTCCCCCACAGCAGGCCAAGGCTGCCCTCACACTCTAACGCAAGAGCTGCTCCGGACTCTGCTCCTCTCTCACTTCCTCTGGGTTGTCTGTCTGCCGCTCCTTGTGCTGTTTGTCTGTCTCTTCTCTCTGCTGGATTCTGACCTCTGCTTCCCTCTTGCTCGGCTGTCACCTGCTGCTCAGCCCAGAGAGCGCGACGTGATCCGGAACTTGCGCCTGGTGAGTGTCCTGCCCGGTTCTGCATGGCACTCCTGCTGTGGCTGCTCTCGGCATCTGCTGGAGAGGAGCCCAGCTGATGCGCACCGCCTCCTCGCTTACGCAGAAGCCGCCTGCCCCGTCCGTGCCCTCCGAAAGCTTTGCTTGACCCGTAACTGCTGACGGGAGGCCGGTGCATCGCATGGCGGATCCCTCGGAGTGGGCCCTTGGGCAGTGTGGCTGCCCCCTTGGCCCTGAGCCCGGGGCTCTGCAGAGGGGATCCAGGATGGCAGGCAGGCCGGGGGGGGGGAGCTGTGTGGCCGCCTCCTGGCAGTGCCTCCTTGTCTGGAGGGGAATCCAGCGTGGTGCTGAGGGTGGCCTTGTGAGCTCCTCTTGCAGCGGCCGAGCTTAAGGTAGCCCTAGGATGCTTCAGCTGGGCGAGGACGGCAGGCGGTGGGGGAGAGGTGGGTGGTGCAGGTCTTTCCTCGCTCCGTCCGCCAGGCTGGGCTTTCTTTGCCCTTCTCTGGCTCCTTTCAGCCAGGGTGGGAGGGAAGGGGGACACACACCCCGCTCCAGGGCCCTGACCTGAGCCTCCTCCTTTGCCCACAGCCCCGGGAGAAGGGACGGATGCGCTTCCACAAGCTGCAAAATGTGCAGATCGCCCTGGACTACCTGAAGCACCGGCAGGTGAGCATGTGGGACGGGGAGCCTGGAGGGGAAGAGTGGAAAGGCCGTGGGGCCCCCCAGTAACCGTGTGTGTGTGCATGTGCGTGCCTCCACAGGTGAAACTGGTCAACATCCGGAATGATGATATCGCTGATGGCAACCCCAAGCTGACGCTGGGCCTCATCTGGACCATCATCCTCCACTTTCAGGTGAGTCCAGTCCCCCCCCCCACCTTCTTCCCTGCTCTGCTCTGGCAGGCGGGGCCTCTCTTTGGCCCCTCCCTCCCTTGGGGGCCAGATTCTTGTAAGCCTCCCCCGCCCCTCTTCTTCTCCCCAAAGCAGCAGGCATTCGGATGGGCCAAGGCCCTGGGGTTGCCCTTCCCTTCGGAGGCTGGGCAGGGAGGGAAGACTGGTGGGAGGGGCAGGCGTGTGTGGGGGGGGGGGGAGGTGGCAGGGGGAGTAAGTGAGGATCATCCCAGGAGTGGGTCCTGGGGGAGGGAAGGAATGTGGGCTGTGGCTGGGAGAGAACAGGATGCTGCGGCTTGTGGGGCTGACTCACCCAGCAGTCGCTTCAGGAGACGAGATTTTCCACCGAGGGCTTGGCCTGGGCGGGTGGGGGGGGGGGGGGGGGGGGGCGGGGGGGGCCAGCGGCGGGGGGGGGGGGGGGGGGGGGGCATTGCGGCCACCAGGGCCTGCAGGGAACTACCCCTCTCTTGAGAGGCACATGGCCGCTCCGAGGAGGCTGGTGGGCGGTTCCAGGCCTGGGCGCAGAGAGTGGCCCAGCCTTGACTGAAAGCCTTCTGAAGCCCATTGGTGGGGGGGGGGGCATCCCAGACGGTCAGCAACTTCCGGCAGACCCCCGGATTGAGGCGGTCCCTCTTTCCTCCAAGATCTCGGACATCCAGGTGACTGGCCAGTCAGAGGACATGACGGCCAAAGAGAAGCTGCTGCTGTGGTCGCAGCGCATGGTGGAGGGGTACCAGGGCTTGCGCTGCGACAACTTCACCTCCAGCTGGCGCGACGGCCGTCTCTTCAACGCCGTCATCCACAGGCACAAGTAAGGGGCGGGGCAGGGGGTGAGTGGGCAGGTTTGCAGTGTTGCACCCAGGAGGAATCCGTGGGGGTTGAGCCAGTGGCCTCAACCGCAGGCCGCCCTGCTTGGGAAGGGAGGAAGGGTCCCTTGAGCAATAGGGCAGGGGTGGGCCGGAGCCCCTCTGGCCTGGCCTCTCTCTCCCCCTCTCAGCTGGCGGAGGGCAGGGGTCTGGCACTCCTGCTGGCACCCAGCGCCCCCTCCGAGTCGAGGCCAGGGGGGTGGCCAGAGGGGCAGCTTTTTGATGCCCGTGAGGACCAGCAGGCTGCTTCTGAAAGGCCAGCGTCTCAGTCACGAGGAGGCCTGCTCCAGGCTGCGGACGCGCCGTGGGACCCCTCCCACACAAGGAGCATTGGGCTCGGGGGCCTTCAGGACCCGGCTCTCCATCTGGTCCTGTGCCCTAAGAAGGGGGGCCCGGGTTTCTTCCTCCCAGGCATGGGTTGCGGGGAGTGGGCTTGCAAGCGATCGTTCGGAGGGGGGCAAGGAAGCAGGAAATGCTCCGCTTGGCTCATGATGTCCTGTCTTGGGGGATGGACGGACACGCACACACCCAGTACTGCAGCAGGCCTTGAGGACTGGAGCCTTGAGTTTTTCTAATTGTTGGGAAGCTGATTACTCCAGCTATGTCTGTGCTCCCTATTTTAAGGAGCAGAGGCTCCAGGCCACAGCGCTGCGGCCTCCGGAAGACCCCCCAGGGGGCCCAGGGGCTGGTGCCAGGAGAGGCTGGGCCTCTCAGGAGCCTCTTAGGGAGGGGCACAGACCAGTTTGAGGGCCCGTCCAGCCCCAGGGGAAGGCCTGGCACCGAATTGGGACCCAGCAGAAGCCCAGCCCACTTCCTGGGGCATCCCTGACCCCAGCCCCCTCCTCTGCAGGCCAATGCTGATTGACATGAACAAAGTCTACCATCAGAGCAACGTGCAGAACCTGGAGCAGGCCTTCTCGGTGGCGGAACACGACCTGGGCGTGACGCGGCTCCTGGACCCGGAAGGTACCGGGATGGGCTGCCCCGTGGGCAGGGCGTGGGGGGGGGGCTCCTTTGGGAAGGGCAGCACAGCATTCCCTCCCCCCTTCCTCCTCCCCAGACGTGGATGTGCCCCAGCCGGATGAGAAGTCCATCATCACCTACGTGTCCTCCCTCTACGACGCCATGCCGCGAGTGCCGGACGTGCCAGATGGGATCAAAGCCAATGTGGGTGTTGGGGGGCATGGAGTGGGGAGGCCTGGCCGGGCTGTGGGCTCGGGGTGCGACCTCCGCACCCACCACCTTCTCCCTCATGCCTCCCCAGGAGCTGCAGCTCCGCTGGCAGGAATACTACGGCGTGGTCAGCCTGCTTCTGCAATGGATACAGCACCACACGGTGACCTTTGAGGAGAGGAAGTTCCCTGCCAGCTACGAGGAGATCGAGGTGGGGGGCTCTGTCCTGGGCCGCCTCCCTCTCTGGCTGGGTGCAGCCGCCGCCTCTTGAGGGCAGGCCTGGTCCCCCCTCCTGGGCTGGGGAGGCACCCCGTGGTTGTTGGGCAAGGGAGTCCCCTTCTGTGGCCAGCTCTGCCCCCAGGAGAGTCTCTGGGCCGCCCCCAGGACCCCCCTGGCCCTCCCCACCATCCCCTGCCGCCTTCTCCCGCAGATCCTGTGGCACCAGTTCCTGAAGTTCAAAGAGATGGAGCTGCCCGCCAAAGAGGCTGACAAGAGCCGCTCCAAGGTGATCTTCCAGTCCCTGGAGGTGAGCTCGAATTGCCCCCTTGGTGCCCTGGTGGGGCCGGAGGCCCTGGGCCAGCCGGCATGCCAGCCTCCCGGAGGGCGGGGTGGCCTTCTGGGGGCTGTCCTCAGCAGCTCCCATCTGCTTCCGGCTCCGCCAGGCTGCTGTGCAAAGTGGGCAACTGAAGATCCCTCCGGGCTACCACCCGCTGGACGTGGAGAAGGAGTGGGGCAGGCTGCACGTGGCCATCCTGGAGAGGGAGAAGCTGCTGCGCTCGGAGTTTGAGAGGCAAGCCCAAGCGCCTAGCAGAGCACCCAGAGGGAGGGGGGTCACAGGGGCTGGAGCCCGGCCCTTCCTCTTCCTGGGGAGGCAGAGGGAGCCCGGCAGGCAGGAGGGCAGCGGCCCCCTCCCAACCGCAGCCGGCCCAGCCCTAATGGGAAACACACGGCTCTCGTGACTCACCACCCGCCCCCCCCCCCCCCCCCCCCCCCCCCACCCCCCCAAGTGCAACCCCGCGCCCCCGGGGCCCCCCCCCCCCCCCCCCCCCCCCCCCCCGGCTGTATTCCTCAGGAAGCATCTGGGCGAGCAGGCAGAGTGAGCCAAGGCAGCCTGGGACAGCTAGTCTGCCCTCCCCTGGCCCAGCGGAGTGGAGTGGAGGGCTCCGGCAGGGAGGGAGCTGGCCGGGACCCTCGTTCACTTCTTCCCTCTCGCTGCCCTCCTGCCTTCCTAGGTTGGAACGGCTACAGCGCATCGTCAGCAAACTCCAGATGGAGTCCGGCCTCTGCGAGGAGCAGCTCAACCAGGCGGACACCCTGCTGCAGTCGGTGAGAGGGAGGCGCTCTGCCCTGCTCCCGCTGGAGCCCCGGGGCCAGGAGTGGGCGGGAGGGTCTGGCCTGGGGCTCTGCCCGGCTCAGGGTCCTTGCTTCCCTCCTGCAGGACATCCGCCTGCTGAATGCAGGTAAGGCGTCCCAGCACTTGGCGGAGATTGAGCGGGACCTGGACAAGGCCGAGGCCATGATCCGCTTGCTCTTCAACGATGTGCAAGCCCTCAAGGATGGGCGCCACCCCCAGGGCGAGCAGATGTATCGCAGGTAGTAATGCTTCTCCCCTCCCCCCACATGGGGGGGGCAGTCTTTGCATGGGAGAGCGCTGCTGCTGGTGCCCCGAAGTTATGGGCTTAGGACCCACTTGCAAGGGAGCCTCTGCCCCTCAGAACACACACACACACACACACACACACACGCACGCACGCACACAGTCAGCAACTTTTGTAGGTACTGCCCTCTGGTGGTGGGAGCTGCCCACTACAGTTTGCAACCTCTGCAGGAGTGGCAGCAGCCACTCTCACTGGGCCCGGAAGGGGGGACCTCCGGCTGCTGTCTTTCCTGCACGGACCCCTGTCTGTAGCACAGCATTCCCCCCCTCTGCAGGGTTTACCGCTTGCACGAGCGCCTTGTGGCCATCCGCACCGAGTACAACTTGCGCCTGAAATCTGGGACGGTCCAAGTGTCCATGCCAGTCACGCAGCACCTGCGGCCGGAGTTGGACGATGTCACCCTGCGCTACCTGCAAGATCTGCTGGCCTGGGTGGAAGAGAACCAGGCCCGTCTCAATGCAGCCGAATGGGGTGTGGACCTGCCCACGGTGGAGTCACAGCTCGGCAGCCACCGGGGACTGCACCGCTCCATCGAGGAGTTCCGCCCCAAGATTGAGCGAGCCCGGGCAGACGAGGTATACAGGGCAGGGGAGGGGGTGCCAGGCCTGGGGGTCCGCGAATGCCAGCCTCCCAGCAAGGCTTGTTGAAGGAGAGGGCTACCATGTCTGCACACGGGGGGTTTCATGGCTCTCCTTTGCCCACTGTAGGCCCAGCTCTCTCCTGGTCCACAGACCTCATACCGGGACTACCTTGGCAAGCTGGACGTGCAGTACGAGAAGCTGCTGGTGAGCAGATGGCTGGGACGGTCGGGGCAGCAGAGGGGACACAGGCAGAGACCTTGCTTCTCCGCCCCCTTGGGGACGCAGCAGCATTGGGCACCTTGGGGCTCTTAGCCCCGGACACTGTCCCTCGACCAGCGGACGGGGTGCTCTTGGTGCTGGGATGAGCCGCCGTGGTCCATGTCTTGCAGAGCTCCTCCAAGGCCCGACTGCGGCAACTGGAGAGCCTCCAGGCATTCGTGGCTGCGGCCACCAAAGAGCTGATGTGGCTGAATGAGAAGGAGGAGGAGGAGGTGAACTACGACTGGAGCGAGCGCAACAGCAACATGGCTGCAAAGAAGGAGAGCTACTCGGTAAAAGTCGCCCTCCCCCTCTGGCCCCGAGCGAGGAGCCCGGCTGCCAGGCCCCGGCTGACCCCCGGATCTGTGCTCTGCCCCCCTCTAGGGCCTGATGAGAGACCTGGAGCTGCGGGAGCGGCGGGTCAAGGAGATCCAGAGCACGGGCGACCGGCTGCTGCGGGAGGATCACCCAGCCAGGCAGACGGTGGAGGTGGGTGCGGTGGGGGGAAGTGCCAGCAGTCACGGCTGCATCACGAGGAGCCCTCGTCAGATGACCGCTCCCCCTGCCTCCCCCCCCCCCCAAGCGGGCACCCGGGGGCGTGGGAAGGGCTCCCTGGCCTCCCTCTGCTAGCTCAGCTTCCCGGCCATCTGCTCTGCTTCTCCCTGCAGGCCTTCCAGGCGGCCCTGCAGACTCAGTGGAGCTGGCTCCTGCAACTCTGCTGCTGCATCGAGGCTCACCTGAAGGAGAACAGCAGCTACTTCCAGGTAGACCTGCAGGAAGGGCGGGGGGGGGGAGTCTCTAGCAGCCGAGCGGAAGAGCAGGACTCTGGCCGGGACCGGCCGGACTTCGTCCTTCTGGCTCCCTCTGGCGAAGGGGTGGGGGGCACAGAACCCCAGAGGACTCTGCGTCGATCAGCACCCTCCTCCCCCCCCCCCCCCCCCCAGTTCTTTTCTGACGTAAAGGAAGCGGAGGAGTTTCTGCGCAAGACTCAGGAGGCGATGAAGAAGAAGTTCACCTGCGACCGCTCCATCACAGTGACTCGCTTAGAGGACCTGCTGCAGGACGCCCTGGTGAGGGCGGGTGGGTGGGAGAGGCCCCTCCCCCTGGCCCAGCAGCCTTCTTTCCCCCCCACTTACCCAGGCTTCCCCCGCCTCCCCCCCTCCCCCACTTCAGGAGGAGAAAGACCACCTGACCCAGTACCAGAGCCACCTGGCTGGGCTGGCCAACCGGGCCAAGACCATTGTCCAGCTGAAGCCCCGCAGCGCAAGCCCCCCACTTAGGGGACGGCTGCCCCTCCAGGCCGTCTGCGACTACAAGCAAGTGGAGGTGAGTGAGGAGGGGGGGCCGTGGGAGGGTGCAGGGAGGGGGGCCGCCCCTGGGCTGCGTCAGTGAGCTGCCCTCCCATTCCACCCTCAGATCACCATGCGTAAGGGGGACCCCTGCACCCTCCTCAGCAACGCCCAGCCCTACAAGTGGAAGGTCTTGAACGCAGCCGGCAAGGAGTCCCTCGCCCCCTCCATCTGTTTCCTGATCCCCCCACCCAACAAGGAGGCCCTGGAGGCCGTAGGGAGGTACGTGCTTCTCCCCTGGGCTCTGGGGTGGCAGGAAAGGCTCCCTCCCTTCTTCAACAGGCCATCGTGCCCCCCTCCCCCCGCCGGGTGTGGGGCCAGGCGGGAGCCCCT
>NW_020716940.1:0-72409 GCF_900518725.1 Notechis scutatus | reverse complement strand
CCCCCGAGGCCAGCTTTCCTGGCAAGCCAGCGGGTCCCCTGGGCTGGCCCTGCCCAGGCTTGGCTGGCCCTGACTGGCTCGGCGCCCCGTGGGCTGGCTGGAGTTGCCCCAGGGGGGAGCCAGGAGGTGTGGGGTGCTGCTGCCCCCTCTTGGAAAGAGGCTGCTGAGAGCCTGGGGGAGCCCCAGGGCCCTTCTGGGGGACCCTTCTTACTACTGATCTCCCAAGCAGTCCAAGGAAGAGGGAAGGGCGGAAGCCGCTCCTAAAGGCCCACAACCCAGGGAGCCCCCACCAGCAAGGCCACCTGCAGAGTGGGGGGGCTTCTCAGGGAAGGGAGGGGGGGTTGCAGGCAAGGGGGCCTTAGAGGACCAGCTCCTTTGAATCATGCTGGGGACAGCGCAGTTAGTGCAGAGGGTCCAGCTGCCTCAGCCCCATCGGCCTTCGGGGGCTTGTGCCCTCCGGGCGCCTCCTGCCTCTTCACAGCAGCCCAGGTAGAGCTCAGGAGGTCAGGCAGGGTAGGTCAGAGGGGACAGCAGGTGCACCCTGGCCAGCCCTTGTGGCCCCCTGAGCTCCACTGCTTGGTGCCTCCTCCCCTGTCCATCAAGGAGGGTGCAGCTTTGCCCGGGCGCCTCTTGCAGAGAGGGCTGTCTTGGCGATCCCTGCGGCCGGTGGGGGTGGAGGGAGTGCAGCCCCTCCCCTTTGGGGCCACAGGCTGGTCAGCTCGGAGGTTGCCCAGGGGAGATCTTGAGAGACTGACGTTCTGTTGGACTCCCCCCAACAAGACGTCTCCTTCGCAGTTCCGGACGATGCCCCCCGAGGATTACCGGCAGACGCTGCGCAGCTTGGAGACTCACTACCAGGACTTCCTGCGCGACAGCCAGGACTCCCAGAACTTCCATCCGGACGACCGGCTGCAGGTGGAGCGCGATTACACCATCTGCACCCAGAAGTACGAGATGCTGCTGCGTGCGCTGGAGAAAGGTAAGGCCTGGGGCCCCTGGCAAGCCTTGGGCCTGCACTGTGGTTTCAGGTCAGGCCTCTCCCCGGGGCCCCCTGGGTGGCCTTGGCAGCCCGTCCTTGCTCCCCTCTGGACGGAGGTGCAGCCAGCGGCGCTGCCGGTGTCCGTTAACCCCAGGCTTGGTTTGTGGGGTGACAGGGGAACAGGAGGAGTCGCTGTGCAGGAACTTCATCTCCCAGCTGAAGGACATCCGCCTGCAGCTGGAAGGCTGCGAATCCCGCACCATCCACAAAATCCGCTCTCCGCTTGACCAAGACCCCGTAAAGGAATGTGCGCAGCGCATCAGCGACCAGCAGGTATGGCTTCTCTTGCCTTGAGAGAAGCTGCCCGTCTCTTCTGGACTCTCCCCTGGGGCACAGGAGGAGACTCTTGTCCTGCCCCAGACCCAGTCCGGGGAGGGGGAAGCAGAGGCTGCCCTGCTGTGGCCACGGAGCTGCTTCCCACCTTGAAACGGGAGAGGGACGCTCTCCTTTCCTCAGGAGAAGGGGCTGCGGCCCGTCCTCGGGGCTTCCTGGCCTGGGTCCCTGACGTGCCTCCCCTCCCGTCCCCTCAGGAGATCCACCTGGAGCTGGAAAACCTCCAGAAGAACCTGGGCAAAGTGAGTGCCCAGACAGAGCAGGTCCTGGCTCAGCCAGAGCAGGCCGGTTCGGCCCCCCTGCTGCACTCCGAACTGGATATCACGCTGCAGAAGATGGGCCAGGTGTACAGCCTCTCCAGCATTTTCTTGGAGAAGTAGGTGGTTCTTAACACTGGCCTAATCCTGCCCGGCCCTGGGGACAGAGGGAGGGAGGGAGGGAGGCGGGTTTGGCCACCCGTGTTCCTATTCCAAGGCCCAGCAGCAGCGACTGGGAGAGCCTAGCAGGGGAGTCCTGGAGACCCCTGACCCACCTCCCAGAGGCGCCCTCCTGGGGTAACTCTCATCGGGGGGCCCAGCCCTCTGCCCCAGGGGACAGGTGTGCACTTTGGGTGAGCGGCTTGTTCCCTTCAGCCTTCTGTGTCTCTCGCAGCACAGGGCCTTTGCGGTAAGCACCCTCCAGGTTAGAGGCGGCTCTTCCTGAGTCTCCGCGTCCTTTCGACATCCAGCGAACTCAAGATTTTTAAGTGGCCATTTTGATGTTTCTGCTCCTCACTGTTTTTTAAAGATGAAGTGGGCTAATTCTTCTATGCCTTGGAGGCCAAACGTTGCTCAGCAAACTTTGGTTTATAGCCACCTCCAGACCCCTGGCGTAACTGCACCCCCGGTTAACAGAATAGCAGAGTTGGAAGGCACCTTGGAGGTCTTCTAGTCCAGGCAGGAGACCCCCTACCATTCTGGACAAGTGGCTGTCCAGTCTCTTCCTCAAAGCCGCCAATGTTGGAGCATCCACAACTTTTGAAGGCAACATGTTCCACTGGTTAAATTGTTCTGACTGGCAGGAAGTTTCTCCTTAATTCCGGGTTGCTTCTTGATTAGTTTCCCTCCATTGTTCTTGTCCTGCCTTCCAATGCTTTGACCCCTCTTCTTTGGGGCAGCCCCATAAATATTGGAAGACTGCTATCATGTCCTTCTCTTCCCTCGAGTAGCCAGGCCCAGATCCTGCAACCGCTCTTTATATGTTTTGGCCTCCAGTCCCCTCATCATCCTGGTTGCTCTTCTCTGCGCGCTTTCCAGAGTCTCAACAACTTTTTTATAATATGGTGACCAAAATGGGATGTGGTACTCTAGGTGTGGCTTTACTAGGGCTTTATCAAGTGGTATTAGTACTTAACATTCAGTTAAGTAATAATTAAGTACTTAAAGTAACTAACTAACATTTAAAGAAAGTAACTAACATTCGGTTAAGAGCCTCGGTGTCACAGTGGTGAGAGTGCTGTACTGCAGGCCACTTCTGCTGACTGTCGGCTGCCTGCAATTTGGCAGTTCAAATCCCGCCAGGCTCCAGGTTGACTCAGCCTTCCATCCTTCTGAGGTGGGTAAAATGAGGACCCCGATTGTTGGGGGCAAGAGGCTGGCTCTGTAGAACCGCTTAGAGAGGGCTGGAAAGCACGGTGAAGCAGCATGTAAGTCTTAAGCGCTATTGCTATTGCTAACATGATCTTGATTGTATTCCTCTGTTAATGCAACCTAGGATTGCATTGGCTCTTTGGGCTGCTGGCTCACATTTAGGTGATTGCCCACTTGGACTCCAAGATCCCTCTGGCAGTTAGTGCTGTTGAGCCAGGTTTCATCTAACCTGCACCTGTGCATTCTGTTTTCCTCGCCCAAGTATAAAACCTTCTTTTTCTCTACACTGAACGCTGTTGTGTTGAATGGGTGCCTTGTCCAGCTGCCGTGTCTGAGTCGATCCACCTCTCCTGCAGGTTGAAGACCATCAACCTGGTCATCCGTAGCACCCAAGGGGCCGAGGGGCTGGTCCAGGGCTACGAGGAGCAGCTCAAAGATGTCCAAACTGTGCCGTCTGACCTCAAGGCTGTTGAGGCCACCAAGGCAGAGCTCAAGGTGACCGGCCGGACCCACACCTGCCAGGGGGAGAGACCTTTGGGCCGCCTGTGGCTCGCAAGGGCTCGTGCCACCCTGACCCCCCACTCTCCCAACATTTCTGTCCTGCAGAGGCTGCGTGGGCAGGTCGAGGGGCACCAGCCGGTCTTCAGTGCCCTGGAAGCGGACCTGGCCACGGCCAGCGAGGTGAATGAGCGGATGGTGAGAGGCCACAGCGAGAGGGATCTGGACTTGGACCGCTACCGGGATCGTGTGCAGCAGCTCCTCGACCGCTGGCAGGCTATCCTGGCCCAGATTGACCTGCGGCAGCGGGAACTGGACCAGCTGGGACGCCAGCTGCGCTACTACCGCAATAGCTACAGCTGGCTGATGGAATGGATCCAGGATGCCCGCCAGCGCCAGGAGGGCCTCCAGGCCGTGCCCATCACCAGCAGCCAGCAGGTGCGGGAGCAGCTGCTGCAAGAGAAGGTGAGCTCGGCCGAGAGGAGGCAGGGCCTGGCTGGGGGGACGTCGGAGGCCCCCTTGAGGCCCAGCTGTGGGAGGGCTGGCAAGGCGGAGAGGGGACCGGGGGGGGGGGGGGGGGGAGGGGTCCCATCGCATCAGGCCTGGGCCTGGCTAGCATTTGCCAAGGGAGGGGTAACCTGAGTGCAGCCTACCAAGAGGTTTCAATTATTGTGTGTAGCTGAAGGATTTATGCCGTTTAACAAACAAATGGCCTGAATTTTGCAGCCGTACCTACCTGAGAAGGGGGAGCGATGGGGCTTCCCAACAGTCGGGTTCCTTGGATCAGAGAGCCGCTCCTCCTTCTGGCCGAGAGTGTGAAGGCCCCCCACCCCCCACCCCCGCCTTGTCTCTGGCCCTAGAGCTTCCCTGCGACCCTACTAGCTGCTTGGGGGGGGGGCAGCTGTTGCCTGTTCCTCCGGGACCCCCCTGTGCAGAACTTCCCTCCGAGGAGGCCCTCCTTGTGCCCCCCCCCTGTGCTGTGGGCCTTGGGGGGGGGGCGCTTACTCCTTCTGCCTCTCCTTCCCCAGAAACTCCTGGAAGAGTGTGAGCAGAACCGGGAGAAGGTGGAGGAGAGCCACCGCTTGGCCAAACAGTACATCGATGCCATCAAGGTGTGTGGCAGGGAGGCGGGCCTGCTGGAGGGGCCGGCTCTGCAGGCTCCCCCGCCTGGGCTCGGGGGGTTCCAGCAGCAGCCCAACCCCTCTTTCCTTTGAAGGACTATGAGCTTCAGCTGGTCACCTACAAAGCCCAGGTGGAGCCCGTCTCGTCTCCTGCCAAGAAGCCCAAAGTCCAGTCTGCCTCGGACAGCATCATCCAGGAGGTGAGAGGGGGCCCTGGGGAGGGCCCTGGGAGCAGGGACAGAGGTTCTAGAAGGAAAGCATTTTCCCGCCATCGTAGCCCGATGGGGAGCTCCTGGTCACAGCTGGGGGCCTTGCTCGGGGGCGGCAGCAGCTTCCCTTGAGATGGGGGTGCTGCAGAGAAGGGGAGCAGCCGAGCTGCTGCGGTGGTGCCAGCTGCCCCTGCCTGCCAACTTTGCCCGAGGATGCTTGGGAGGAAGAGGCCATTAAGGCTGCTCTGACCACCACCACCCCTTTGGCCTTGCAGTATGTTGACCTGAGGACTCGATATAGCGAGCTGACCACACTGACCAGCCAGTATATCAGGTTCATTACAGAGACTCTTCGGCGGCTGGAGGAAGAGGAGGTAAGGGATCTGGGGTGGGCCCAGCATGGCTTGGCTGCCTCTGGATGGACTGGGTGGGGGGCTGCTCCCTCTTGCAGGCTGTTCCGCTTCCCTGACCCTCCCCTGGCAGTCTGTGGCCCCACACGGGAGCCTGGCTGCGTGGGCATCACCGCCCTGCAGGAAGATTGCCTGCTGTGCTTGCTCTCCCTCCTGCTCTGTCTGGGGCTGCTCCTGCCCCCCCCCCCGCCCCCGGCCCCCTTTTCCTTGGATTTGCTGTGCTCCCCTTTCTAACTCTTGGTTTCTGCCCTTTGGAAGCCAAAAGCTATTTTGCCTGGCTTGCTGGGGGCAGGTTGGTGTTGGTGGGGCTCTAAGGAAGGGTTAACCTCCAGAGGAGGCAGCAACAGCCGCAGCCGCACCTTTGGCACCAGGTACTCCTTCCATCTGCATGTTCTCCCATCTTTGCGCACTCCTCCCCACCGGTGGCCCTGCACTGATCATGCGGCTTGGGGGGGGGGAGTGGAGGGCTCACTGGGTGAGAGGGAAGGATGAGGAGGCGCTGGGGGGGGAGGTCTTCTGCTGGGTCACCTCAATCTGCCCGCCTGTAAGGTCTCCAGCCCGCTTGGTGTGCTGCCTGGCCTGGATACGTGTGAATGGTCATCTGCCTCCCCTACAGACTCCTTGGAGGGAGGGGGTTGGTCTTGTGTGCTGAGGACGGGGGAGCGGGGTGTTGTGACGGTTGCTCTTGTTGTGAGGTGACTGCGCTCACGTGTCCCTGGGCTGGATCACCCCCAACCCCTGAGCTTTCGGACTCCCGGTCTGCTGGACGTTCTGCTGCGTGGTGGCAGCGCATTGCGCATGGTGGAGGTGTGCTCTTGTGGCTCATTGGTCTTGGGTTTGCTTGTCTCTGGTGCCCATCCGTCCGTTGGTGCTTCTCAGTATGTGGGTCTGCCTGCTTCCTTGCCTGCTGCCCCTTGCCCCCTTCCCAAAGACCAGCCCTCCCATCTGCTCTTGTGATCTTTCTCTCTCTCCCCCTCCCCTCCTCTCTGCCCCTCCCCATAGAAAGCAGCGGAGCAGCTGAAGGAGGCAGAGAGGAAGCGCTTGGCGGAGGTGGAGGCCCAGCTGCAGAAGCAGAGGCAGCTGGCCGAGGCCCACGCCAAGGCCAAGGCTCAGGCTGAGGAGGAGGCCAAGGAGTTGCAGCAGCGCATGCAGGAGGAGGTCAGCCGGCGGCAGCTAGCAGCTGTGGACGCCGAGCAGCAGAAGCAGAACATCCAGGAGGAGCTGCTGCAAATGAAGCTCAGCTCCGACAGGCAGATCTTGACCAAGCAGAAGCTGATCGAGGAGGTGGAGATCAGCCGCAGGAAGGTGGAAGAGGAGATCCATATCATTCGCTTGCAGCTGGAAGCCACGCAGAAACAGAAGGCCGGGGCGGAAGGGGAGCTGCAGGCTCTCAGGGCCCGGGCGGAGGAAGCTGAGCTCCAGAAGAAAGCCGCCCAGGAGGAGGCTGAGCGCCTGCGCAGGCAGGTCAAGGACGAGGCCCAAAAGAAGCGAGAGGCAGAGGAGCAGCTACAGGAGAAGGTGCAGGCGGAGCAGCGAGCAGCGCAGGAGAAGCAGAAGGCCATGAAAGACCTGCAGCAGCTCCGTGCACAGGCCGAGGAGGCTGAGCGCCGGATGAAGCAGGCGGAGCTGGAGAAAGAACGGCAGATCCAGGTTGCGCGGGAGGTAGCCCAGAAGAGTGCTGAGGCAGACATGCATAGCCGGCGCCTCTCCTTTGCCGAGAAGACAGCCCAGATGGAGCTGACCCTGAAGCAGGAGCATGTCACCCTCACCTACCTGCAGGAGGAGGCCGAGCGCCTGAGGACACAGCAGTTGGAAGCTGAGCGGGCCAAGGAGGAGGCCGAGAAGGAGCTGGAAAAATGGCAGCAGAAGGCCAATGAGGCACTCCGGCTGCGGCTGCAAGCAGAGGAGGTGGCACACAAGAAGTCCCTGGCCCAGGAGGAGGCAGAGAAGCAGAAGGAGGATGCCGAGCGTGAAGCCCGGAAACGGACCAAGGCAGAGGAGTCGGCCCTGCGCCAGAAGGAGCTGGCTGAGGAGGAGCTGGAGAAGCAGCGCAGGCTGGCCGAAGGCACAGCCCAGCAGAAGTTCCTAGCTGAGCAGGAACTGATCCGCCTGAAGTCAGAGATGGAGAACGGGGAGCAGCAGCGGCTGCTGCTGGAAGAAGAGCTCTTCCGCCTCAAGAGTGAGGTCAGTGAGGCCGTCCAGAAGCGTAAGGAGCTGGAGGAGGAGCTGGCCAAACTGCGGGCTGAAATGGAGCTTCTGCTGAAAAGCAAGGCCAGGACCGAGGCGGAGTCACTCTCCGCTAGCGAGAAGACCAAGCAGATCTTGGAGGATGAAGCCTCTAAGCTGCGGGAGCTGGCAGAGGAGGCGGGCCGCCTGCGCATCCTCTCTGAGGAAGCCAAGAGGCAACGGCAGCTGGCCGAGGAGGAGGCTGTTCGGCAGAGAGCAGAGGCTGAGCGGATCCTCAAAGAGAAACTGGCGGCCATCAATGAGGCGTCACGCCTCAAGGCAGAAGCGGAAATTTCCCTGAAGGAGAAGGAGGCTGAGAACGAGCGCCTGAGGCGGCTAGCAGAGGACGAGGCTTACCAGCGGAGGGTCCTGGAAGAACAGGCAGCCCAGCACAAGCACAACATAGAGGAGAAGATTGCGCAGCTGAAGAAGTCCTCCGAGAGTGAGCTAGAGAGGCAGAAGACCGTCGTCAACGAAACCCTAAGGCAGCGGCGCATCATTGAGGAGGAAATTCGCATCCTCAAGATCAACTTTGAGAAAGCCTCCGTGGGCAAGACAGACCTGGAACTGGAGCTCAGCAAGATCAGACAGAGCGCAGAGGAGATTCAGCGGAGCAAAGAGCTAGCGGAACAAGAGGGTGAGAAGCTGCGCCAGGTGGCCCTGGAAGAGGAGAACCGCCGCAAAGAGGCTGAAGCGAAACTCCAGAAGACCCTGGCTGCTGAGCAGGAAGCTGCCAGACAGCGCAAAGCCGCTCTAGAAGAGGTAGAGCGCCTGAAGGCCAAGGTGGAGGAAGCCAAGAAGCAGAAGGAGTTGGCGGAAAGCCAGTCGAAGAAACAGATCCTGCTGGCCCAGGAGGCGGCCCAGAAGAAGATCGCTGCTGAAGAGGCTGCTCACCTGGCCGCCGTGCACCAGAAGGAGAAGGAGTTGCTGCAGACCAGACAGCAGGAGCAGTCCATCCTGGACAGGCTGAAGGAGGAGGCCGAGAAAGCCAAGAGAGCAGCCGAGGAAGCAGAATTTGCCCGCCTCAAGGCAGAGCAAGAGGCCACCTTGTCCCGGCAGCTGGTGGATGAGGCTGAGCGCATGAAGCAACGAGCTGAGGAGGAGGCCCAAGTCAAAGCCAGGGCCCAGGAGGATGCGGAGAAGCTCCGCAAGGAGGCAGAGCTGGAGGCAGCCAGGCGAGCCCAGGCGGAACAGGCAGCCCTCAAGCAGAAGCAGGCGGCCGACATGGAGATGGAGAAGCACAAAAAGTTTGCAGAGAAGACATTGCGGCAAAAGGCCCAGGTGGAGCAGGAGCTGACCAAGGTCAAGCTGCAACTGGAGGAGACAGACCATCAGAAGAGCCTTTTGGAGGAGGAGCAGCAGCGGCTGAAGGAGGAGGTGACCGAAGCCATGAAGCAGAAGGTCCAAGCGGAGGAGGAGCTGTTCAAGGTGAAGGTTCAAATGGAGGAGCTGATCAAGTTGAAAATCCGCATCGAGGAGGAGAACAAGTTGCTCATCATGAAGGACAAGGACAACATGCAGAAGATCCTCACTGAGGAAGCCGAGAAGATGAAGCAGGTGGCAGAGGAAGCTGCCCGGTTGAGCGTGGAAGCCCAGGAGGCCGCCCGCATGCGCAAGCTGGCAGAGGAGGATCTGGCCCAGCAGCGGGCGCTGGCAGAAAAGATCCTGAGAGAAAAGATGCAGGCCATCCAGGAAGCCACCCAGCTGAAGGCCGAGGCCGAGGTGCTGCAGAAGCAGAAGGACCTGGCTCAGGAGCACGCCCGGAAACTGCAGGAGGACAAGGAGCAGATCCGGCTGCAGCTGGAGGAGGAGACGGAGGGCTTCCAGAAGACACTGGAGGCCGAACGCAAGCGGCAGTTGCAGATCACTGCTGAGGCCGAGCGGCTAAAGCTGCAAGTCACGGAGCTGAGCCTGTCCCAGGCGAAGGCGGAGGAAGAGGCCAGGCGGTTCAGGAAGCAGGCTGAGGAGATCAGCGGGAAGCTGCACCAGATGGAGCTGTCCACTCAAGAGAAGGTGA
Source organism: Notechis scutatus (assembly GCF_900518725.1). The sequence goes on along the minus strand of NW_020716940.1, from coordinate 62,928 downwards.
CCCTGGTGCAGACCCTGGAGATCCAGAGGCAGCAAAGCGACCAAGACGCCAACAGGCTGAGAAAGGCTATAGCTGAGATGGAGATGGAGAAAGAGAAGCTGAAGCGGGAAGCCCAGCTGCTGCAGCAGAAGGCAGAAGAGGTACCTGCTCTGGTTGTGGCTCCCCACATATTCCCCCACCCCCAGGTTGAGCAATGCCCATCAGCCCCAGCCAGTCGATTAGTCCACAGCCTCCTGGCAGAGGAGGCTTCAGGCAGGAGGGAGGGGTGCCACTCCACGGGATGGATAACAGTGCAGATGCAGTGGACCACCCCACCCCCACCCCACCCCTGTTGCCACAAGCACCTGCCCTACTGCAGGATCCAGGCTGTGTGTTTGTGTGAGCATCAACCGGTCTCACTCAATAGCCTTGGGGAGGAGAGGAGGAGGAGATGTTGTTGCTTCCCTGGTAGAGACGTTCCCTGCTGCTCGCAGGTCAGTACTAATGACCGAGTGTCCTCTGCTTGTTAGATGACTGTCTTGGTAAGTTGTACTTTAGGAAGTGGCTGGTTGTGTACTCTCACAGCTGAGATGGCACATCATTTCTGAAGGGAATCCTCTTTGCATCAAGAAAGCAAAGGAGGACGTTAGGTGAATTGATTTTGTGTACTGTTGAACTAGAGCGTGCAAACCACAGAGGCTAATCTGGAGTCTCCCTGTTTCAACAACTGCTTGTTACTGTTTCGGTCAGAGTCTGCTTGAATTTTGGCAGAAGTGGGAATGGCAAGTGAGAAGAGGGAGGGCGGGAAGGCAGCTGAGGGGGTGGAGTGTTGCCTCATCAACTGGTGATGCCCTCCTGGGATTGGTCTGGCGAGGCTCCCATGGCACCTGTTGGGAGGGTTCCTCGGGGAGGGGCTTCCAAAGATCTCTGCCGCAAGCGGTGCCTCCCCCCGGGCAGAAAGGACAAAGCTCTCTTTCAAGTGTGGAAGGTGACCCCACACAGGTGGCAGCAGCCGGCCCATTAAGGGTGGTTGTGCAAAGGCATAAGAGGGATTTCTTGCTCTGAGACTCCAAACAGAAGGAGTTCTATGAACTGGCCATGGACTTGGGAACAGGTCACCGAACCCACTCCTCATTTCACCAGTTTTCTCCTTTGGGAAAGCTCCTTTCGGACTCAGTCCATAGAGAGTCCCTCTGATGCCCAAAGAACAGGGCAGTGTTTCATAAATGATATGAAAACGGCCCCATCTCCCTTCTTCTGCTTCCGTGACATTGGTACAACAGGTACTTCTTCCCTGGAGATTTATTTCCTTCTGTAGTGGCCTGACAGGTTGCCAGTGATGCCACTGACACCTCCCTTTTACATGACTCTCCCCCCCTTTCTCCTCCTTTGCTATCTGGCTGATTTGGCACTTTGTTTTCTTCCCAATGCAGATGCAGACTGCACAGAAGGAGCAGCTCCGCCAGGAGACGCAGTTGCTTCAGCAGACCTTCCTGTCAGAGAAGGACGTCCTCCTGCAAAAGGAGAGATTTGTGGAGGAGGAAAAGGCCAAGCTGGAGAACCTCTTCCAGGAGGAGGTCAAGAAAGCTCAAAGCCTGAAGGCTGAGCAGGAACATCAGCAGAAGCAGATGGAGCAGGAGAAGGAGCAGCTGGAAGCCACCCTCAGGGATGCCCGGGAGAAGCAGGCTGAAGCGGAGAAGAGTGTCCGTCGCAAGCAGGAGGAGCTCCAGCAGTTGGAGAAGCAGCGTCAGCAGCAGGAGAAGCTTCTAGCTGAGGAAAACCAAAAGCTCCGGGAGAAACTGAGGCAGCTGCAGGAGGAGCAACAGGCTGCTCTTGCTCAGACCCGAGAAATCATGATCCAGACTGATGACTTTCCTCAGGAGGTGGCCGTGTCCACAGTAACGGCTCTGCCTAACGGCCAAGACATGCTTGACGGTGTCTCTCAAAATGGTGAACCCGAGTTGGCATTCGATGGCATCCGACAGAAGGTTCCTGCCAAGAAACTGGCAGAGGCTGGCATCCTGAGCCCAGAAACCTGGGAGAACCTGGTGCACGGGAGAGTGTCTGTGCAGGAGCTGTCCCAGATGCAGGAGATCAGGAAGTACCTGCAAGGCAGCAGCAGTAGCATCGCGGGGCTCCTGATCAAGCCCACCAATGAGAAGATGAGCATCTACCAGGCCATGAAGCAGCAGATCCTCAGCCCGGGCACTGCCCTCATCCTGCTGGAAGCACAGGCCGCTTCCGGCTTCATGATAGACCCCCTGAGGAACAAGAGGATCTCTGTCAGTGAGGCAGTAAAGGAAGGCGTGGTTGGACCTGAGCTGCACAATAAGTTGCTATCTGCTGAGAGGGCGGTGACTGGATACAAGGATCCCTACACAGGTGAAAAGATCTCCCTCTTCCAGGCAATGACTAAAGACCTCATCGTTAAGGACCATGGGATTCGGCTCCTGGAGGCCCAGATTGCCACCGGCGGCATCATCGACCCTGTCAACAGCCACCGCCTACCTGTGGACATCGCATTCAAGCGAGGCTATTTTGATCAGGAGATGCAACAGGTCCTCTCGGACCCCACAGATGACACCAAGGGCTTCTTTGACCCCAATACCCAGGAGAACCTGACTTACCTGCAGCTGATGGAAAGGTGCGTGACTGATCCCGAGACCGGGCTAATCTTCCTGCCACTGACAGACAAAGCAGCCAGAGGACAGGAGCTGGTCTGTACCGATCAGGAGGCCAAGGACGTGTTCAGGAAAGCCACCGTCTCTCCTCCCTTTGGCAGATTCCAGGGAAAGACCGTCACCATCTGGGAGATCATCAACTCCGAGTATTTCACTGAGGAGCAGAAGCGGGAGCTCCTGTGCCAGTACAAGACTGGAAAGATCACTGTGGAGAAGATAATTAAGATCATAATTACAGTTGTCGAAGAGAGTGAGAAGAAAAGCCAACTCTGCTTTGAAGGACTCCGGGCAGCAGTACCGGCAGCTGAGTTGCTGGAGAGCAAAATCCTCAACAAAGAACTCTACGATCAGCTGCACCAAGGGAAGAAGACCGTGAAGGAGGTAGCCAATATGGATGCCATAAAAAGGTACCTGGAAGGTACTGGCACCATTGCGGGCATCTTGGTAGAGTCAACGGGTCAAAAGTTACTTCTTGCAGATGCAATGAAAAGAAACCTGCTGAAACCCGAGGCGGCCCTGATCCTTCTGGAAGCCCAGGCTGGAACCGGGCATGTCATTGACCCCGTGAGGAATGAGAAGCTTCCTGTGGATGAAGCAGTCCGAGCAGGAATAGTGGGCCCTGAGCTTCACGAGAAGCTGCTCTCTGCAGAGAGGGCTGTAATCGGCTATAAGGATCCCTACATGGGGCAGGTAGTCTCCGTTTTCCAAGCGCTGAAGAAAGATCTCATTCCTAAGGACACGGGGCTCCGGATCCTAGATGCTCAGCTTGCCACTGGAGGCATCATTGATCCTGTGCACAGCCATCGCCTCCCTCTTGAAGTTGCCTGCCAACAGGGCTATTTCAGCAAAGAAATGAACAAGGCCTTGTCTGATCCGGCTGACGAGGTCAAGCTGTACTATGACCCCAATGCCCAAGAAAACCTCACTTACGCTCAGCTGCTGGACAGGTGCCAAGTGGATAAGCAGACAGGCCTCCATCTGCTCTGCCTTTCAGATGAGGCCATACGGCGTCATCAGGAGGAGCTCTACTCAGACAGTGCCCTCAAAGAATCCTTTGATAAGGCCACCGTTGAAGTGCCCGCTGGCAGCCAAAAGGGCAAGACAGTGACGGTCTGGGAGCTGATCCACTCAGAATATCTGACTGAAGAGCAGAGAAGAGAGCTGATACGGCAGTTCAAGACTGGCAAAGTCACAATTGAGAAGGTCATTAAGATAATTATCACAATAGTTGAAGAGAGCGAGGCCAAAAAACAAGAAAAATTGACCTTCAGTGGCCTGCGAGCACCAGTGCCTGCTAGTGAACTGCTTGAGTCCAAGGTCATCAGCAAGCAGCAGTACGAACAGCTCAAGTCAGGAAAGAAGGCAGTGAAGGACATCACCGAAGTGGATGCGGTGAAGAGATACCTGAAAGGGAGTGGCTGCATTGCCGGGATCTATATCGAAAAAAGCAAGGAGAAGCTGAACATTTACCAGGCGCTGAGGAAGAATCTGCTCCTGCCCAGCACAGCAATTGTCCTCCTGGAGGCCCAGGCAGCCACCGGGTTTATGGTGGACTCAGTAAGGAACCAGAGGTTGCACGTCAATGAAGCGGTGAAAGCTGGCCTTGTGGGACCAGAGCTACATGAAAAGTTGCTCTCTGCTGAGAAGGCCGTCACTGGCTACAGAGACCCCTATTCTGGGAATACCATCTCCCTCTTTGAGGCTATGAAAAAGGGGCTGATTGTCCGGGAGCATGCTGTCCGCCTGCTGGAGGCCCAGATTGCCACAGGGGGCATTATAGATCCCGTGCACAGCCACCGTGTCCCTGTGGAGGTGGCCTACAAGCGAGGCTACTTCGATGAAGAGATCAACCAGACTCTCTCCAATCCATCAGATGATACCCGGGGCTTCATTGACCCCAACACCCAGGAGAATCTTACCTACTTGCAGCTGAAAGAGAGATGCTTTGAGGATCCCGAGACGGGCCTTTGTCTCCTACCTTTGAAGCAGCCTGAACGGCCAGCAGTGGTGGAGAGAACTCAAGTGTACACTGAGGCAGAAACCAAGAAGATGTTTGAAGAAACCCAAATTGACATTCCAACAGGAGAGCTTGCTGGCTCCTCCATGTCCCTCTGGGAAATTATGAACTCTAATCTGCTCCCTGAAGAGCAACGTAAAAAATTGATGGAAGAGTTCCGTTTAGGTAACCTGACGAAGGAACGCATGATCATCATCATCATTGAGATTATAGAAAAAACCGAGATTGTCCACCAGCAAGACGTCACCTCCTATGACTACATTAGACGCCGCATCACTGCCGAAGACCTCTACGAGGCCAGGATAATCTCTCTGGAGGTATTTAATGCGTTGAAGCAGGGCTCCAAGACCATCCGGGAGATTCTAGAGATAGAGACCACCTGGAAATACCTCTATGGGACCGGCTGTATTGCTGGCATCCACATTCCCTCCAGCAAGCAGAAGCTCAGCATCTACCAGGCCCTCAAAAAGGGACTGATTAGCCCTGAAGTTGCTCGGTCCTTGCTGGAAGCCCAGGCTGCCACCGGCTTCATTATTGATCCTATGAAGAACGACAGACTTACGGTAGATGAGGCAGTGAGAAAAGGGGTGGTGGGCCCAGAAATGCACGATCGACTTCTATCTGCCGAAAGAGCTGTGACAGGCTATCGAGATCCTTACAGCGAGCAGAAAATCTCTCTCTTCCAAGCCATGAAGAAGGACCTCATCCCATCTGAAGAAGCCCTCAGATTGCTAGATGCCCAGTTGGCCACAGGAGGGATTATAGACCCATACCTGGGCTTTCACTTGCCCTTAGAGATTGCCTACCAACGTGGCTACTTCAACCGGGAGACCTTTGACAGACTTTCTGAGCCCAGTGAGATCCGCAGCTACATAGACCCCTCCACAGATGAAAAGCTCAGCTACGCTCAGATCCTCAAACGGTGTAAGAAGGATGAGAACACAGGCTGCCTCCTGCTATCCCTCTGTGACACTCGGAAGCTGACTTTCAGGGGGCTGAGGAAGCAAATCACAGTGGAGGAGTTGGTACGATCCAAAGTCATGGACGAAGCCACTGCCCAGCGACTCCAGGAAGGCCTAACCTCAGTGGAGGAAGTCTCTAAAAAGTTGCAGCAGTTCTTAGAGGGCACCAGCTGTATTGCTGGAGTCTACATGGACTCAACTAAGGAAAGGCTGTCTGTATATCAAGCCATGAAGAAAGGCATTCTCCGGCCAGGGACAGCTTTTGAGCTTCTGGAGGCCCAGGCGGCCACCGGCTATGTCATTGACCCCATCAAGGGTCTCAAGCTGACCGTGGAGGAGGCAGTGCGCATGGGCATTGTAGGCCCCGAGTTCAAAGACAAGTTGCTCTCAGCCGAGCGGGCAGTGATAGGTTACAAGGACCCTTACTCGGGCAAGATAATATCCCTTTTCCAAGCCATGAAGAAAGGGCTGATCCTGAAAGATCATGGGATCCGTTTGCTAGAAGCTCAAATTGCTACAGGAGGCATTATTGATCCCGAGGAGAGCCACCGCTTGCCGGTTGAAGTGGCGTACAAGAGAGGCCTTTTTGATGAGGAAATGAATGAAATCCTGCTGGACCCAAGTGATGACACCAAGGGCTTCTTTGATCCGAACACCGAGGAAAACCTGACTTACCTGCAGCTGATGGAAAGGTGCATCACGGACCCCGAGACTGGGCTGTGCCTGCTGCCGCTGAAAGAGAAGAAGCGGGAGAGGAAGACCTCCTCCAAGTCCTCTGTCCGCAAGCGCCGGGTGGTGATCGTGGACCCCGAGACCGGGAAGGAAATGTCTGTGTATGAAGCCTACCGCAAAGGCCTCATTGACCACCAGACATACCTGGAGCTCTCGGAACAAGAATGTGAATGGGAGGAAATCACCATCTCCTCCTCTGATGGGGTGGTCAAGTCCATGATCATTGACCGGAGATCAGGACGGCAGTACGACATAGATGATGCCCTGGCCAAAGGCCTGATCGATCAGTCCGCCCTGGACCAATATCGCTCAGGGACCTTGTCCATTACGGAGTTTGCAGACATGTTGTCTGGCAATGTAAGTGGATTCCGATCCAGGTCTTCCTCTGTGGGCTCCTCCTCTTCCTATTCCGTAAGTCCTGCTCATGCCAGACCCCAGCTGACCTCTTGGAGCGATCCCGACGAAGAGACTGGCCCAATTGCTGGCATCTTGGACACAGATACTCTGGAAAAAGTATCCATTACGGAAGCCATGCGCCGCAACCTGGTGGATAACATTACAGGCCAGAGGCTGCTGGAGGCCCAGGCCTGCACAGGTGGGATCATTGACCCGGGTTCAGGGGAGAGGTTCCCTGTTGCCGATGCTGTTAATAAGAGCCTGGTGGACAAGATCATGGTAGACAGAATCAACCTTGCTCAAAAGGCTTTCTACGGCTTTGAGGATCCAAGGACCAAGACCAAGATGTCTGCTGCCCAAGCCTTAAAGAAGGGCTGGCTGTACTATGAGGCTGGCCAGCGGTTCCTGGAAGTCCAGTACCTGACCGGTGGGCTGATTGAGCCGGAGGTGCCTGGACGGGTCTCGCTTGATGAGGCCTTGCAGAAGAACACCATCGATGCACGCACCGCCCAGAAACTTCGGGATGTCAACACTTACTCCAAGTACTTGACCTGTCCCAAAACCAAGCTGAAGATCTCCTACAAGGATGCCATGGACAGGAGCATGACTGAAGAAGGGACAGGCCTCCATCTTCTGGAAGCCTCCTCACAATCCAGCAAAGGCTATTACAGCCCTTACAACGTCAGCGGCTCTGGTTCCACCTCCGGCTCCCGGTCAGGTTCACGAACAGGGTCCAGATCAGGCTCCAGGCGAGGAAGTTTTGATGCCACCGGCTCCGGCTTCTCCGTCTCCTTCTCTTCCTCCTCCTACAGTTCCTCAAGTTATGGCCGCAGATACGCACCAGGCCCCAGCAGCAGCAGCAGCAGCGGTGCAGATGCAGCTGACCTCCGTGGCACCCTGGCCTATCCAGAGGGGAGCTGTGGGTCGAAAGGAAATTGTCCCCCTCTTGAACTGCCCGGGAAACAGCTGCCTGTGGCCTAAAGGGCCGTCCCTGCACCCTCTCCCTCCTCCCCTCCCCCCCCCCCTTCCCAAGCTGAGATAACATGGCCTTCCTTTCGCTCTGCATGTGATCGAGCTACCAGCTAATTCTACCAATATTTTTATTACTACTACTACTGTTGCTCTTTTTTAAAACACGGAGTTTCCTTCCAAAGCAGTGCCTAAACTTTAACCAAAAAGACTACACTAATATATTAATATATATGATGGTTCTGACAGTATTTGTATATTGAGAGAGAGAGAGAGAATGCGGGCGCATCAAGTGCTCCCCACGCCGCTTCAGGCCCCCTGAAACCTGCCCCTTTCCTCCCCACCCTGCCCTCACCCATGCCAGCCCACTGCCACCGCTTGGCCCCAAGCCTTTCAGCCCTCCTCCTCTTCTTCACTCGTCCTTGCTGTGGTGCCTCCAGATCACCTGCCTATGCAAAGGCAGTCTGTGCCTCCACGAGGGCCGGCTGGTGGGAGCATCTCCTGCACACCTGCCCTCCCGGCTCCCTCCACCAGGGCCTCGGCTGCTCTCTTCGCTGGCCTTCCACCGTGGGACGGGCACAAGACTCTCCTGGGCGCTGCTCCACTGACCTCCTGGCTGGCTGCCCTCCACACCTGGGCGACTCTGCGCTTGGACCGTAAGTGCAGGGATTCTGCTGTGCTGCTGCTGCCCCTCGGAGGAGCCCACCTACCCACCGCTGCCGCTCCTCCTCTGGCTCTCCTCCCCAGCTGCCTCTCTGCAGAGCCTGGCCCTCTTCTGGGCTCCACTCAACTCCTCCGTCTCCTGGGATGCTTGGCAGGGTGGGGGCTACTGCATGTGGCTGGCAGTCTTGGCTACGAAGCACCCTGGGCCAGACTAGCCTTGGTTGGGGGCAGCCTTCAGACCCACATCTCTGGGGTGCTGTCCCTGCAGGGGGGTGGCTGTAAGGTCTCCAGGAGGTTGGGCTGTGCCCCCCTCTGCTTTTTGGGGGGGAGGGGGGGTAGTGTGCTCCTGTGTGGCATGGATCTGGGGAGGGTCTTTGGATAAGCCGCTTGATGAAGGCTATGGATCCTCCCCCGGGATTTTGCTCCCTCTCATCCGGCTGCTCGTTCATAATGCCTGCTCTTTCTCTCAGACCGTTTCTTCTAGGCCCACCAAAGACGACCTCTTGACCCTGCGGGAACTCCTCAGCAGGTTCTCCGGAGCTAGCAAGTCCACTGTCGGCCGCCTGGGAGACCCGCATTGGTCGGCTCCTCAAGAGGTAACTGGGGCCCCAGGGCCCCTCCTGGGCTTGCCCACCCCCATGTTCCATTTCTGGAGAGCCCTGAAGGCCGTGAGAGCAGGAAGGAGGCCTTGCTACAGGCGGTCGCACCTGCCCAGGTGTCCCACCACCTACAAGGTCCCCTCCTGCTGCTCCTCTCGGGAGGGGAGGGAGAAGGGCAGCGGGGGGGGGGGGGGGGGGGGGTCAGCTATCCTCCCCACCCCCGCCTTGTTTGATAGCATCACCTCATTTGTGGTTCCTTCTGTCTCATCCCATCCTGTTTCTTTCTTGACTTTGTTTTAGTGTTGCTGGATGTCATCCCAACTCCTTCCCGGCTGCCGTGGATCTCGTGCCCCGGGTTGAGCCTCCCGCCACTTCCCTTTGCAGCCCACCAGCGTGGACTAGTTAGCAGTGGCCAGGAGAGGGCCGCTCCCTAAGGCTGACCCTTCCACCCATCACCAGCAAGCCAGCCACTCCTTGGGTGGGGCTATTCTTCACCCTGGAGTCCCAGGACTGTCCTGGCCAGGCCTGCCAGGCCTGGCTAGCAACCGTCCTTGTGCTGTCGGCAGGAGGCTGGCCTGGAAAGGCCGCGGTGGCCATGCCGAGAGCAGCCTCTGCCTGTCTCTGCCCTCCCCGCCCCCCAGCAGCCTCCAGCCCTCCCACCATCTCAGGAAGCCTGCATTGCCTGGTCTCTGCAGCCAGAGAGGGAGCCTTTCCACCCAGTGCCAGGGCCCTCTGTGCACAGACACCCCTCCCCCCATTCAGGTGGGAAAAGGCGTTCCTGCAGCGGCCCCTCCCCCGCCGCCCCTCCCCCCACCCCATCAGCCCCCCTCCCTCCTCCTCCAGCAGCTTCTTACTTGCGTCTGGATCCAGCCATCCCATCCCTGGCATTTGTCTCTCGTCCTCATTGCCAGCTGCTGTTTTGTTTTTGCATGCTGTGTTTACTTGGGGAAGCCCCTGTCCATTTCTCCCCACCCCCCACCCCCGCCTGCCGGGCGGCCTGTGCCCGGGGCTCACCTTGTTCCAGATTAGACTTTCCAGACTCCTCTCTAGCGGGTGGGGGCAGGAAAACACTACACCCTGACTTGTAAATAGCTTGAAGTGTTTGTAAAAACCTGCAGTAGAGCCCCTCGGCTGGGAGAGCAGTAAAGGCGATTTAATGAAACGGCTTTGTGTGGTTTGTTCCCCTCCCACTTCCTGGCCCTCTCTTGGCCCTGAGCCAGCTGCGCCGCGGGGTGGAACAGCCACAGTTGCAGTTGCACAGGAGCAGTTCCTGCAATGCGACCTGGGACGGCAGATGTGTTTGCACGCTTTTCAGGCAGAACATTTTACACTGGCATGAGATGCTAGGTCTCTGCCCTCCCCCTCCTCTTTGGAAAGTGCTCTGGGCACAGCTTCCTAAGGAGAGGGTCGCTTGGGGGTCTCACTGCTGGGAAAAGCAGGGCCTGGCCTCTTTGTGCTCTGCAATTCCCAGCCCTCTGGCCCCCCTCCCCTGCCCCCTCTTATGGCTCTCAGGCTTTTCAGAAGCCTCTCTTAGGGGCGGCAAAGGGGGGAGGGGGAGCCCCAAGGAAGAGAAAAGACGGGGATGAATGGCTTCTGTGTGTGCAGAAGGGAGGGGGCGCTAATCTCTTTGCAGAAGGCCGGAGGGGGAGGGGCGATTCTTGGCACAACTTTGACAGGGTTTAATTAGCTCCAAGGCGCGCTGAGTCTTGCTGGTTGCTAGAAGGTGCTCTGAGAAATGCTGCTGCTACCTGTCACCTGGACAAAGCACTTCCTGCTCAAAGGCCCGGGCTGCGAGTGGCAGCAGCTTTGGGTGGGGTTGGGCGTGTTTAGTCAAGTTAGCACAGGGCCACATCATGGCTGTGTTAGTTTCTTTGTGTGGGCGGGGAGGGGCTAACAAACAGCTAGACAAACCAGATTGTTGGTTCATGGCCGACCTCCAGAGAATCCATCCTGCGACCTGACCCAGGTGGCACCCAGCCGGTCTTAGGAAAGGAAGGGCGCCCCTCTTTCCCAGGAGCCCTGCTGCCCATGCATCGTGAAGTCGGCCTCTCCCGGCCAGGCGGAGGCCGTTAGTCGGGCTCTGCCCTAAGAAGGCTGAAGTTCTGGAAACGAAGCCAAAGAAAAAGGTTTTTAAAACCTGGAAGAGGCCCGACTCCATGGCTGGGAGTGGGAGATTCCTACAGTGGTGCTTAAAAGTCTGTTTTTGAATTTTCAGTATTTCTACGAAAAGGTCACCTAAAATGTGGTCCGTTTGCCATGCAAGTCTTAAGATAAAGAGAACCCAGTTAAATAAGTCAAAAGCATTTATTCAATTTTTATGCCGCCTACCTCAATAAAAGCAGGCAGCTCTTGGCCTGCTCCTCTGCTCTGAACAACTCCGGGATGTGGGTGGCCTTCCCTGCGTGGGGCTCCCTCCCACAGCATTCCCATGGAGGGAATGTCAGGAGTTCAGCCTTTGCTCCTTGGTTGTGTGAGTTGGGTGCTGTGGGCCACCGACTGCAGGACCCCCAGGGTCTCTGGAGCAGAATTCCCTTTGTGGACATTGTGGACAGAAGGCCCGAGCTTTGCTGGGGCAGCTCAGAATCCGTTCCTTCAAGCCCTCTTGACCCAGGGACGGCAAAGCAGATACCACCACAGCCACGTCTCACAGATGGACACGGTCCGTACACTGAATGCAGCGCTCGCCCTCTGCCAAGGTCTCGCTTTCCAGTCAGGCCCGAAGGTCCTATGTGGAGCTCCTCTACCCTCGGAACATCCTCCCTTCTGACTTGTCCAGAGGCTCTTTCACAAGACTCCACATGGGCAGCCATGTCCTACTTGGAGACTGGTGGCTTTCTGCTTGTGCTCTTGTCCAGGGGGCTCCTGAGAGGGTCTCGTGAACACTGACATTTGCCAATGCAAGAGAGACCTTGACTTGCTTGGAGGCTCCTTGACATCTCCTGAAGGATTGCTCTGGGGGTGACTGTGCTTGCTTGGTTGGTGGAGCACTCCCAGGAATTGGCTCGTTCGCACATGATCTGCCCAACAGCGAGTTGGTGAAGTCCCAACTCTTTGGAAATACTTTGGTAACGTTTTCCACCCTGGCGAGCATCATCAAATGCTTTTGGAAGTCCTCAGAAATCTCCTGTTAGTGCCACGCCCACATACCTCCCTCCTGAGGATCAGACTTTTGGTAGGAACACCCGGAATTTAAAGAATGTTGCTCTTTTATTTACACTCAAACCCGATTAGTTTTCCGTTGGTGGAACACTTGGCTCTAATTCCCCCTTCCATTGAACTGACCATCCTGGAGGTTCAGATACTTTCGCCATACACTACTAATAGGTAGCTTGGCATCATTTTTCTCAGTAGAACAAGTATAATGCTTTTGATTTATTGGTTTAATTTGCTTCTCTTTATCTATTTTTACCTCGTACCTATGTAGAACTGCTGAAAATCCAAAAGCGTTCACAAGCTTATAAGCACCACTGTAGTTCTTGGGGGTTTTCAGGCTGAAACACTGCTCACCCTTCTCTCCTGCCCCTGGCTGAGAGGTCCAAAGGAGACGGGGCCTAAAGGAAGGGCCTCCCCCCCCCCCCCGCAGGCTGTTGAGAGGAGGGTGCAGGGACAGGCACAGAAACCACCCCATGGGGCCTCCCTCAGCCAGGAAGAGGGTCGACAGGGGAGAAGTGCTCTGCAGAGAACGTCTTGGGAGCCCCAAAGGTGCTTTTGAAAAGGCATGAGCTGCCACATTCTGGACCAGGCGGTCTTCAAGGGCAGCCCCATGTGCAGATCATTGCAGGAGTCCAGGCGGGAGGGGACCGAGGCCTCCTGGTCCAGGAAGGGGCTCAACTGGCCCACCAGACAGACCATCGGTGCAAAGGCCTCCCCGGCCATGGCTGCCCCTTCAGCAGGAGTCCCCCCCCCTTGCGCTTCAGCTCTGTCCAGGGAGCCGAAGGTGAAGCGTCACCTGGGCAGGGTGTCTGTGTGTGAGACCCAAAGCCCCACAGCCACCCTGTCTCGCCAGGACCAAGTGGGAGCCGGCCCTCACAAGCTGCAGGCCCTCAGCCAGCACTGCCGGGGCCTCCCCTGTGCAAGCTGGCCTTCATGGCAGACCATGAGTGCCAGGCCTCCCTGGACACTTCCCTCCCAGGGCTCTCCCGTTGGGAAGGAGAGGCGGGAGGCCCGGCCCCCAAGACTCCCTCAAAGCCACAAGGTCCCCCATCGCCTCCAAGCGTCCAAATCCAAGTGAAGCTGAGCAATTTTATCCAGCAGATGCCGAGAACGTTCCTCTCAGCAGCCCTGCAAAGGCTCCCCCCCACCCAGGAAGGACCTCTCCTCAGGTGAGGAGGCAGAGGCAGGAAGTGTGGGTGGGTGGAGGGGGAATCAAGCCTCTTGGCCAATCTTCACCCCACTTTAGTGACAGACACCTTTGGAGGACAAGGGCATGAACGCTCTTGCCCATCCAGCCGGGAACTCTGGCCAAACGACACCTCTTTACTCGGCAAGGGAGGCGGCTGGAGCACATGGGTCATGTGATACTTTGTGTTGCCAAGGAATGAGAAGGCCAATGGTGGGGGGGACTGCAAATGAGTCCGCATAAAGGAGGAGTTTTCCTAGGCTACCAGCTGTGGTGGCCAGAGCAATGCTGGGTTAGCAGCCTCGCCCTGCAGGTTTTTCGCTTGCTGGCTTGTTCCTTCTCACATGCAGTGATGGGAGAGTCATCCAGGTGTGAATGCAAGCAGGAAGAGTGATGCAAACTGGAGGCGGCCCCGGTTTCCAGTGGAGTCCAAGGGTTTCCAAGGGTGTCAAGTGCAAGGCCTGGGGGCCGGAGGCGGCCCGCCAGGTGCTTAGATCTGCAAAGGACCGGCCCCGCAGTGCCTTGAAGAGAGGAAACGGAGCTCTGGAGGGCTGTGGGCAGCCCTCCTCCGTCTTCGCTGGCAGAGGGTTGCAGGAGGCCGTCACAGCCGAAAATGGAGCTTGGGAGCCCGTTTTCACTGGCAGAGCGCTCAGGCCACCCCAGGTGCCCCCCGACATGAGAGACCCCCCTCCCCGCCCCCACAAGGTCAGACACAACCCTGATGCCGCCCTCAGTGAAATTGAGCCTGACACCCGTGCTCTACGCAAATGCTGCTCCTGAGCTGCAGACAACCTCTTACAAACAGCAATGGCAGCAGCAGTCAAAGCACTGAAAAACCTTCCTTCAGGATTTGGCTACAGTCTTGTTGGATCTGAAGAAAAACAGTCCGGAGCAGAGCAAAATCCAGCCGGTGTCTGTTATTCCCAAGAGCTGAAATTCTTCCGGCTTCTGTCAATGTATCGGAGCTCTTTTTTCAAATACAGCAGATTCAGCGTGCAATGTTTTATTGAATATTTTTTATAAAGGGAGCGATATGGTTGTCAGTTGGGCTCTGTAGCAGACCGGGATGTTCTCCCTTCTGACCCTGGCATTCTGCCTCTGTATGGGGGAGGGGAGGGGGGGCTCCTGCTTGGCCAGAGGGCTGGACTAGAGCAGTACTTCTCAACTGTGGCAATGTGGACTTCAATTCCCAGACTTCCCCAGCCAACCTGGGGCTAGCCTGACATTCTAGGACTCGCATTATGAGATGCCACCTCCTTTCTCCTTGGCCTGTGCTCTGGTGGGCTTGGTGTCTGCTGCTTGCCAGGCCTTCCCTCTGTCCATACGTGTGGCTTGTGGGTTTTCCTCCCTGCAGAGACTTTTCCCTATGGATCCTGCTGGTTTGGGGGGCTTGACCCTGCCCGCATCGGCTCCAGAGGCAGACCAGGAGGTAGAGAGGCATGACGGGATCTACAGCTAGGAGCTTGCTGAGCCCCCCAGAGGCTGCCAGACCCTCTTTTTTGGCATTCTGATTCAGGTGACTTTGGGCGGTACAGATGCACCTCTAGGTGGCCTCAATGGCTTTCCGAGAGCTAATGACCAACCTTCATTAGCAGCCAGATGATTGCAAGGAATATAGATCTTTCCATTCTCCACCCATCAGTTACAACTGAAGAAGCTTCCTGGATGAGACATTAAATGTTTTGAAAA
Source organism: Notechis scutatus (assembly GCF_900518725.1). The sequence goes on along the minus strand of NW_020716940.1, from coordinate 47,902 downwards.
AAAAAAAAAGGAAGTCCCGTTGCCTTTTGGAAAACACACCTCGGGGGCATAGCTACCCACCTTTCAAGATTCAAGAGGTATAGTCTACCTGGGTCTCCCCAAATCCCAAGGAAGAAGAGCCCCCATTCTCAGGCAGGGCTGTCTTGAAGACCACCGCCAAGCACCCTTTTCCTCTAGGGGTTCTACCTCCGGCAACCAGGTTGTGCCCCCTTCCTCCGTCCGCTGGGCTGGCTGCAGTGTTGGGGTATGTGGTCCACCTGCATCTGAGGTCTTCACTGGGCAATGGAGGCAGAGACCCTCCCCTGGCATCCCTGAAGTCACCGGTCGACACACATGGCTCTTGCAAGGCCACCGAGCCAGGCTCTGCGTGGAGGCTTTGGAGGGCAGGCCCATCGCCGGACAACACCTGGCTCCCTTTCCTCAGGTCAGGAGACAGAGCCAGACTCCTGATCCCACAGGAATCTCATGGCTTCCTTTTTCCTCCTGGAAGCACCAGGAAGAGAGTTGTCAGCACATGGGAACTGTGATCCTGAGCCAACCCCAGCCAGCCACAGCTATGGGCGGCAAAACAGAGGCTGAGACGGGTGGCCAGCCCTGCAGAGGGACACAGCCAGAGCGGGCAAAGGTGGGCAACACAGCGTGGAGCCAAAATCCCACCGTGGAGGAAGCTGGGTTGTGGCTGTCTGCCCACTTGTGCCACTCCCTGGACTTCTGCTCTGTCACAAAGATTCAGGCTGCTTTTCCTTATGGAACTCCTGCCCGGCCAATATTTCCCTGTGGAAGTAGGGCTGGAAGGAAGGTTGTGGCCGTGGCATGGCAGAGAAGCTGCTCACCCTGCATCACTGAGTGGGCGTCGCAGAAGAGAGGCGGCCCGACTGGCTGGAGCAAACTCTGCTCCCAGTGCCCTGGCTTCCTGCTCTGCCCGAGGACAGCTTCGGCTCTACCTGGCCTTGGCCTTGCCTTGAGCCCTTTCCCACAAAGGTCTCCAGATGCTGGGCAGGTCTACTCATAGCACTAGAACCTGCTCTGTGTCTTTCGGTAAATTGCAGGTCTAGTCCTAAGAAGATCAGAACATGCAACCGTGGCCTTCCCTGTTGACCCTCCAGGGAAGCGAAAGTCGGACGGAAGAAGCTTGAGAAGAGGGAACCGGTGTTTTTGTACATTGGTGTTGGAAAAGACTCTTGAGAAGAGGGTGGACAGCCAAGGACCATCAGTCCCCACCCAAGCCAGTCACTGGAGGCACCAAGGACCAGGCTCAATTTGGGACAGATTTCTCTCTCTCTCTCTCTCTCTCTCTCTCTCTCTCTCTCAAAAAGGCTCTAACCTCTGGCAAAGGTGGAAGGAGAGGACGACCAGCAGCCAAGGGAGGGACGCAGCTGCACTGGAAGACCTCAAAGGTCAGAGATGGAGGGTTGTAGAAAAAAATCTGCCTCTGTGGAACAATCTCTCTCTCACTCAGCCTGTCAAGATCACACCTGCCCTGGGCTGCCTCTGCGGTGATGCTCAGGTTTTAACTGCTCACCCCAATATGTCACCCAACTCCACGCCTTCCCTCCACAGGTTTTGTTGTGACAACAAAGATTTTGTTTCCTGAACACATTTGGGTGTATCTTATAGATTGTGGGCTGCTACTCACAAAAATAACTCGTCATTTATCACGTACAGTTTTATAGAAATCTGTTTTTACAGAATGGCAATGTACACCTGTCAGTACCTGCTGAGATTTGGTGCAGGTGCAGCCTGAGGCCATTCTTTCTAAGCCTGGCATCCGATACATTGCTGGGGAATCCGGGGAGGGAAGGTGGAGGAATGGGGTGCTGAGAGCAGCTTCTCAGTCCCTCCGTGTCACCCACCACCCTCTTCACAAGGGCACCTTTGTCTGCTATGCCCGAGGCCTTGCCCAGCCTCTCCTTCTGCCCGGCTGAGGCCGTAGGGGAGGTTTGGCTGATCATGCCAGCTTTAGTTTGTGGGCATAAGCACCCCAGAATTACAGAATAAGGGACCTTGGAGAGCATCTAGTCCAAACCCCCCTCCATGGGAGGCTGTCTCGTCTCTTCCTGAAAACCTCCAGGGATGGAGAGCCCACAACTTCTGGAGACAACTGGCTAAGTGTTCTCAAGGTCGGGAAATTCCTCCTGGGTTCCAGCTTGCCAACTCTCCTTGATTAGTTTCCATCCGTTGCTTCTTCTCCTGCCTTCTGGGGCTCTTCTCTGGGGCAGCCCCTGAAATACCGGAAGGCTGCTCTCATGTCACCCCCTAGTCTTTCTCTTCATTAGGCTAGAGTCATACCTGCTTCTTGCAAGCATTCATCCAATGCTTTCGCCTCCAGGCCCCAGGGACATCCAGTGCTATGTTGCTGTACATCCCCAGGGGTGTCTGTACTGGGTTTTTTAAAGGAGTTTGGGGGACCTGTACTTTTGCATTATCCTGGGACACATTGGGGAGTCCATGGCTGGGCATCTCCTTCCTGACCTTTGACTTAAAGTCTCAAAGAGGGGGGAAATGTTTCAAGGTCCCCAGACAGGCGTTTTGTGTGGGCTCCACATAAGAAAAAGGACCCGCTTGTCTGGGTGGCAGGATAGGCTGACAATGTTTGGGGGAGCTCTGCTGCTGGGGGGGGGGATTTCCAGGGAGCAGCCCCCTTCAGACCGCAAACCGCCTGGTGCCCTGGGTGGGCTGTGGCAATGCTACCAGGGCCCGCAAAAGGCCCGGGGCTTCCTTCTTCCCGGGTCTTTGTGCCCAGCCCGCTCAACGCCGAGGGGCAAAGCCAGACGAACCCCACGGCCTCCCGACCCCAGATCCCGATTCTGCCCAGCGCTGCTCCAGGGCGCTCCGGCTAGGCTGTCGGGGGAGCGAGGCGCGGGGATGCCGGCCGTCGGCGGCTGAGCTCCGGGTTGCCGCAGGTCCCGGAGAGGGGAAAGGGGCGACCCTGCGGCTCGCCTGCCTGGCTTTGCTCCGGGACTTCCGCGGGCTGGCCAGCCTCGGGGCGCGCCACTACGGAGCTCCGTCGGCCTCAGACTGCGGCGCTGTCGGGGGACAGTGGCGCTGCCTGGAGAGCCGTCGCGGCTGCGGGCCTTGGTGGTCCAGGCGCTCGCCCCCCTCCTCGGCCCCCGCCCGCGTGCTTGGGAGCCCCATCGTGTTTCCCCAGCGACGGCAGCGGGGCGTTAGCGCGGGGGCGGCGGCGGTTCGTCTCCGTGCAAGGAGGTCAGCCGAGGGGAGGGCAGGGGGGCTCCGTGCAACCTGCTGCTGCTGCCGAGAGTCTCGCCCGAGGGGCGGGGCGGCCGCTGCAAGTGGGCTCTGCGCCCGCCGCCCCTTCGGGCGGGGGTCTCTCGGCCCGCCGCGGGGATGCCCTGAGGTGCCGCTGAGACGGTGGAGGGGCCGGCCGGGCAGCTGCTCCTTGAGCAAAGGACGCCGAGCCGCCCGGTGGAGGTGCCGAGGGTTTCCGCCTCAGGCCGGGAAGGTAAGCCGAGCGCCAGCGGGCCCACGCGCGCTCCCGCCCGTCCCTCGCTCCGGCCGTCTCCCGGGAAGTTCGCGGGAAGTGGCGGCGGGCGGAGCCGGGCGGGAGGCGCGCCGATTGTCTCGTTCCCGCCGCCCGCTTCGCTCGTGGGGCGGCTGGGCTGGGAGCTGCCGCCGCCCCCGCCGCCCAGCAAAGCCGCGCGGTGAGCGGGGCGTGTCCAGGCCGCGCAGCTATTGTGCCGACGGGCCCGGGGTGGCTGCCCTTCGCTGCAAGCCAGCGGCCCTCCCGGCGCTTCCCCGTCAATAAGTCGCCTTTTGCTAAGCAGGTGCCGGCCCAGCCAGGCGCTCAGCTGGGACTCGAAGCGTCCGGAGAGAAGCGAAGCTGGAAGCCGCGCGGGGCTCTTCCCTCCTGGTCGAGCAGCAGCCATGAGCGCCCGTGGCCTGGGGCGAGGGAAGCTCCGGCGGTCTCCCGCCTGCCCGGTTCCGCCCCTGAGAGACCGGCGGCGGCGGCGGCGGCGGCTGCTCCTCTGATTCCGCGGGGGGTCTGAGAGGCAGCCCGGCCCCTTCCTGCCTGCTGGCCATGGGCAACTCTGTCAGCAGGCCCAGCTGCCTGGGGCAGAAAAGCCCCAGGCCCGAAGACTTCCCGGAGGAGCCCTGCTCGGCCGCCTGGAACGAGGAGGAGGAGGAAGAAGAAGAAGAGGAGGGCGCAGGGTCCCCAGAGAAGGCTTCCCTCGGCCCCCGGGTGACGGAGAATGGCCGGAACGCGGCCCTCCCCAAGCAACACAATCTGCACGTCCAGCTGCAGAATTGCTGCCCACTCCCAACCCAGGCGGAGGGAGCCCTGGCCCCCCAGGCCTCCCCCAAGAGCTTGGGGGCCAGCTGGGTCTGGAAGCTGCCCACCACCAGGGAGGTGACGGAGGTGACGGAGGTGACGGAGACGGTAGTGACGGAGATCGTGGAAGTGACTGAGTTCCCCGGTGGGGACACAAGCCAAGAGGCCCCAGGGACCAGGATGGTGCTGGCTGACGTCAGAGAAGCCCTGCCTCAGGTCAATAGGCACCGTGCCCATAACTTTTCCCACTCTGCCAGGCAATGCTTTGGCCATGTGCTGTGCCCCGTCTCCCCTTCACTGCCAGGCTGCCTTGCAGCCAAGGTGGCTGTGGCTCTTACAGAGCTGGGGCCGCTCATCCTCTTGGAGAGGCCTCTGAAGTAGGGCCGGGAGCCCCAAGACTTTCCAGGAAAGCAGGAAGGGCTGGATTGCAAGCAGATCCTCTCCCTCCTCTTGGGGGTCCCGCCCCCACCTAGACCAAAGCCAAGGGAGGGGTTTGCTTTGGGGACAGAGAACTGTACCTGGTGGGTCAGACTTCATGGAAATGGCTGGCACCTTCAGAGCAGAAGGGGGGGCCTCTTGCCCACCTGTGTGGAGGGAGCTCTGGGGAGGCTTACAGCCCATAGAGGTTCTCATGGTTGCCCCAAAGGTGCTTTTTCAGGAGGCAACTGGACTCTGGGGACTGCCAACTGCTACTGGAAGGGGAGCTGGGCTGGGGGACAGGTAAGGCGGTTCCAGAAGGAGGCTCCTGTCTGCCTTGGTCCCGGTCCTGCCTTCTGCTGTGTGTGTGTGTGTGTAGTTAGCCCTTGGGTACATTGTGGAGGCCCAGCTCTGCCTCTGTGCCTCCCCCGCTCTTCTGCAAAGTGCTTCGGAGTTAGGGGCCTGGAATGCTCCCTTAGTTGTGGGGATCGTGTCAGTGGCCGTGTTTGGACCATAGGCTGGTCAAGGACAGAATAGGGTAGCCCTGAATAGCCCCCAGCATGGCTTGTGGGCTTCAACCATCCCCACCACCTCAGGGTGTTCTGCAAAGAGCCAGTGACCGCATTCACAGGACCTGGAGAGGGGAAAATAGGACCAGGGGTTGGAGCAGGTGGGGCTGAGGAGCAGAAGCCACCTTCTCCTTAGGGGGGGCTGCTGGGAATCGAAAAGGGTGTGGGAGTCGATCGGCACCAGTGCAAACCCCCATTTCGAGATGCATCGAGGAGATGCTGGAAGCCTCCTTTGGGGGAGCTGCACTGAGTGAGGCCTCTTCTCCCTGCAGGCAGCTGCCCTCCCAGGAGGCACGCAGGGTGCTGGGCTGACCCCGGAGACCGCAGGGAAGCTGGGTGCCTGGGTGAGTGAAGTGGAGGAGCTCATGGGCCACCAGAGGCCTCCTTCGGGGGAAGCCAAGGTCGTGAAGGCGCAGCTGCAGGAGCAAAAGGTGAGCAGGGAGCTGCAGCTTTCAGGGCTTTGGAAAGAGCTGCACCTTGGCAGAGGTGGTTCCAGATTTTGGGGAGGGGGGAGTAGAATGCAGGTCAGCTGTTGTGTCCAAAATGGCTCTCCGTGATCCCCCTCCTTGTGGTTATGACTCGGAACCTCACCCGATGACCTAAGTCTTGAAAAGCTACGGCCCCCAGAAGTGGGACAAGGCAGCTTGGGAGCCTTTGACCATTTTGAAATGATACGTAATTTTAATATAAAAATACTCATAACCCAGTACGGTTTGCGCCTCTCTTGTAAAGAGCCACGGAGAAGGGGCTGTTCCGAAGCCGTTCCCGGGCAGGAGCTTCCCTGCAGCTCCAGGAAAGGGGGTGGGGCTGGGCAGAGCCTCAGCCTGGCCTCCCTTGACTGCTGGGCGGTCCGGTGCTCTCGGCGCATGCCCCAGGGCTGCCCAGGAGGACCCAACCTCAGGCAGTCCCGGCCTCCAACGCAGTGACCGACGGCTGGGGTTGGGTTGCAACTGCTGAGCCCCTCGCCTGCGTGCGAGGGAAGGGCCTGGCAAGGGGGCTGGGGGGGGCAGTGATAAAGGGGGAGGCTGTCCACGTTGGGGCAAGGCTGGGAAGCCGCCTGAAGAGCCCGAGAGGCTCCCGTTGAGTCCAAGACCGAGTGGCCGGTTCTTGAGGGGGCTCTGCTGCAAGAGGGGAGGCCCACCAGCCGCTCTGCTCCCCCCAGCTTTTGCTACGTCTGCTGGAGGAACGCACCCCCCACATCGGCCGCCTTGGCCAGCCGCTCTCTGCTGAGCCTGCCAGTGCTGCCGAGGGACAGGAGCAGCCCAGGGGCCTCGCCAGCCTTCGGGAGACGTGGGCAACCCTGGTGCAGGAGGCCGAAGCCAGGTAGAGAGAGCCAAGCCTGTCTGGAGGGAGGGGAGGGAAAGAAGGAGCTCCTTTGCCCCCCCCCCCCCAATGCTGGTCTTTGTGTCCACCCTGGCAAAACACCTTCACCTGCTGGGCCTCTTTCTGCCTCAGGCAGCAACTGGATGTCCTGCAAACCCAACTGTGGGCCTTTCATCCAGTGGGGCGTGTGCAGAGGGCCTGCAAGGGGGCCTTTTTGCCCACCCTCGTTTCCGGTTGCCCCATTCTGCACTCAGCACCAGCATCCAGGGTCATTTCCCAGCCCTGGAAAGCCAAAGAGCAGGAGGCCCGTTTTGCTCCACCTGGACAAAAACCCAGAACATTCGGACCAGCCCAAGTCTTGTGGGGCGTCGCTGCTACGGGTGTCCCTCCGGATGGCTCCGAGTGTCCTGGAGGGCAGGAGGGAGGCTTTCCTTGCTGGGCTGCCTGCTCCCCATCTCCCTCTCCCCCTCCACAGGCACCACTGCCTGCAGCAGATCGTCCCTGCTGCCAGCGTCTTCCAGGAGTCGATTGACGCTTTCCAAGACTGGCTGAGCTTGACGGAGCAGAAGCTGGCCCAACTCTGGGGAGCCCCGGGGAGCCTGGCACCAAGCCAAGATGCCCACCAACAGATCCAGGCACGGTGCAGGGAAAGCTTCAAGGAGGCCCAAAGGGGGAGGGGGAGGGGCCACGAGGCCCCCTGGAGTCACCTGGGTGCCTGCTTTCCTCCAGGATCTGCGCGAGGAAGTTCAGTCGAAGCCAGCAGAACTGGAAGAGGCCCTGGAACGTGGATGGCGGCTCTTGCAGATGGTGCCAGGCAAGTGAGAGCGCCAGGTGCCTGCAAGAGGTTGAGTTCAGCCTTCCGGGCGGGGACCTGGAGTGGCTTGGCAGCATGAGGGAGGGGCGGAGAGTTGCAGCCGCCTCCCTGCAGCCGAGCCCCTTCCGGGGTCCAGAGCCATTCCCCATCCAGAAGGTCCTTGCCACACGCTCTCCAAGGTGCGAGACCCGATCCGTTTCCCCAGGGCCTCGGGCTCTCCCGCGATCGGTTCTTGGAGCTGCAGAGCTGAGGGACCCCAGGGCTGCTGCCTGTGACCCAAGTTGGGCTCCATCCAGTGCAGAGCCATGGAAGGGCGGAGCCCCTCCCATCCCACTTGCCCCCCAAGAGGCGGTGCGTTTGTGTTGGTGGGAGTCAGCCTGCAGGAGGCCCAGCGTCACCGGTGTTGCGGGTGGAGGCGGTGGGTCTCGTCTCTCCCTTCATGGAGAGTTCAGTCGTCTTTAGCCAGAGCATTGTGTGGGCAAGGAGGGGAGGATGCCCTTATTGGCAGAGCCGTTTCTTCCCTCTTGCCCTCTCCCTGCCAAGCCTGCAGCTGCCTTGGCGGCCTTCTCACTTCCAGAAAGGGTCTGATTGACCCATGGTTTACATTCCCCCAGTGTAGCCCACCCTGGGCGCATCACGCAAGCCCCCCAAGAAAGACCCCGGAGCCTGCGCTGAGCGAGATCCAGGCAGCAGAGGGGCACCACGCCTCCCTCGAGTTGCTCTCTGTAGGTCTTTGCGTCGCCCTCGCTTGGCAGACCAGCTAGCACAGCGGTGGGGGCCTTGGGCTTCTCCAGGGCCTTGCCTGAGGACGGCTGCCCCAGGCCAGCAGCAGTTTCCATCCTTCTGAGGCAGAAGAGCCCCAGACGCGTCCTCGGAAGGTCCAGGTGCTGGAAGTCGGGGCCCAGAGAGGTGGCATTGCCATGGACCCAGCTGATGCCCCTCTGTCCAGCTGACGGTGACTCTTCGCCACCCAAAAACACTATATGCAGCTGTTGAAAGTTGCTCCGCCCCTGGGCCAGGGAGAGCTTAACCCAGAGGGCCAAGAGGGATGAGGCCGGTCAGTCCTCAGGCTCCCTCCCTGCCCCCCCCCCCCAGCCTTCTCCATTCGTGCTCTGGCCTCCGTGGGCCTGGTCACAAAAGCTGCCGTGGAGCAGCCAGAGAGGCAAAGCCGAGCCCTCAGACTGCACCCTAACTCTGCCGCCTTCTGCCTTGGTGAGCGGTTGGGGAGTTACTGCTGTCTCCCCGTTTTCGGGAGGGTGCACCTGCTGGGCCTCCTGCACCAAACCTGAAGGGAGCTAATCCACCGGACTCCTGGCTCCTGCTTCTAGGCCGGCCGGGTGGAGCCATGGGGAGGAGGGCCGGTCAGGTCTCCTGTGTCACGTGAGACCCTTTCCGGAGTAGGGGCTCATGTCCTGGTCCCCTCGCGACGGGACTTTGTGGGGAGCTGTCCTTGGGAAGCTTCATGGAGCCCAACCGTCCCCAGAGTAGCTCAGGATAAGGTCATCCACAGCCGGGATTTCTCAGCAAGGACCCTCTTTTGTGCTCCGAGTAAGAATGAAATAGTCTCATTAAATAATACAAAGCAAAAATAATAAACAGCCCCTCTTCAAATAGCTGGACCGGCCTGTCCTCTAATTATGTATAATAATAGGGTAGTAAAATGCTATAAGAAGGGATTCTTGGGTTTTTGTTGTTTTGCTTTAATTCAGTTTAGATATTTGGAAAGCAACTGAAGCAGGAGCAGGTGGCTAGGAAAAAAACAGCTTCATTTAATCGCTCACCCTTTGGGGGAGTTAAAGCAATCTCACAAGATACAAAGGAAACAGAACTTTTCTTAAGGTCAGATGCCTCTGGTGCCCAGCTGCTGATCGCTGAGTTGAAGAAGGCAAGGAAGAGTTAGGGGAGGCTGGCCTAAGCACCCCTTTGCAGCCTTGACTTTGGCTACCAAGGTTTGGAAGGGGGAGGGGGAGGGGCTGGGCAGGTGTGAGAAAAGCTCCTTAGGGTTTATGCTGATTTCCTTGGTTAAATTGACTCCAGGGGGGGCTTCAGTGGTTCCACAGCTCTACCCAAGCAGCCACAGCCCTCAGTTTCCAGCACAATACCCATTGGCAGCAAGAGGGTAGCGATCAGCTGTCTTCACAGGAAGCCCAAAAGCTCAAATAGAAAGGTTCATTCGGTGCCCCTTGTCCCTGCCCCGTTCTCAACAAAAGATGTCCTGCATCCCTCCTCCTTGTGCCCTGAGCCTCCAGGCTGGGGGGGCAAAGGGGGGCTCTGGTCCTGAGAGCCCCCTCCTGTGCAGGTTGACCTGCTACAAGTAGCTGCTCAGCATTAGCAGCCGGTGGAGCTGGGAGACCCCTGGGGTGGGTGCTGGACTCTGGCAGCCGCTGTCTCTTGACCCGCCCCCCCTTGCTGGGCTGAGGTGGGGCTCTGCTCTTGCAGGGGAAGAAGGGCAGCTGGTCCAGGGCAAGGTGGACTCCCTACGACTGAGGCTGCTGCTGGTGGACCAGAGGAGCAGCGACGCCCTGCAGCGGATGGAGCAGACCTTGGAGGCCTCTCCCTGCCTGGGCCTGGCCCAGGAAGACCCGGCCCTCGGGCTGCAGCCCCCGGAGACGGAGCAGCGCTTGCCAGGCGGCCAGGCAGGGGACGGGCCTGGCCCCCTGGCCCCTGCAGGCAGAGAGAAGGTAGGGCAGGGGGGGGGGGACCCCCCCCCTTTTCGCCCCCCCCCCCGGCCCAGGGGAGGCTTTGGGCAGCGCAGGGCCAAGTGTGCCCGATCCCTACCCCACCTGAGGGAGAGCAAGGATTGCTTCCTGGGGCAAAGGCTGGCAAGGGCAGGAAAGCTGAGGCTAGCGGCTGCTGCTGCTTCTGCCAACGCCGCCCCCCCCCCTTGCGGTCCGGCCTAAGGGGTGCCAGCCTAGCACCAGGGGCTTCCCCGCCTCCATAGTGGCTGCCTGGGGAGCCCGTGGCCCCTTCGGGGGGAGGCTGATGAGTGGGGTCTTCTGCCTCCCATCCCAGCTGGAGAGGAGAGGTTGAGGCCTCAGCTGAGCCCAGAGCAGAAGGCTGGGGAGGGAGCGTGACCTCCCAGAGGGTGGAGCAGATGCCCTTCAGTCAGCCCAGGGTGGCAGGAGAGGCATCCCGGGCCTCCCCAAAGGAGGGAGATGTTTGGCGGAGGAAGAGCAGCTGCTGCTGCGACTGGGCTCCCTCGGCTGGGCCGGGCTTGGAGGGCAGGGAGGGCTGAGGCAGAAGGCAACGCCTCTGCCCAGATCCCACAATCCAGGGACTGGCCAGTCAGGCACCACCAGGGAGAACAGCCAGGAAGGTGCCAGAGCAAAAGAGGATCCCCAGGTGGTGGCTGGTCTTTGCCTGCCCCACCCCCAGAACGAGCATCCCCGCGCAGCCTGTGCCAAAAGAGGGCAGGGGGATCCCTGGGCCTCCCTCTCCCTCTGCGGCTTCCCTGCGTCCCCAGTGCCCCTCGGCAGAGACCCTTCGCCATCCGGGCTCACTAGAAAGGCCAGGGGAGCCGGCTCTGCCCCACAGACCTCCAGGAGGGGCTGCAGAGGAGGGAGACAGAGGGGGGGGGGGGCTGGGCTGGGCGGAGGATGCCCAGGTGGCCTTGCCCTGCTGGCAGAGCACCCTGTCCGAAAGCTGCTCCCGGCTTGGCCGTGGGTGCTGCAGTCCTCGGTCTTTACCTTGGGGGCCATTGAGGGGACCGTTCTGTGCAGGGGTCATCCAGACGTTTGCAAGGCGGCCCTTGCAGAAATGCCCCCTTCGGCAGGGCATGGGGGAGGAGGAGCCCGGCTTGGGTGGCGCTTGTAGTGTCCTGGCCGAGATGGGCCCCAACGGCTGGTGCTGGTGGGAGCAAACGCTTTGGGTAGAGCAGGGAGGTGAAGGTGGGGAGTCGGGGTGGGCTCCCCCCCTGCTTATTGAGGTGGAGGTGGGAAAGGGGCCTGCTTGGGGGAAGGCCAAGCGACTGGGGCTCCGTGGGAGGGGAGGGGGGAGAAAAGGGGGGGTCAGGCAGCCGAGCAGCACGAGGGGCTAAGAGGGAAGAAGAGGCTGAGAAGGAAGTCAAGAGGCAGCAGGGAAGGACCCCCCCCCCCAAAAAAGGAAAGCCCGGCTGGGAAGGGGTGGATGGGGTGAAGTGGGGGCAAAGGGGGGGGAGGAGGAGGAAGAGTGGCGCCAGGCAGACGAGGAGGTTTTCCTTTTCTCATCATCGCAGGCCTTCGGTGTCCTTGTGTTGCTTTTGGTCAGCCCTCCCTCTGCTCCGGGCCCCTTTCTGAGCCCCTTGTGGGCTTCCCGTGGGTGCCCTTCCTCCTTCAAGGCTTCTGTCACAGTGTTACCTTCCCCAGCCCCTCCCCCCAAGTGCGAGAAAGGGTCTCCTCCAGCCCCACCCCCGGGCCTGCTGCTCCGGCCTCAGTGGGCCGGGAAAGCCCAGGACATCCCTACAAGCCATTTGACCTGGGGGGGGGGGGAGATAAATCTGGTGGGATGGGGGAATGCGTCCAGCGAAGTCCAGGCACATGCAGAATGCCCCCCCCCAAGCACGATTGGAAGAGGCCACGTTGCTTGCAGCCAGTTTGGGGGCAACAGGAGTGAAATGGGGCCTCTGGCTACAGCTTGGAGCAGGCAGCCCCAAGTTCAGAACCCCTGGCCAGAGTGAATCCTGAAGGCCTCCCAGCCCAGCCCTCACGCCTCCGGACCCCCCCCCCCCCAGTTCTGGTTATTATTTCCACTTTCAAACTGTTACCGCTAGGAAGCTTTCCCCCCCTTGCCCTCTGGCAGCTGCCTCGCTTGCTCCGTGCTGTGGCCCTCCTGGTGCCCCCCTCCCCTGGGGTCCTTTTTGAGACTAAACAGCACTTGCAAAGACCAGCCGGCCATGGGTGCCATTCGCTGCGACCTGCCCAGCTTCTCTGTTCTGCCTCTCGGGTGCTGTGCGGTCACCCTTGGGGGGCAGGACGTGGCCCACTTCACCTTATGGCACGTGGCTCACCCTCCCCGCTTTGTCCCTTGTGTCCTCGCAGCCCCTGGTGGCGGCCCTGCAGGAGGACACGGAGTCCCTCGGCCGCCAGAGCCCAGCCTGCACCCTGCAGCTGGCACAAGGGCAGCTGCTCCTGGCTGAGCATGCCGAGGTCCAGGCAGAGCTCAGCCAGTGGCTGGAGGAGGCCCAGCAGGCGGTGGCGGCCTTTTTGCCCGGCAGCAGCATCGGCTGCAATGCCTTCCAGGAGCAGCAGGAGGCACTGGAGGTGAGAGCAGTGGCGGGGGCAACCGGGGGGGGGGAGTTAAGGACCCCTGCATGACCCACAGCTGCTCCCGCCTCTGCCGCCCTGCGCAGGGTCTGCGGGAGGCCGTTGCCGAGCACAAGCCGCAGATGGGGAAGCTGCAGCGCATCGCCGCGTGGCTGGCCGAGCTATGTCCGCGGGAGGCAACACCGCTCTGGCAGAGGCTGCAGGTGGCCGAGGATCGGGATGGCAGTCTCCGAGAGCAGGCCCAACAGGCCACTGCCATGCTGGAAGAGGCCCTCCCACGATACAGCCAGGTAAGCCAGGACCATTACCCTCCAGTGGCTGTGCCCACCTGTGCAAAGGCCCACGGTTGGGGCAACGATGGGGGCTCCCTCCTTGCTCGAGAGCAGCTGGCTTCTGACCGCTGCCTTCAGGGCACACACCCTCCCCGCCTTGGTGTGGCCCTCTCCTTGCCTCCTGCCTGCAGAAAAGCCCCTAGGGTGACCCTGGCCTTCCTGTCCTCCTGGCAGCTATCCGAGGGGCTGGAGCTGGTGGCCGGGAGTCTGGCATGGATGCAGGACCACACGCGGCACCCACTTGCTCTGCGGGGAGAGCCCGTCTGGCTCCAGGAGCAGCTCTGGGAGAACAGCCTGCGGCTGGTGGAGCTGGAAAAGCTGGGCGTGGCCCTTGAGACCCTCCATGGGCAGGGGGCGGAGCTTGAAGCCACCCTGCAGAGCACTGCACACCCAGGTACCCTCCCAGCCAGTCCCCTTCGGGGGGGGCTCCCACTCCCAGAGGACACCCAGTCTGTGGCCTGAGGGCAGTTTCCTCTGGGCCTTGGTGCCCGGAGAGCCCCCAGTAACGCTCTGCGCATAGCCTCGGGGAAGGAAGGAAGGAAGGAAGGGGCTGTGTTCCTGGGCCACCATCTTCTTAGGGGGCCCAAGGCTCAAACCTGGGCTAGATTCTTACAACACCGCACATTAGGCTGAGACGGAACTGGCCTACTTGGGACTCAGAGTGTTGTGGGAACACAGCTTTCCGGGCTGCATGTCTTGCGTGGTTGGTCCCAGCTGGTTTGAGGCCCAATGGCCTCTTGGTGGACCCAGTTGGCGGAAGTGGGGTCCCTGCACTCCCTGGCCTCAGCCCCTCTTCCTGCTGCTGCAGCCGTCCAGGAGCGCATGCAGGACCTGTGGAGTCAATGGCAGCTGCTGGGGGAGCTGGAGAAAGAGCGCGAGGCCTCCCTGCAGGAACTCCTGGCCCTGGCCAGGCAGTTTTGGCCTGGCCTGGTCAAGCTGGCCGGGGCTCTCGGCAACACCCAGCGAACGGTGCTGGACCTGGAAGACACCACGGCCTCTGATCCGAAGGATATCCCGGCCAAGCTGGCAGCCATGCAGGTACAGGCTGGACCACCAGACTCTTCAGGACTTTCCCCCAGGAGAAGCCCCCCTCGTAGTGCAGCTGCCACCCCCAGGTCTTCCAAGGAGAGCCAGATGTCAGTGGCCAGGCCCCTCTTTTTGGTCAATATGGAGGAGAGAAGACCCAGGAGGCCGGTGCCGGTGGCCTTGGGGGTTCCATGGGGTGGGACAGCACGCTGCCTTTGGGCTGTCTCCATCAGTGCAGCCTCACCACTCACCTTGGCCTTGCCTGCCGTGGGTCTAAGACGACTCGCCATCTTCCATTTTTGTCCATGGAAACAAGGTTGGAGAAATGGTGGTGGACCACATTTGTCACGTCCGCCTCCTCGCCCAATTGTCCCACAGCCAGCTGTCTCTTGGCAAGATGGCCGGGGTGAGTTCTCCCATTCTCCCTCTGCTGTTTGACAGGCCCAGGCCCCGGCCTTCCCTGTCATTTTGGGTTGCCCCTCCAACTCTCCAACAGCTCACGGGGTTCAGGCTCCCTGGGGATGGCTACTTGGGGGGGTGGAGGGCTCGGCTAGTGGCACCCGTGGCCTTTCACCCTGCAGGCCCTGCGTGACAAGCTGGACGCTCTGCAGAGCGAGCTGGACTCCTTGGGGGCTTGCGGCATGGAGCTGATGTCGTTGTGCGGAGACCCGGAGAAGCCCACCGTCACCAAGAGCCTGGACGACGTGAGCACCGCCCGAGCAGGGGTGGGGGAGGCAGCAGCCTGGCACCCAGAGCGTCCTCCGGGAACCTTCCCCGTTTCCTTCTCCCGGTGCTGGAGCAACCAGGGTGCAGAGACTGGAGTCCCGGAAGCCTCATTGTGCCCCCCCCCAGCAGCTCCCACTGACTCCTCTGTCTCCCCCCAGCTGTACTCATCTTGGCACAGCCTGAACAGGATGTGGGCAGAGCAGCAGAAGCACCTGGAGGACCAGCTGCAGGCCCCGGTCACCGACCAAGCGACAATGCAGGTGAGGAGAGCTTCCCGTCTGGGGACAAGGAGACGTGGCCAGGAAGAAGCGCATTGTGGGCACAAGGGAAGGGGCTTCTGCCGTCTCCTGCTCTGGGCAGGGGGATCAAGTGACCAACCAGCAAACTTGCCAGGGACCCCCAGAAGAGGCGGGGCAGACAGAAGTGCTGTGTCCTTCAGATGCCCCATTCAGGTGACTTTCCCACCAGGGTGGCCCCTGCGAGCCCCCCCCTTTTCCCAGCTGATGGTCCCCCCAGAGCATCTGCCACTCTTCCTTTCAGATCTAAAGAGCAACCCTAGGAAGCCTCCCCAGACTCAGTCCTGCCTCCCCCGGACCCTCCCCCTACTTCCCTCCGGTTTCTTCTCCCTTCTCCCCAGAGGCTCTTGGCCTGGCAGGCAGAGGCCGAGCGGCGGGGGACGCAGGAGGTCCTGGGTGAGGGGGACCCGGTCCGGGTGGAGCAGGAGCTCTCAGAGCGGAAGGTGAGGAATGGCTGTGGGCCGGCAGGCTTGGCTTCCCGGGGAGGGGGGGGGGGGGGATGCCTGTGCCCAAGAGCCTGGCTGAGGTCAGCGGGGGCTGCTGCCATGTGGGCAGGGCCCCAGCATGGTCCAGCAGCAGAGGGTCTGTGGCACCCTCTGGAGGAATGGCATCCAGTCCTTCCCCGAGCAGGGTCTGGTCTGTGCTGGTGCCGGCACAGTTGAGCAGGCGCAGCCCCACGGCTCAGGGTGGCCCTGGGACCGCCAGTCCCGCGCAGTCCCGCGCAGTCCCCGGGGAGCAACGGGAGGGGCTCTGCCAGGCTCTCTGCGGAGAGAAGTGTGGTGCCCTGTGGAGGGCCTGTGCCATCGCCTCCCTGACTCCCCGGGCAGGCCTTCAAGCGAGAGCTGTACCAGCGCCAGAGACTTTGGCACCAGGAGGATCCCCCCCTCGCTTTCAGGGCTTCCCGGGAGCATTGGACCCGGCTGGAGGAAGAGCTGCTGACCCGGCAGGTGAGGGCGCTTGGACCGGGGGGGGGTAGGGGGGGTAAGGCCCTTAAGGGGAGCTTGGCGGGCAGCCTCTCCCCGCCTTCTGCCCCCTGCAAGGCCTGCCGCTTGCCTCCCCCACCTCCAGAACCCCACAGCCTCTGGGCTTCCCTTGCAGCACCGGCTGGAGGCCGCTGTCCTGCGCCTGGGCCAGTTCCAGAGCCAGCTGGACTGGCTGCTGCAGTGGCTGCTGAGCACCGAGGAGCAGCTCCAGAACCCCCTCCCGCTCTCCCTGGACCTGC
Organism: Notechis scutatus; assembly: GCF_900518725.1. The sequence continues at coordinate 31,649 of NW_020716940.1, read as the reverse complement.
AGAGTTGGGAGATCGAGCTGGCCAAGCACCAGGTGGTCTGGCGCCCCCTTCCCTGGCAGAGGGTTGCTCTCTGGTGGGCAGTTGGCAAGACTGACGCCGTCTCTTGGCAGGTGCTGCAGAAGGACGTCCTGTCTCACTCAATGACGGTGCAGGCCGTGCAGGAGGCTGGCTGGCGTCTGCAGCCGCCCAGTGATGGCAGTGGGGCCCGTACGGAGGGCCTGCAGGGCAGCCTCCGGCAGCTGAGCCACCGGTGGAGCCAGGTCCTGGCCAAGACGGAGCACCGCCAGCTGGCCCTGGAGCACAAGCTGAGCCAGGTGAGGCCGAGCGGGAGGCCTTACGGCCAGGCGTTTCCAGGGCTGGAGGGCCAGCAGCCAGGAGGCACCTCTTGGGCCTGGGGATGGCTGGATGGCCTTTGCTCAAGGCCCGGGGGTGGGGGGTCTTCTGCAGCCGGGGTTTTTGTCCTCCACACCCTTTTCACTCTGCCCGCTGTCTCCGCCTGGTGCTCCCAAAGGTGCGGGAGGTTTCCCTGGAGGTAGCTGGGCTGGTGCAGTGGTTGGACCAGGTGGAGTTGCAGCTCTTCTCTTCCAAGCCCACCCGGGACCCCTCTGAAGCCACCAGGGACAAGCTGGCCGCACTCTTGGTGAGTTCCTCCCCAAGCAGCTCACTGCATGCCAGGGACACGGCGATAAGAGGCACCGCAATGCATGATGGGAGCCGTCCGGGGCCTCCACCACCACCCAAAAGGGTTGGAAAGCCCAGGGCCAGGGCTTGGGGGGCTCCTGGGTCGAGATGTCCCTCCGTGTGGGGCTGCCTCTGGGGCAGATGCAGGATCCCTGCCATGGAAGGCCTCTAGGCCGGGGCCAGGGGCTGGGGGGCTTTGATCCCAGGCCTGTGGGAGGAAGCTTCTCCCCTGGGCTAAAGCGGAACAAGCAAGCAGGCTGCACGGTGGGCAGGATCTGATCTCCTGCCGGTTCCCAAACGCTGCTCTTCCGCCTGGGCCGTGGCTGGGGAACCTCACCTGGGTGGGTCTGGTGGTTGGGCAGGAACTGTGCGAAGAGATGGAATCCAAGGGGCAAACGTACCAGCGAGTCCAAGAGAAGCTCCGGCCCCTGCTGGCCTCCTGCCACCCAAATGGGGCTTCTATGGCCGAGCGCAGCCTGAGGGCCTTGGAGCAGAAGTGGGCCAGCCTCACCAGCTGCCTGCAAGGGCAGAAGGTGGGTGGGCAGGAGGGGGGCTGCGGAGGGCGGGCCTCTCCTCCTGCATGGGGTCAGCCCACGGTGCTCTGTCCTTCTCCTAGGAGCAGCTCCTCCAAAGCCCGAATACGGCCGCCAGGTGCCATGCCACCCTCCAGAAGCTCCTTAAGTGGGTCAAGCAGACCGAGGAGGCCTTGGCAGCCCTGCCTCCTCCCAGCTACACCCTGGACACAGTCAGCAAACAGAGGTGGCAGCAGCAGGTCAGCCACAGGCGGCTGGCAAAGGAAGGGGAGCCCCCTGGGTGGCGTGGGTGCCCTTGGCATCATTTGGGAAGAAAGCTCTGCCTGCCATTCCCACTTGGCCCAGGGCAGACTGGCCGGGTCGCAAGGGTGGCTGAGCCCTCTTTGTGGGGCCCCGTCAAGTGCCCCTCTCCGGTCTTCCGCTGAGAGGCTGGGTGGCATGGGCCCTGGGAGGAGGAGAGCTGGTCCTGGCATCCTCTGCCTGGTTTGTCCCTGCAGGCTTTGGCACAGGAGGCGGAAGCCCAGAGCAAGAAGCTGGCAGGGTTGGCGGTGGGGGCTGCCTGCCTGACCCAGGACAACGGAGGTCCTCGCAGCCTGGTGGGCAGTGCCAAGGAGCGGCTGGCCAAGGTCCCGCAGCAAGTGACCGAGAGGGGGGAGGTGCTGGAAGAGGCCCACCAGCAGGCCAAGCAGGTATCTCTCTCTCTCACACACACACACACCCAAGGGCAATGGGAGATGGGGCAGGGCAGGCGTGCCCAGGGAGGTTTAGTGCAGTGCTGCTCTGGCCTTACAGTTCCGAGAGTCCTGGCAGCTGCTCCTCAAATGGATGGATGGGGCGGAATCAGCCTGCCCAGCCCCCGCGGGTGCCCCCCCTGTGAAGCCAGAGGACCTCAAGGCCCTTCTGGGACAGCACAAGGTGAGCCGGGGGGGGGGGGGAACCCACTGCGTCATGCCCACTGCGTCTGTGGCGGCTCCCCCCTTCCCCGGCCCCTATCCCGGGGGGCCGGGGGGGGGGGTGTTGCTCTGTCCCGGGATGTCAGCAGCTGAATTTGGAGGACCCCCCTTGGAACTCCCCATCAAGGAGACAGCTTCCCTCGCAGATGGGTGAGGGGGGAGGAAAAGCCGTTTCTCCAACTGTCCCTGCAGGGATTCCAGAGGCGCCTGCGGGCCAAGCGTCCCATCTTTGAGGCCGCCCTGCAGCAGGGGGGTCTCCTACGCGGCAGGGCCCTCCTCCCTGCTGACGGCCAGGAGCTGGACTCGATGCAGAGGGAGCTGAAGGAGCGCTGGGGGGCCCTGTGGAGTTGGGCGGCTGAGAGGTAGGGGACAGAGAGGGCCCTGGGGGGGCTGCTTGCCTGTCCTCTGCAGGCTCTGGGCCCCGCCGGGTCTGCACTGACTGCCCAAGCCGCTCTTGCCCTCCAGGGAAGCCAGATCTGGCCTTGCGGGTGTGTGTGTGTGTGTGTGTGTGAAGGAGGTTCTCGGGGTTGGAGCCCCACTTCCTTGTGGCCTCACTGCAGTGCTACTGAGAGGAGGATGCCAAGTGCAGCCGGGAGGTGCCCACCATTGGCCCGGCCGCTTGGGGCAGAGGGAAGAGGGTTGGCTGAGGAGCCAGGGTGGGCCTGGGCCTCTCTGGAGTGATGCTGGGAGACTGAGTGACCTGCTCCCTGGGGCCGGTGGTCCATCCCCGATGCCTCCCACCCTCACCCAATCTTGCAAGCAAGGACCAGGGAGGGTAATTGATGGGGTCACTCATGGGACCATCTGGGCTTCAAGTGTCTCTGGACCCACATCCACGCCCCGTGGAACAGTTGCTCAGAAGGGCCCGGACTTCCCGCTCCCGCCTGGATTCGGCTGCTGCTGAATTGGGCGCAGGCCGGCAGGCGCTCGCCCTGAGTGGCGGCTGCTGCAAGGAGCTTCCACTCGGGGTGGGCCTGGCACTTCACCCTAGAGAAGGGGGCACAGAGGCCTCGTCAACCCCTCACTGCTGCCAACCCTTTTCAGGCAACAGAAGCTGGAGGAGCTCCTGCTGTCCTCTGGCTGCTTCAGCGATGCCCTTCAGAGCCTCCTGGACTGGCTCTGTTGGGTCGAGCCCCAGCTGGCCGAGGAGACCCCTGTGGCTGGGGACAGAGACCTGGTGGGCACGCTGATGGAGCAGCACAAGGTGGGGGAGAGCGCCACTGCCTGAGCCAGGAGGCGGGGCCAGGAGGAGCTGTTGGCAACGCCACTGGTGGAGGGTCCGGGTGAGGTGGGCTTGGCGTGCCCACAGAAGCCCCTGGTGGAGAGGAAGGGGCGGGACGGCTGCACTGCCTGGGTGCCCAGCAGTGAGGCCTCCTCTCGGCCCCAGCAGGCCTTCCAGGCAGAGCTGGGCCAGCGGGCGGTGTCTGTCAGGACGCTGAGGTGCTCTGCACAGGAGTTGGCACAAGGTGGGAGCAGCGTGGACACCCGGTGGCTGCAGACCCAGATGGAGGAGCTAGAAGAGCGCTGGGAACTCATCGGCCGGCTCTCCGTCTCCCAGCAGAACCGGCTGGAGGGGGCCCTGAGGCAGGCATGTGGACAGGCCAGAGGGCAGCGGTGGGAGGAGGACAGGACCTGCGCTGGGACACGGGACGGGCAGGAGGCTCGCCTGGGTCCCCTCCTGAAGTTTCTGGGTGCCAAGAGGACCCACATTCTGCCCCCCAGAATGGCAGCCCCGTGATGCAGGCGTCCTTCTCTCCTGCAGGCAGAGGAGTTCCACCGCCTGCTGTGCACCTTCCTGAGCCGCCTGTCTGGCCTGGAGAAGTCGGTCCTGGATGGGGCACCCCTGGAGGAGGAGGAGGAGGCCCTGGCCGAGGGCCAGAGCCAGCTCGAGGTCAGGGGGTGGGTGGGGAGACCCTGGTGCTCTCCTCTCGCAGACTCTCATGCCAGAGCCTTCCGTGGAGTGGGGGGCTGGCCCCACGGGGGTGCTGATGGCTTTGCCCACTGCCAACAGGAGCTGCAGCAGAGGGTGCAATGCCAGCAGCTGGAGCTGGACTGCATCAGCTCTCTGGGCGAGGAGATCCTGAGCGCCTGCCACCCCGATGCAGTGGGCACCGTCCACTCCTGGGTCGACCTTGCCAAGAGCCGCTTCCAGCAGGTGAGCAGAGGGGAGGGTGTGTGTGGACACTCTGGGCTTTGTGTGGGCGGCCTCCAGTGGGGCCACTGGGTCAGTGGGGTGGGGAGGAAGGGCTTCTCTTCCCTCACCATCTGTGCCCCTCTCCTCCCCAACGTTGCCCTCTTCCTCCTCCTCCCACAGCTCTGCAGCCGGGTCCAGCGGCAGGAGCAGCGGCTGCAGGCCCAGGCGGCCTCCCTGGCTGTGGACGGGAAGGTGCTGGAGAGGCTCAGCGACTGGATCACAGCTGCCGAAGAGGCCTTGAGCCTGCGGGATCAGGAGCCCCTCCCGGAGGATGCCAGGCAGCTGGAGGAGCTCCATTGTCAGCACATGGTAAGATGACCAGGCTGCCCCCTTTCCCTTCGTGCCAGCCCCAGCCAGTCGTAGCCTCCAGTGGGAGCTGGGGCTCAGCCCCCCTGCCTCTCCTGCCTCTTAGCAGGGGGTTGGCTGAGGCGTGAGTGACCCCTGCTTGTCCCTGGCCCTCTGACCCTCTGCAGCGGCCACCCCCTTCGCTCCTTGCTGGGCAGTGCCCTGTGCCACGCAGTCGAGGGAGCCCCTGGCGACCAGATTGCTGCAGCCCTGGTGGCGCATTTCAGCCAAGGTGGAAGGCCCTGGGAGTGTGCCCCAGGGCCTGTGGGTGCCTGCATGGGGGGTGGCCTTGAACAGGGGTCTTGGCCCTGCAGCAACGGCCGCTGGTTGCCGAGCTCTGAGTGGCTGAAGGGGACCCCCTCCCCCCCCCCAGGTCTTCATGCAGGAGTTGGGCCGCAAACAGGCCGAGGTGGAGAAGGCGGCCAAGAACGGCAGGCAGGAAAGGGCGGCACCACTGGGGGCGACGGCTTCTTCCTGCCAGTGGTCTTCTGGTCAGTGCCACCAATCCCTGGTTCACCCGCAGCCCTTGCTCTGAGCTGGAAGTGGGGCATTCAGGGCGACTGGCCACAGCGTCATCCTGAGCCACTTTGCAAGTCCCACCTGGAGGCTCAGGAAAAGAGGGGGGGGGGCTGGAGGCTTCCTGTTGACACCTCGTTATTTGGGCAATTAAGCTGCCAAAACCCTCCAAAAACCTCCTCGGCCTAAGAGGGTGAAGACTTTAGAGTTTTATCAAATGGTAGAATTAAAGATAAACCGAATACAACCCAAAAGGTGGGGCCAGGCCAGCCCTGTGCTCACAGCTCCCCTTACATCTGCAGCCCTCCCCGGTCGGGATGCCCTAATCAGGCCCCTGGGGGGCAATGCTCTGGTTCCTCACGTGTGGCAGCCAGCTGTTGAATAGCGCCAGGTTTTAGGTGGGACCCTCCCTCGCCCCCTTGCAGGATGGCATGGCACCAGCAGAGCTTTGCCCCAGCCCCCCCTCGTGCCCCTGGAAGACCTGGAGCCCCAGAACCCACTCCTAGCCCAACTGGTGCACCGCTGGCAGTGCCTCTGGCTGGCAGCTCAGGACCGGCAGCATCGGCTCCAGCGTTCCCAGCAACGCCATCAGGAGGTGAGGAGGGCCAAGTGCAGGGGGCGAAGAGCGGCCCTGGAGTGGTGGGGCAGCTGCAGGGAGGGACAGTCCCCGTGTGCGTCCCCTGGCAGCCCTGAGAGGCCAGGGTGCCACCATCGCAGATGCCTGGCAGGAGGCCTGGGCTGCCTTTGGCTACCTCCAGTGGGACAGTGCCAGTCCCCTCCTGGGACAGCTCCCTCTGCTCTCTGCCTGCCAGGAGGATGAGGAGCAAGGGAGGGCGTGGGCTTCTTGCCTTGCTTGTGGCCTTTCCTCGGGTGCCCTCGTGGGGTCCTGGCGCCTGGCCCCCGAGGCTGCGGGTGTGCCCTCTCTGTTTCACCCACAGCTGGAGGAAAGGGCCAGCTTCGACTTTGCTGCCTGGCGCAAGCGGTACCTGCAGTGGATCGGGCGCAGGAAGTCCCGGGTCCTGGACATCTTTCACAGCATTGACCGGGGCCAAGATGGGCGCCTCACCCAGCAGGAGTTTATTGGGCGTGTCCTGGCCTCCAGTGAGTGCTGCTCCGGGGCTGCCTTCCTGCAGGGTGCCACAGATGTGAGCTGGGACAGGCCAAGAGGCCCAGGTTTCCTGCCCGAGCCCCTTGCAAGGGCCACCCCCTGCCTCTGCCTCTGCTGGGGATGCAGGGTGGTGGGGTGGTCTCCTCCACTCCTTTCTTTCCTCTCCAGAATTCCCCACCAGCCTGCCGGAGATGAAAGCAGTGGCCAAAATCTTTGACGTGAACAGGGATGGTTTCGTTGATTATTATGAATTTATCCGCGCTCTGCACCCCAGCCGGGACGTCCTGCAAAGGGCAGCCAATGTGGATCACATCCAAGAGGAGGTAGGGGAACCAGGGTGCCCCCAACACACACACGCACACACACACACACTTGTGCAGTTTGACCCCCAAGCTGCCGGTTCAGAGTCTCCCCAGTTCTGTCCCAAGGAGGCTGCAGTCACAGATCTCTGCACGGGAACTGGAGCTCTTCAGCCCCCCTGGGGGAGTCTGGGGCCAACCCCTTTGGAGAGGCAGCTGAGCGCCAGGGGAGAAGCAGGAGGGAAGGGGGGGGTGCCCAGGAACGAGGACTAATGGCGGGAGGGATGCAGGGAGGTCCCAGGTGGAAAGGGCCTCTGGGCCTGGGGTTTCCATCGCCCAAGGGGGTGCAGCCATAAAGCCAGAGCTCACGCTTCTTCACGAGGGCACTTCTGGCACGGCTGTGGCTGGGGAACCTTCAGACTTTTGCTACTTCCTGCTGGCCTCCTGGCTGGATTCTCTCATTGGAGGCCAGCAGTTCAGTGGCCACCAGGTGCCCCACTGGGAGGCTCTTGAGGGCCGCTCAGCAGCAGCAGCAGCAGCAGCAGCAGCAGCAGCAGCACCTGCTCAGCACTGGCTGAATTCCAGCGGTTGCTGAGGGAGAGCAGGCAAGGCCTCCAGGCTTGTGGCAATTGAATTTCCCTGGAGCGGAAAGAGAGGCTGGCAGCCTGGGCTGGAGTCTAGGCCCCAGCCAACGCATGCATGTGTAGGAGAAATTGGGGGCGCTCCTTCCCCCGGCCTCTCTTTTGTGACCCAGGTGAAGCGACAAGTGGCCGAGTGCAACTGTGTGAAGTGTTTCCAAGTGGAGCAAATTGGCGCCACCCGTTACAGAGTGAGCCTGTGGGCCCCCCCCCCCGCCCCCTATCCCCTCTGCACCCGGTGTCTCTTGGCCCTTCCTGCTTAGCCAGGGACCTACTTCGGCTTCCAGGACCAGAGTGCTGTACGCTGGCAGGGGAGCCCGGGTGGCCAAGGGGCAGAAGAGGGCCTGGCCTACCCTGCCCGGGCCTCTCCCGGCGCTCATTTCTCACACCAGCTCTGCCCTCGGGGCCCATGAGTGGGGCAGCCATGCCACGGGGCTCTGCCTCTGCCTTGAGGATGGTGGGACTGAGAGGGAGCCTTCTCCCCATACGGGAACCCCAAGAATGGCCTCTGTCAAATGCCCCCCTCCTGCTGCTTGTCCAGTTTGGGGAGTGCCAGCAGCTGCGCGTGGTCCGAATTCTGCGAAGTACCCTGATGGTGCGAGTCGGAGGTGGCTGGACGGCTCTGGATGAGTTCCTGGTGAAGAACGACCCCTGCAGAGGTGAGAGGCCGGGCAGGGGCCAGAACCCCAGAGGCAGGCCAAGCAGGGGGGGTACCCGACTGCCTCCCCACCTCGGTGGCCTTCTCTCCTGCAGTCAAGGGAAGGACCAACCTGAAGATCAATGAAAGATACCTCTCCCCGGGGCCTCTGGGGCGGAAGGGGACAGGCAGCCAATCTGCCCCCGCCTCCAAGATGCTCTCCCCCAGCTGCTCCACCTCCAGCCTCTGCCTGTACAGCAGCGCCTCTGCGCCCAGCAGCCCCGTCCCGAGGAAGGTGAGCCGGTTGGGGGAAGAGCAGGTGGGCAGAGTCCTGGTTCAGCACATGGGCCCCAAGCGGCTCTGGCCACCCTGCATCTGGCCTCTCCTTCCAGGCTGTGTTGCGCCGGACACACTCAGGGGATCGGTGCCTCCCCTCCTGCCATCCTGCTGGGGCGGCTGGGGTGGCCTTTGCCGCTGGAGCAGCTGGGCCTGGCGCTGAGCCCCCAGGTGAGAGAGAGGGTGGGACCGGGCTCTGTGGCCAGAGGGGCTGCAGGCATCCCAGCGGAGAGGCAGGCCAGCCCTTGCACCGTCTGTGGCACTGGCAGCCTGGCAGCCTGCTCGGGCGGGCTGCTCGACCATGGTTGCCCCCTGAAGGCCTGGGCCTGTTTTGTGGGATGTTCTCTCTGCTTCTGCCAAGGTCACCCCAGAAGAGAAGCTGTTCCCAGGGATGTCCCTGCACCCTGACCGCTGGAGCACCCCGCGAGCAGCAGCGGAGAGACCCTGGGAGGCTAAGCAGGCTGCCCCACCTTTTCCCCATGAGCATCCCGCTCCCTGCCCCCCACAGCCACCCTCCGCAGCCCTCCCTAGCAACGCGGCTGAGCTTCTCTTGGAGCAGGACCACCCTTCAGGGGGGCACCTTTGGTGCTCCCACCAGCCAGCGGCTCAGGTGTAGCTCTGGTGCACCTGGGACAGTTTTTGGAATGAGTGGCCTCTTGCCCTGGCTGAGCACCCTCCCTCTGCAGGCAGCAGCCAGGGAGAATCCTGGGCCTGACGCAGCACCAGGACCAATAAAGACCAGGCTGCCTACAACCCCCACCGCCTCTGTGTGTGTGCATGTGTGCAGGGAGCCCAGGGACGCTGCTGCGTTAACAGAGGCAGCCAGCGGCCACACTCGGCTGCCCTCCTCAGACTGCTCAGGGGGGGCCTCCTGGGCTCAGCCTTCTCTGCGGCTGGCTGGGGGTGGTCACTGTTTCCGCTCCCCCAATGAATTCCTCCAGGTGACGTAGGGAGGGCATGGGGTGTGCAGCAAACGGGCTTCAGGCCACTGGAAGCGGAAATTCAGGCAGGGAAATGGGAGGGGGAAGCGTGGAGGGAAGCCAGGGAGCTCCTGGCAGAAGATGGGCCGGCCCTCAGCCCCGCCTTTCTCAGGAAGCCCAAGGGGGGGGCTCACTCCCAGGGGAGATGGGGGAGCCTCTGGCCAAGGGGGAGCCCCTCCCTTCTAAAGGAGTCCGGCTGGGGAACCTCTGGGCAGAGGTGTGGGAGGGGGCCCAGGAGAGCGGTGCTGGGAGGGAGAAACCCTTTCAGCCCCTTCCTCCATGCTCTGGACGGGGGGGGGGGGGGGGGGGGGGGCGGCCGGGAAGGGGCGGGCGGGGGGCGGGGCGGGGGGGGGGGGGGGGGGGGGGGGAGGCAGCGGCAGAGAACTGGCTGGAAGACCGCTCGGCCGTTGAGGGCCCTGGAAACTTAGGGGTGAGCCAAGAGGAGGTCCAGCCTGCAGGGCAAAACCCAAAATGCTGGGTGGGCAGGAGAGCCAGGAGGTTGGCTGTCAAGCCAGTGTAGCCCCCCCTCCCCCCGCATCAGAGCGGTCCATTGGGAGAGGGGGCTGCCCGCCTGGCCTGGAGAGAGGACAGCAGCCGCCCCAGGGCGATGGGCAGGGCAGGAGAAGGCGCCTCATCAGCCCCTGGGCTCCCTGGAGGTGGGCACTGCCTTGGCAGGGACGTCCTGGTGTCCAGAGCCTCGAGGGCATTCCTCGGAGTCCGTGTCGATGTGTCACTGCCCTTTCTGAGTCCGGGGCCAGAACTTGGCTGGGGGTGTGTGTGTGGAGTCTGACCAGGTGGATTGGAGGGTCCAGTCCCTCCCTGTGAGCGGCAGGCTTTGCTGCTGCAGGAGGGAACGGAGCCCAGGATTGTCTTCGCCTGTTCAGCAGCTGCTGCTGCGTCCCATGGCCGGCGGGACGAGGCACTTGGCCGGGAGGGCTGGAAGGCCGATCCCAGGCAAGGCGTTGGAAGCAGAGGCCCTTGCAAGCCCAGCCTTTGGGCCTCTTGGCAAGGCAGGGCGGGGGGGGGGGGCAAAGGGGGGGGTTGGGCCCCCGGGAAGGGTTAAAAGCGCTTTCGTTCCCCTGTAAACACCACAGCTGCCCGGCTCAAGGCAGAATGGATTTCAGTCAGCAGGCTTTGGGGGCGGGGGGGCGGGGTTGCAGAAAGGGGTCTTGCTTGGAAAGGATCTTATGGGCTGCAGGCTCCCCATCCTCGTTTGCTTGCTAAAGGGAGGTCGGGAGCCTGGAGGAGCAACGGCCGACATGTTTGGAGCCCGGCCTTTGGCGGCAGAACCTCAGCTGGTTTCGTCTGAGTTTGTCAGTCTCTAGGTTGCCATGGAGAAGGCGGCTGCAACCACCCTCCAAGGGCTAAGCAGGGGGTCAGCGCTTGGATGGGACACTGCCAGGAATCCGCAGAGCCCAGGCCAGACTGGGCCACCCCCTGACCGGGGCAGTGCAGGGCCACTTCAGAGGAAAAACTCCCCCACCCCAAAAGACAGAGGGCCCCTGGGCAGAGGTCTTGCAGTTCAACCTCACCTCAGTTTACATGCATTGCATCCCCTTTTCTGCTTATCTTGCTGGGAGCAAAGGGAGGGGCTGATTCAGGGAGGGGCTGGCTTTCCATTGCTCAGACTTTGCAATATATGCCCCAGCTGGCGTCTTTCCCTGGGAAGCGCAGAGGGCAGCAGTTGGAGGAGTTCCTAACTCTGGCATGGCCTGGCGCCTCTGCCAGCACTTTGTCATGTGCCATTCATCTGCCGTCACTTGGGGCCTCCAGCTTCTTCTCCTGGGCACCCTAAATGGGGCTCAGTTGATGCCCGATAACCTCCACTGATTGAGGGGCCTCTTTTATTGGCCAAGAACATCACCCGGACAGATCCTGGCAGGGAGATTTTGTAATTTTCAATCACAAACCCTCGGCTTCCCCTCGTCCACCCAGAGCTATCCACTCATTGTCCCCAAGACCTGGTCGAGTTGCTGCTGCTGCTGGGTGGGGTGGGCTGGGGTTGAGCACTCCACTGGTGCTGCCGCAGAGCTCCTCTGCCTTCTGGCCTCTTGGGGCCCCAGCTGACCCCTCCCCCCTTTGCTGGCCCTTCCTTCGTGCTGCTCCTCTGGGCTTTGCCAAGGCTTTTCCCGCAAACTCCATTCACGTGGTGGGGGCAGCCTTGCCAGAGGCGGACTCTTCTCTTCCAGGGTGCCGACTGTGCAGGATGGAGGGGGGCGACTGGCACCCTAGAAGAGGGAGAAGCGACTCGGGATGCCCAGCTTGCAGCGGTCTGCTCTGGCCCCAATCCTCTTCCTCAGCTCCTCTGCACGCCCAGCCCCCTTCCAGACTGCCCCCCTGGGCTTCCTGCAGCTGTCCTGAAGGGTCAACCGAGCCCAGCTCTTCCCGACAGCTGGAAAGGCCCACGGAAGGATCGAGCCCAGAGGAGTGGCAGCAGGAGGCTGAAGCAGCCGAGCCGTTGGCCAACTTCCACGCTTGCAGGCAGCGCACCCATGGTCTGGCCTCTGTCCCAAGAGAGCCTGCTCTGGGCTGGCTGCCAGCTACCTGGGAGGGGGGAGGGGTCCCTGGGGCCAAAGACGGCAGCGGAGGTGTCTGGGAGGAGGGCGGGCGCCTGCAGCAGGTGGAGGGCCTGGGGCAGTGTGAGGGCAGGTGGGGCAGTGGGTGCCTTTGCCCGCTGCTGCAAGCGGACTTCCGAAGGGTTAGAGCTCTGGAAGGGTTGGGCTTTGGGGCCTGGGCAGAGAGCCGAAGGGGCTCCTGCGTGGCCTGGCCTGCTTCAGAGCCCCTCCCACCTCAGCCTGGAGACGCCTGAGCTTTAAATAAGCCCCGCTTTGGGGAGTTGGTCTGTCCAGGGGGGAAAGGGGCCAAAACTCCTCATAGCCCTCCAGCCATTGGAAGCAGGAGGCTGGCCAGTACACACCCCGCACACCCCCCTGTCCCCTGTGCCAGGAATGGGAGCAGGCCTTTGGCTGGGGCAGTTAGCCTGGAACCTTCCTCCGCAGCCCCCCTCCCACTGCTCCCCTCTCAAGCTGATGCTGCCGCTGACCCCATTGCATCAGAAGGAGGGGGGGCGGGTGTGTGTGTGTGAACTCTTGATCTGCAGCCCATGGCTCAAAGTTGGGATGCAGAGGAGCCCAGCCTCCCCACTTCTCCTGCCTGGACGGCCAAAGGGAAGGGTTTCCCAGGACTTTGGAGGTCATCTAGCCCAACTCGTGCCCAGTTTAGGAGTGTCCGACAGCCTCTCTTCAGGCACCTCCAGCAAACTTGTCAGCATTAAAACATTCTGGGTGACACCTGGAGTCTATTTCCTCTCTGCTTAAACCTGTCGGTTCTTGTCTTGTCTCCTGGGACAATCCCGCCCACCTCCTCTGTGCCACTCTGCAGGGCCTAGGAGTCTCGATCAGGGCCCCCTGCCTGTGTTCTCCTTTCCTCCAGGTTACCCAACCCATCATCCCCAGCCGTTCCTCACAGTCTTTATTGGGCGGGGGGGGGGCTGTAAGCTCCTGAGTTGTGCTGCCCAGAATAGAGAATGGAGCGCAGTGATGACTTGACTTCTGTGGGTGCCGCCAGCAGGGATCACCCTGCTGGATCAGGTGACGCATCAAGACAGCCCCGTTTCATTATTACCAGTTTCCCTCTGCCCTTCAGTGCAGAAGTCCTCACTTCCCGACAGCCTTGTTTAGGGATCATTTGGAGTCATGCGGCCATTATTTGCCTGCTTGCCAGCCGGCTTCTTGCCAGCAGAGTTAAGGAGAAGGTGGAAGCAAGAAGGCCCAGGCCTCTTTGAAGGGTCAAATGGGAAGACACATTGTGAGCCTGTCGGGTTATTTCCTACTTGGTGACCACAGCGGTGACCCATGGAGTTGATGGTCCAAGTTTTGGTTGCCAAGCAAGTTCCCTGGAGAGGCTTCCACTGTGGAATCCTGCCTCTGAGTTTTCCTGCCCAAAATAGCACCTTGTGCCTGTTGGGCTTATAAGGCTGCGCGATGCCAACTTTCTGACTCTGCCTGGAGGACCTCGATCCAAACTGCCTCCTGCAAACTCGAACGGATCGCGGCCAGTACAAGAAAGTGGAGCCAGGCCCGCTTGGCCCCCCCCCCCCCCCCGCCCTTCTCTCCCGGCCTCCTCTGAGGGATTTCGCCAGCACCGAGGCAGGAAGGAGTCCAGGGAAATCCCCCCACCCACTTCCCCCAGCTCGACCCCAACCGTGGAGGGACGCTCCCCGTGCCGTGCGTCGGGTTGCTCGGCCGGCGGCTCAGGGCCTTCCCGGCTGCTCCTTGGGGAGGTGGCTCTGGGGCAGAGGGGAGAGCGCTGCAAGGGGAGCCGGAGCCGCCGCCGCCGCCGCCGGAGCGACTCCCAGCCTGTCGAACCAGCGCGGCCTCTATGCACGGGCCGCACCCTCGCCTGGAGCCCCGGCTGCGCCTCCCCTGTTCTCACGGCCAGGTGCGATTCTGCGGTGCCGAGCCGGCTCCCTGGAGGCTTCCCCCGGGGCCCTCGGCTGCAGCGCCTGGGAGGAGGGCAGCCGGCGGACCTGCTCCACCCCTCCCGAGCTTCAGCGGCGGGGCTCGAAGGGGCGGCCAGAGGCGGGGAAGAGGCTGCTCCGGAGGGAAGCCGGACTCGGCTGCCAAAGCCGGATGCGGCGTTGCGCGGGCGGGGGCGAGAACAAAACCGTGCTGGCCCAGGGACTCCCGAGGAAGGCGGGCCAGACATGCCTGCTGCAACATTCCTTCCCGCAACCACTCCTCATTCCTTCGGCGGCGTGCGCCGGCTCTGGAGAGCCCACTCGGAGGCAGGAGCACAGCCGGTTTGGCTGGCATGCAAGGCCCGGGGGGAGGGAAAGCCAACGCGCCCCCGCCACCCGCCCCCGCCGTCCGGGCAGCCAACTCCTGTCTGGGATGGGAGCCGGGCAGCACCGGGCCAGGAGGATCTGGAAGGAGAATCCTTTCTCCCCTCCCCCCCCCCCCAGCTCTTTGGAACCTCTGGTGCCCCCCCCCCCCAGCCTTTGACTCTTTCCGGAAGGGCCTTAGCCTGGTTCTGCTGGTTGGCCTGGGGTCATGGGGGGGGGGGGCTCTCTCTGGCAGAGGATGCTGGTAGACTTTGAGGGAAGATGCTGCCTGCATACCAATCTTGCCTTTCCTTCCTTGTCTTTGTACGCAAGGTTTTAATATTAATATTTTTAATTGTAGGCCACCCAGAATTGCATTGCAGACTAAGGCAGGTGGCAAATACTTTGAAGAAGTGAGTAAGTGCAATTGCACATGCCACACTGACTGACACCTCTCTTCGCATGAGGCCAGATGTCCGGCATCCTTCTCAAGGGGCCAGACCGGCTGCATGTCTCGTGTCCTGGAAGGGCAAAGCGACAGGGAAGGTCCCCCTGAGACATCCACAAGTGCTGGCCTCCCGGGGCATTGGGTGTTGGGGCAGCCTTCTCTCCTGTGGATTGCCCGGGGCCTTCCTGCTGGGGCCCCTACCTGGCCCTGGGACCACCCAGGCCTCTCTGCCTACCAGCTGCAGGGCCTGAAGGCCGCCCAGGGGAGGATCCCTGCTTCTGCAAAGGCTGCATGGTTTCAGAAAGCCACAACCCCCCACCCCCCCCCCCCACCCCCATCCGTGCTAAGAGGAAGAATCACCGGGGAGGCGGGGAAGGTTAGCAGTGAAATTAGCAGGCCAGGACCGTCCTCTGTGCAGGGATGGATGCAGGGAATCTCTGCTCTGCCGCAGGGGCCGGGAGGTTGGCATTATCCTTGCCTTTATTGTCAGAGTACAACATGTGTGCAATGAGATTGGCTGAGCCTCCCTTCATGCACTTTGTGCATGGGGTCCCACCTGCAAGAGCTGATCGGTGGTGGGTAAGTCGCTACAAGGCTGGATGTGGCAACATAAGTGGGCGCAAAGGTCAGCCCTTCGATTGGCCCAAGAAAAGCCCAGCCGTTGCTTTCCCCAGCATTGTCTGAAGGCCACGAGGGGGGGGGGGGGGGGGCTTGGCCAGGTTCAGCTGGGACCAGGAAGGGCTCCCTTCCTCCGCTGTTGCCTGCTCTGCCCAGCCCCACTCTGGATTTTCAGCTTCCCAGAGAGCCAGCTGTCCATCCTGCCCAGGGCCAGCCTGGCCCTCTCTGGGGCTTACACCTCACACAAACCAAGCCAGGAGAGCCGCCGGGTCCACAGTCCAGGCTGACTCAGCGGAAAAGCACTTCCCTTCCCGGCTTGGCCTCCCCAGATACCCCCAGCATTCAAAGACAGAGCCTTCTTTCCAGAGAACCCTTTGGATTCAGGAGTTAGGTGGGATCTTAAGAGGCCAGCTAGTCCGACCTCTGCCCAGTGCAGGAATCCATGAAACCATCCCAGAGAGGGACCCCCCCCCATCTTGAAACCCTCCTGCAAGGGGCAACCCAGCCCATTCTAGGCAGGCAGCTCCCTCCCTTCCCAGCTCTGAGTGGAGGGACAGCGCGGGCCGAATCAGCCTGGGTGGCTCTTCTGCGCTTGGGACCCAACAGCCTCAGCCAAGGGCAGATCTTCCCTGGCCCAGCCACCAAGAGGCCCACTGGGGCCCGGCTCTTCCCCCCTGCCCTCCCCTGCTCCACCGCTTCTCTCTGCATTCCTTCCTTTCCAAGCGCTCCTTATTCTCCTTGTTCCCCAAACTCCTCGGTGACCTGCCGGCCTTCGTGCTGGAGGTGGGCTCTAGCCAAAGCCGAGCAGAAGCGATTGAGCTCCTCGCCAGAGCCGCGTTTTTCTAAAGCAGACCCCCCCCCAGGCTGACTTGCCCCTTCTGCACCCCAGGCTTTGCTCAGGTCCAGCTGGGGGTCTCCGGTCTCCCTGGACCACCCTTTGGGTCTGATTCTTCCTTCCCAGATCCAGGATCTGACGCATCTGCTGGATTTGCTCCAACATGTAACTCAGATAAAATAATTTTGACCCGTGATTTTGGTCCACTAGGGTCAGCCAATCTTCTTTCTTGGTCAACTGGTCAATTTGAAATCCTCCCCTTTTCTTCCATTGACTAGGCTACTCATACAGATATGTTAACCCCAACCTCAATATTTTATTCCAAACCCGCTGCAAAACTGTTGATGAATAAGCTTTCCACGCAACAACTGTTTAACCCATTCCAGGTGCCCCAGACCAAGGTACCCCCAACGTCCTTGTGCCTGTCTCATCCAGCAGAGCAGCGCAAAAGCTGACCGACTCAATTCAAGGTCCACCCCACCCTCAGCATCCCCTCATCACCCCCGAGGCAAGAAGGGAACCTGGTTAAGTGGCCTGGCTCTTGAGGGACCCACCTGGGCTCCTAGGGAGGTCCCCCTCCGCCTTTCCTGAGGCTCTCTGCTGCTCGACCCCGCCCCTCCTCCTTGCATGCCCTCCCAGGACAGACCCAAACTCCCTGGCCTGCTGGGCTCCTGGGCTGCCTCTTCCCCTTTGGACCCTTTGCTCCAGGGCAGCCTCCCCCACCCAGCCAGAGGCCCCCTTGAGATCATCTCTGCCCTTTTACCGTCTTGACTTAAAGCTTCAAGGGACCCCCTTTGAATGCCCACAGTCCCCCCAGTGGGGGAAACGGAGCAGCTGGCGAAGAGAAAGGATTCGCTTCCATAAGGAGGGAAAGGCCCACAAGTTCCTCCAAGCTGCCCTCCAGCCCGCTTTGCCCACCAGGATGTGCCACGACTCCTGTGGACCAAGGGGGAGCAGGTGGGAGGCAGCGGGGATCAGGCCATTTGGGGGAGAGGGGAGTTCTCCGGCCTCAGCTCCAGGGGAAGGCAGGGATGCTGCTGGGCCCCTGGGACTGCTTTGGGCCAATTGAACAGGGGCCCTTTGGGACACACCCACGCATAGGGTGGAGGGGAAGAGCTGTCTCCTGGAAGTCTTTGAATCCTCCCCCCCATCAGTACCAAGCCCCTGCGTAGGAGGGTTTGCACACCCTGGGCAGGTACCTGTCAGAGCCGCTGTCCCCCCGTCCCCCCTCCCCGCAGCCAGGGATGGGCCGGTGTGTCATGGGGGGGGGGGGGGAAGTGAGGGGGCGGGGACAAGAGAGGGAGGAGAAAAAGCAGCTTCTCTCGGGACACTTTGCTGGAGCGGCGGCGGCGCAGCGACACACCTGCCTGGCTGAAGGTCTTCAGGTAAGCCGGGGCAGAGGGGAGGGAGGGAGGAGTGCTGGGCTTTGGCGCCCTTGGCAGAGGCGGCTGCTCCTCGCCCCGATCTGGCTCATGCCGGGGTCAGGCAAACCCACCTGGCTGGGAGCAGCTCCGGGTTGCCTTCGGCGCAGCCGCTCCGAGCGCTGGCAGAGGGCTGGGACTGGGCTGCAAGCAGTCCCGAAGGCCGGTCCCTTCCCTCCCATCTGGATACTTTCTTCCTGCCCGGTACAAGCTGGATCCAGGCCTCCGGTCTACTCGCGCCCAACTCCGCGCCCGGTCTCCGCCACCTCCACCCCGTCGCCGGGAAAGCTTCCCGCTCCACCTGAGCCTCGCCTCTTTGGGCAGGGCGAGATCTGTTTCTTGGCAGGCGTGATGGGGCTGGGGCGGGGCGGGGGGTGGGGGTGGAGGGTTGCAGAAAGCGGGGCTGATTTGGTGCAAGCCAAACAAGCTCAGTTCCCTTCGTCTTTCTTCTTCTTCTTCTTCTTCTTCCTGACCACCAGCCTGGCCTTCCTGGGACTTTTCACAGTTTCCCCGAGTCCTTAAGGATCGTGCCTAGGATTGGACGCAGCCCCCCAAGGTGCGAGGGGCCAAAACACATCCGTGGGTCAGTCACGTCTTGTAAACGGGGCTTCTGCAGTCTAAACTCGTTTGCAGCCGCGTCCCGCTGCTTGCTGCCTCGCTCTCCGCTCCCATCCGGAGGATGGTTTCTTCTGAATCAAAAGGGGTTTCTCGCCCAGCCCCCAAACGGGTTTGAGTTTTGTTCCGTAGACCCTGGTCTGCCCTCGATTTGATTTATTTTTGAATATTTTTTAGAATCATAGAATAACAGAGTTGGAAGGGATCTTGGAGGTCATCTAGTCCAACCCTCTGCTCGAGCAGATCTACCTAGGATTGAATTCACAGCCTCTCGATTCTGTGAGGCGAGAGCTCCACCTCTAGGCCACCGGAGCTGCGTAGCAAAATTTTGCTAGCTTCAGCCCCACTCCCCGCATCCGGATCCACCGCTATCTATTTTATTTATTTATTTATTTGATTTGTCAATTGCTTACAAGATAATAAGTATAAGTATATACATAGTTATGAATACATGAAGTGGGTACATATAAGAAAAATAAAAGAAACAACAGGACAGGGACGGTAGGCACGTTGGTACGCTTATGCACGTCTATCCAGGTGGTTTTGAGCGTTGTGTCTCTCTTCTAGAGTATTAGCCACCCTGTCTTGTCCTGCAATCTGCCGGTTCTCCTTACCGGTTTCCGCAGCCCTTAATCAAGTCCCGAAGACCGGCGGACACCGCCCTGAACCTCCAGCCTCCCCATTTGGCGCCCCTCTCCGACTGGATGAGGAAGCACCGCTGAGCACCGCCTGCCTCGGGTTGTGGAAGGAGCTGTGGTGGCTGGAATACCCACCGAGATTCATCCAGGCCACCATTTCCCTTTTCCGACCCCAGCCCCCCCCCCCCCCCCCCCCACCCCGTACAGCCTCCCGATGGCCCGTTAGGGAGGGCAGGCAGGCAGGCAGGCAAGGAGGAAAGGTTCGTCTGGCACAGGTAGTCCTTGACTTAAAACAGCACACTTAGTGACCTTCGAACTTAGTTCGAAAGTTCGAAGTTACAACGGCACTGAAAGAAGCGGAGCAGCGTGAGGGGCTGGGGAACCCGGTCCGGTCCTGGAGAGCCTTCGCGGCTCCCTCTCGGATACGCCGAGCGAGGGCGGGAGGGCGGTGTGGGGGGCCGGAGCATCTGCTGCCTTCGCGGCGGGGGTGGCCGACCAAGGAGACGGGCGGAGCGGACGCGCCCTCGCGCTTCTCCCAACAGGTCGCGCCGCTTCGGGCTCTAGGAAGAGCGCGCCGCTCCGCCCGCCCGCCCAGGCTCTTTCCCACGGGCGCTCGTCCCCGTCCGGCTCGCGGCTTTGGTGACCACCTAAGGGGAGGCGAGGTCTCCGCCGGCCTGGATGCCCGGTAGCGGGAGGGGGAGGCCGGAGCTGAAACCCCATTTTAGGGCCAAGTGGTCATGAAACCACGACGTGGTGCGGAGAGCTGAAAACCGGCGTTGCAGCACGGATGGGTTGCTCCGGCCCCAGACGAGCTCCGGCCTTTGGGCTCTCTTCAGACAACCGGCTGAATGTCAACCCTGCAGAGTTTCCAGGTGTTGCCAGAGAACCCCAGCGGTTTGCTTGGCTAGGCTTTCTGTTGTGTGAGCCCAGAAAAGTTGCCTGCCCGCCTTTGTTTCTAGAAGGACGGGGGCGGGGGGGGGGGGGGCGGAGAGCCATGTGGGGAGAAACAGCAAGGGGACGGAGGGGGTGTTACTTGCCTTCAGCCCCCAACCAGGCTGGGAAACACTAGGAAGCAGCCCCAGTGTCCCCATCCGACTGCCCAGCCCTACCTCTCCCCACCTGGGCTGCACCTGCTTCTCCTGAATTTCTGGGGAGGGGTTGCCCTTTTCCAGGAGGACTTTGTGGGTGGGCAGCAGCCGGTCAGGTTGGCCCCAACAGGATAGGATGAAACCTAGGAAAAAGCCCTTGCTGATGCTGCCGCCCAGCAGGCAAGAGTCTCAGGAAGCTGGGGGGGAGGGGGGGAGGACAGCTCTAGGCAAGGTCGAAGCCCTTGGCAGCTGTGGGGCCCCAGTTGCTTTCCTCTGCTGGAGGAGCTGGGAAACAAGGAGGGGGCTCCGAGTGGCTTCCCAGTGCAGATCCCACCGGCTCTGCTCTGCCAGCAAAAGGGAAGAAGGAGGCACCATCCCTTCCAGGGACACCTCTGAGCACCCAGACTGGCATTCCCACCCCCCCAAAAAAAATCTTTTATTTTTAAACAACAAACATAAACAAACACAAACATAAAACAACAAATAAAACCATCTTTCCATTGTACAGTGTGTTGGTTGGTACGTATCTTCTGTGCAAAATATCAACAGTCTTTCCCTTCTACATTTAAATTATAATTCATATTATATGAACTATGTCTATTATATTATATTGTTTTTTATAAAGAATTTTTATTTTTAAACAAACATACACAAACAAAACATAAAACCATCTTCCAGTTACATACAGTGGGTCGGTTGGTTACAAGTCTTTTGTGCTTCATCTCCATAGTCCTCACTTATAATTTGTGTAAATTCTCATGTCCATCGTGTGGGTGTGGGTGGGTGTGTATTTATATGTATGGTATTCAGCTTTGTTCGGGTATTTCCCCACATCTTTATAGTTGTGCTTTTAAAGTTGTAGCGACGTTTCAGCAGAATCTCATCTGCCATCATCAGGCTTGTGTAATGGGTTAGGGTTAGGGTTTTGCCAAATCTGTCACAATCTTTTGTTTGAGTTTATAATAATTCAAAACTTCCGCCAATTCTTCCTTTCATTTTGCTAACATATTCTTTGTCAAAATCTTCATTTTATCTTTATTTTCAAACCTGCTACCTTTCCATATTCCTCTATCTTTTCTATCAATTTAGGTACTGTTTCTAATGGATCCTCTAAGATAAAAACCAGGTCATCTGCAAATGCTTATTCTTCTTTTTTAATTTTCATTCCTTTTATATCTTTTTCTTCTCTAATATTTCTATTTAGTACTTCTAATGTTAACACAAACAACAGAGGTGACAGCAGGCAGCCTTGTCTTGTCTCTTTCTTTATATCGATACAATCTGTCAATTCCCCATTTATGATGTATAGCTTCTATGGCATAAATAAATTTCTTACCAAAGCCCATCTGCTTCAACTATAATAACATAAATCACCAATTCACATTATCAAAGGCTTTCTGAGCATCTAAAAATATCAAAGCCATTTGTTTTTCAAGATGTGCCTCGTAATATTCCAAAGTGTCCAGGATTATTCTCATGTTGTCTTTGATTTGTCTCTTTGGCAGAAACCCATTTTGATCAGAATGAATAAAGTTATTCAAATATCTTTTAAGTCTTTCTGCCATTATTGAAGCAAAGATTTTATAGTCTGAATTTAGCAGGGAGCTAGGTCAATAGTTCTTAATTTGTTGTGGATCAGCATCCTCCTTTGGCACAAGTGTAATATATGCTTCTCACCACGATTTAGGGGTCCTCATTTTTAGCATAATTTCATTCATAACTTCTAGCAATGGAAGATTCAATGATTCCTGTAGTGTCTTATAAAATTCCGCTGGCAATCCATCCAGGCCTGGTGCCTTTTCATTATTTTGTTGTTGTTTTTTAATGCTTCGGTTAACTCCATCATCGTTATATTCCTTTCTAGCATCATTCCAGTGTCTTTAGATATCTGGGGTAAATTCGCTTTTTCAAGGTATTGTTTAATTCTTTCCTCCTCTATATTCTCTTGTTCATACAATTTTCCATAATAATCCTGTATAATTTTCTTCTTCTCTCTATTTCCATGGCAAATTTGCCCTTGATCATCTATCAATTGCATTATTTTTCTTGATTCTCTCTCTTTTTTCAATTTATATGCTAACCATCTACCTGGTTTATTTGCATCTTCAAAGTAATTCTGTTTAGCACCTCTAATTTTTTGTGCTAATTCCTCCTTTTCCATTAGCCCCATTTTATGTTTAATTGTGTCCATTTTTATTTTAATGTCCTTTTTTGTGGAAGTTTCTGTAACTCTTTTTCAAGTCTTTTATAATCATCCTCTAATGTTTTTAAAGCTTGTCTTTTCTTCTTTTCCTTGTATAATATATTATCAAACCTCTGGCATAAGCCTTCATTGTGTCCCAAAGATTCTGTATTGATATGTCCTCTGTTCTGTTTTCTTTAAAGAAAAAAGCTAATTCTTTCTCCATTTTCTGTACAAATTCTTTTTCTTTTAATATAGTATTATTTAAAGTCCATCTAGATCTTCTCCTTTGTCCTTTCCATTTAATTGTCATTGGATTGTGGTCTGCCCAAGTACTTGTTTCTATATCCATTTCCTGTATATTAGAAATCAATTCCGTTGACATCCATATCATATCTATTCTAGACCAGTGTCTATTTGAATAAAAAGTATATTGCCTATTTTTAGCATTTCTTTCTCTCCAGGTGTCTTTTAAATTTATTTCATCTGTTATTTTAAAGAAGGATTTTGGAAGAGTCTTTCGACTTTGCTTTATTGTTTTCTGAGTTTTATAGTCCAATTTCTTATTTTCTATTCCATTGAAGTTTCCCATTGTGCATAATTATCATATTCTAATTCAAATATTTTTCTGTGTATTTTTCTATAAAATTATGGTTTATTGTCATTTGGAGCATAAATTGCTATTAGTAGTACTTTCACATTATTGTCCATTATTTTCACCATCAAGATTCTTCCATTATCATCTGCATAAATTTGTTCCACAGTAATTGTATCTCTAATATATAAAACTACTCCTCTTTTGGAGGGTGGAGCTGGTGTCGCGACGATACGGCATGCGATCTTGGAGGTCTGAGATCGCTGCCAATATCTTTACTACTGGACGGTCCAAACGGATTTAAACCATCCCGAAGAGACGGTGAATGTAAAGAGCGCATCCTGTCAATCCCAGGGATACCGCAAAGTCCCTGGTAGATCCAGGAGAAGCTCTTTTTGCCAGCGGCAAAAAGCTGCTGAAGTTGGGACAGCTCCGAAATGAAAGAGAACGGAAAGAGAAAGTGTGCTGGTTTGGTGAGAATTTTGTCTTTACTTTAAGATTTGAAAGGACACCCTAAGGAAAAGAAAGAATCTGTAAAAGTTTTGACAGAAGTGATTAAGCGGTGATTTTAAACAGGAAGTCAAAGTAATATTTTTTTATTTTTTTTTCTCATTGCTGGATTTTCTATACATGATTTTATATTTTGAAACTGGACTGGTTGTTTTTTTCTCCACCTATTCTTTCTCTCCTTTTTGACTTTATAATATTTTAGGCTAGAGACTCCCTTCTAGTCATCTTTTTTAATATCCTTCTCCCTTTTTAATTAATTTTTATTATATCTTGTTTGGAAAAGGAGGGGGAAAGTGAAAGCAGAAGAAACTTTGTAACACTGCCAACTAGAGGCTTGGAAATATTCTATCTTTTTTTTTTTCTTGACCAGGCAAAGCTGAGAAAGAACTGAGACTTCTTTTCAAGGACTTTGAGCCTGTTTGATAAGATAGAGGGAAGAGCATGGGAGAGTATTATTGCAAGTGCTCTTCTGGGTTTCTATCAATAGATGGAGTCTGGTGCTGAAGTTTATAGAAAGGTGATAAGACTCTGGAGAAGAGAGTTATAAATTTTAACAAAAGCCTTGGATAACCAAACAAGGTGCAGTGTGCTTTTTTTACTTTTTTTAAGCTGGGCTATTTCTTACTTTAACAAACCCCCTCCTTACTAGCTTACTTTTTGTAATAGCTATTTGGATCTTTGGCCTTTTGGAACTTGTTTTTGTCTTTCTTTTTGTTTTTGAAGTCTAATTTTTACGTTTACATTTTATTTTAAAGGGAACATTTTAGTATTAATGATTTCCTTCTTTTTTCCTTTTTTTCTAAGGGAGTAGTATCTTTTCTTTTTTCTCTCTCCCTCCCTTGTATTTTTTTTTCTATTTGCCTTCCATATTGGTTTTTTTTTTTTGTAGCTTTCTTTTTTTTATGCACCCTTTTATACTTGAGACTTTTAAATTGGATTAAGGTGTTGAAGAACCTGAAGAACCTTTCTTTTCTCTTCTTTAGTTTTTATTTTCTATTTTTCCACCTTCTCCAGGATTTAACAATTCTTTCTTTTTTGTGTGTGTTTATGGTCTTTTCTTCCATTTTTGAGTTTTTACTGCTATCTAACCAATCGATTGGATTAAGGTACACAAGAACCTGAAGAATTTGTTGTTGTTGTTGTTGTTGTTATTATTATTATTATTATTAACGTGTTTCTCCAACAATACAGCCTCCACCAATAGGAAGGCCCAGCATGTTTTTGGGGCATAAAATCTAATTAAGCCCCTCCCCCCAAATTTAGGCCTATCTTAAAATATGCAAAATAAGGGGGAAGGGCAGGAGACTTGCCGTTAGGAGCGCCCGGCGAGCAGGAATTCCTCGCCACCAGCTGCTCCTAACGGGCGATCATGGCGAAGCGCGGGGAGCTCCCTACTCCCACCAAACACCTTTGCTGCAGACACCTTTGGCACCCGCCGCTGTTGCTTTCCCTTCTGCCCATTCCGCCGCCACGTTTGGAGCTGGTGCTTCCGTGTTTGGAGTGCCGCCGCCATTTGGAGCTCCAAACGCAGAAGTGGCAGCTCCAAACATGACGGCTGGCGATCTTTTTATTTTGGTCCACGCGAAGTTCAGAGCGAGCAAGAGAGGGAGACTGCGATGCCTCCATCCGAGATGGCAACCTCACTAGTGGATCACAACGTGGCTGGAAGCCCGAATCGGCGGGATACGATGACAATCTTTTTGGAGCGAGAGGAAAGGGAGAGAAGAGTTGCGAGGCGTAATTTGCAGGAGGAAGTGGGTGTACCCCACGGCAGGGAGCCCAAGGAAGAAGGGCCGGTAGGCAACGGAGAGCGTCCCGTAGCTCCGGAAGCAGCCTAGAGACGCGCCCGGGAAGAGGCGCAGATGCTGCCTTGTAGTCCCCAAACCAACTCCAAACGCGAACGTGTTCCAAACGCGAAGCCAGTCGCTAAAGAGCCAGAAAGCAGCAAGGGCGCCAGGTGGAAAGGACAGGGTCACGATCACACGGAGATGCCCAGAGAGCGGAGCGCACATAACTAAAGGCGGCGCACACAGTTGGTTTGGGGACTACAAGGCAGCATCTGCGTCTCTTCCTGGGCGTGTCTCTAGGCTGCTTCCGGAGCTACGGGACGCTCTCCGTTGCCTACTGGCCCTTCTTCCTTGGGCTCCCTGCCGTGGGGTACACCCACTTCCTCCTGCAAATTACGCCTCGCAACTCTTCTCCCTTTCCTCTCGCTCCAAAAAGATTGTCATCGTATCCCACCGATTCGGGCTTCCAGCCACGTTGTGATCCACTAGTGAGGTTGCCATCTCAGATGGAGGCATCGCAGTCTCCCTCTCTTGCTCGCTCTGAACTTCGCGCGGACCAAAATAAAAAGATCGCCCGCCGTCATGTTTGGAGCTGCCACTTCTGCGTTTGGAGCTCCAAATGGCAGCGGCACTCCAAACACGGAAGCGCCAGCTCCAAACGTGGTGGCGGAATGGGCAGAAGGGAAAGCAACAGCGGCGGGTGCCAAAGGTGTCTGCAGCAAAGGTGGGAGTAGGGAGCTCTCTGTGCTTCGCCATGATCACCCGTTAGGAGCGGCTGTTGGTGAGGATGCAAGGGGGGGAATTAAGTCACCCCCCGAAAAGACGGCCTAGCCATTTTTTCGGGGCTCAAAAAAAAATAAGGCCCAGCCTTATTATGTGAGAAACACGGTATTATTATTATTGTTGTTATTTGGCTTCTTTTTCCCCACTATTTTTACTTGGAATTACAGTTGGTTATTTCACAAGTGGATTAAGGCCTAGAAGAACCTGAAGATTTTGAATTGTCTGAAATGAGTAGGAAACTAACAGCCCCTGGTTCCTCAACTTCTACTTCTTCCTCTTCACCATCTGGAGGACAACGCTCAATACAGACGATGTTACAGCAAGAAAAAGAACAGGAAAAAGTGATGCTGCAGATGATTATGCAAGGAATTCAAAATATACAAATAAGAACAGAGAATATCAAAAGGATAACAGAGACCATTGAACAAAGAACAGGAAAAACTGATGAAAAGGTGGAGAACATTGAACAAATGATGATGAAGTATGATGAGAGATTCCAAAAAATTGAAGAAGAAGATAAACAAAGAGATAAGAAGATTGGAGATATTGATAGTAGATTAACTGTGGTTGAACAAGATAAAAGTGGGATGCTGAGATGGGAGATGGACAGATCAGAATTTTATCTCAGATTCCAAAACATAGAGGAAGAAAAGGGACAAAACCTAGCTGAGATAATGATAGAAATTTTGGCTGAAGCTCTGGAAATAACTAAAGAGAAGATGATGGATGGAATAGACAAGGTTTATCGAGTCTTCACAAGATATGCAATGAGAAATAGCCTACCAAGAGAAGTTAACATCAGATTTACAAAGAAAGCCATTAAAACGCAAATATTGCAAGTGGCAAGAGAGAAAACATTGAAATATAAAGACAAGGAGATTGTGGTCCTGAAACAAGTACCCAGAAGAGTGAGAGAGAGGAGAAGAGAATACCAATTTCTGACTAAAATTCTACTTTAAAAAGAGATGAATTGTAGATGGCTGATTCCAGAAGGTTTAATGTTCACACGGCCAGAACAGAGACATAGAATTGACTCAATTGAGAAAGCTGAATTATTTTATACAGAATATTTTGGAGGGAAAGAGGAGGAGGCAGAAAAAGAAATGTCACTAATTGAATTCCAAGAGGACTGCCAAATAGTGACTGAAAAAGAAGGTGCAGTAGGCAGAAAGGTGGAAGTCAAAGAACAACATGAACCAAGATCTACGAGAGCTGCTAAACCTAACCACAAAATATAACCATGGAAGAGAAAAAACTGATTACAATTAATAATTAATTAAGCTGTTAAAAGAAGGAAAACTTTCCATAAATTAGAGAAATTAAAATTTGATATAATGTGCCTACAAGAAGTACATATTAAAAAGCAACATGAACAATTGCTGATACAGCCAAAATTAGGGAAAATATTTACTTCTTTGACACAATGCAAGAAAAGAGGAGTGGTGTTATACATTAAAGATATTATCCCAGCGAAATTGATCTATACCGATGACAATGGAAGATTACTAATGGTGGAAATAATGGATAATAATATGAAAACACTCCTGATTGCAATCTATGCCCCGAATGACAATCAAGAAGAATTTTATAGGAAATTACATATGAAAATAATTGAACTCGATTATGCTAATATAGTTATGATGGGAGACTTTAATGGAATTGTAGACAATAAATTGGACTATACAATACAGAAAACAACAAAGCAAAACAGAAAGACTCTCCCTTAATCTTTTTTTAAAATGATAGATGAAATAAATTTAAAAGATAAATAGAGAGAAAGAAATGCTAAGACTAAACAATACACCTTCTATTCAAACAGACATTTATCATGGTCCAGAATAGATATGATATGGATGACAACAGAATTGTTAGCTAATATTCAAGAAATAAATATTGAAACAATACTTGGGCAGATCACAATCCAATGACAATTAAATGGAAAGGACAAAGAAGAAGATCTAGATGGACGTTAAATAATACTACATTAAAGGGAAAAGACCATACAGAGGATGGAGAAAGAACTGGCTTCCTTCTTTAGAGAAAATAAAAAAGAAGATACATCAATGCAGAACATATGGTATACAATGAAGGCATATGCCAGAGGCTTGATAATAGACTATACAAGGAAAAGAAATACCATGAAAAGACTAGCCTCTAAGGCAGGGGTCCCCAACCACCGGTCCACGGACCGGTACCGGTCCGTGGAACAAGTCCTACCGGGCCGCTGGTTTGCTGGGTGCCGCCATCTTGTTTTGATGAAAAAGTGCTTCCGGTGAGCTTTTCCGGGTAGAAAGCTCACCGGAAGCACTTTTTCATCAAAACAAGATGGCAGCGCCCAGCTGATGCTGGTACCGGGCCGCGCCATAAAAAAGGTTGGGGATACTGAGCCGCGGCATAAAAAAGGTTGGGGATCACTGCTCTAAGGCATTAGAGGATGAGTATACTTGAAAAAGAGCTACAGAAAATGCCACAGAAAAAGGACATTAAGTTAAAAAAGGATATAATTAAACATAAAATGGGACTAATGGAAAAAGAAGAACTAGCACAGAAAATCAGAGATGCGAAACAGAACTATTTTGAAGATGCAAATAAACCAGGTAGATGGTTAGCATATAAATTGAGAAAGGAGAAAGAATCAAGGAAAATATTGCAATTAATAGATGACCAAGGCCAAGTTTGCTATGATAGTAAAGAGAGGAAGAAAATTATACGAAACTATTATGGGAAACTATACACACAAGAGAATATTGATGAGGAAAGAGTTAAACAGTACTTACAGAATGCTAATCTACTCCAGATACCTAAAGAGATTGAAACAATGTTAGAAAGCAATATAACAATGATGGAGTTAACTGAAGCACTTAAGAAGCAAAACAATGGAAAGGCACCAGGCCCAGATGGACTTCCAGCAGAATTTTATAAAACACTACAAGAATCGTTGAACCTTCCATTGCTAGAAGTTATGAATGAAGTTATGTCAAAGAAGAAGATACCCAAATCATTGTCAGAAGCTTATATTACACTTGTTCCAAAAGAGGAGGCCGATCCATTACAAATCAAGAACTATAGACCTATTTCCTTACTAAATGCAGATTATAAAATTTTTGCTTCAATATTGGCAGAAAGACTTAAAAAATACTTAAATAATTTTATTCATCCTGATCAAAATGGATTTCTGTCAAAGAGACAAATTAAAGACAATATGAGAGTAATCTTGGACACTTTGGAATACTACGAGGCACAGCCTGAAAAACAAATGGCTTTGATATTTTTAGATACACAGAAGGCATTTGATAATGTGAATTGGCGATTCATGTTATTACAGCTGGAACAGATGGGCTTTGGTAAAAAATTTATTCAAGCAATAGAAGCTATATATCATAACCAAATGGCAAAGGTAATGATAGAGGGAGAACTGACAGACTCTATTGATATAAGAAAAGGAACAAGACAAGGGTGCCCATTATCACCTTTGTTGTTTGTGTTAACCTTGGAAGTGTTAAACAGAAATATTAGAGAAGAAAAGGATATAAAAGGGATGAAAATTAAAAAGGAAGAATTTAAGTTGCAAGCATTCGCAGATGATCTGGTTTTCATGTTAGAAGACCCACTAGAAACAGCACCAAAATTGATAGAAAAGATAGAGGTATATGGAAAGGTGCCTGGTTTGAAAATAAATAAAGATAAAACAAAGATTTTGACACAGAATATGCTGTCAAGACAAAAGGAAGAACTGGCGGATGTATTGAAAATTCAGGTTAGCAAGAATAGCAAGAATGTTCAAGAACAAATCTGAAAAATGTTGGAAATGTCATCAGATACCTGGC
Organism: Notechis scutatus; assembly: GCF_900518725.1. The sequence goes on along the minus strand of NW_020716940.1, from coordinate 2,260 downwards.
TCATATTACCATATGTGATGGACTTGTGCGGATGCCAAAAAATATTGGACTAAAATCCACACGTGGTTGGAAAAAATGACAAAAAAACATATAGACTTGAAACCAGAGATATTTGTATTGGGAATTCTACCTGAAATATATGGTAAAGAATTGAAATATCTGATTGTAAATGTATTAACAGCGGCTAGGATTGTATTTGCCAAAAACTGGAAAAATGAGAAAATACCATTGCAGGAGGAAATCATTAAGAAAATATTGGAATGTGCTGAAATGAGTAGATTGACATTTGAAATCAGAGAACAAGATGATAAACAATTTTATAAAATTTGGGATCTATTCTATCAATGGTTAGACAATAAAACATGGTAATGAAATATGTAGATTCTTAGAAAATAATAAATATATAAAGATGTATTTTTTTCTTATTATATCTACAAAATGATTGTAGGATAGACTTGAGATGATAATATGAACTATCATAAAACAAATTAAGTAAAATATGAATTATTTCATAAAACATGAATGAATAAAAGTATGGTCAAATGATTAATAATTATATTAATGTATTTAATATTTGATTGAAAACATGAGAATATATACAATGTAATTGTAATTGAAGACTATGAAATGGAAGCACAAAACAATTTGTAAACCAACCAACACACTGTATGTATATATATATGGAAGATGGCTTGATGTTTTTATGTTTTGTTTGTCTATGTTTGTCTTAAAAACCAATAAATTTTTTTTTTAAAAAAAAACTACTCCTCTTTTCTTGCATCGTGTCAATGAAGTAAATATTTTCCCTAGTTTTGGCTGTACCAGTATTTGTTCATGTTGCTTTTTAATATGTACTTCTTGTAGGCAGATTATATCAAATTTTAATTTCTCTAGTTTATGAAATGTTTTCCTTCTTTTAACAGCAGAGTTAAGTCCATTTATGTTGATTGTAATCAGTTTTTTCTCTTCCATGTTTATAGTTTATAAGAAGGATTTATTGCTCTGGTAGATCTTGGTTCTCGTTGTTCTCTGGGTTCCACTCTGCCTCCTACTGCACCTTCCTCTTTTTCAGTCACTTCTTCCTCTTGGAATCTAATTAATACATCTCCTCTTCCTACCTCTTCCTCTTTGCCTCTGAAATATTTTGCATAGAATAATTCTGCTTTCTCAGTTGAGTCTATTCTGTGCCTTTGTTCTTGCCATGTAAACATGAGACCTTCTGGTATCAGCCACCTGTAATTAACACCTTTTTAAAGTAGTATTTTAGTCAAGAATTGATTTTCTCTTCTCATTTCTCTCACTCTTCTTGATGCTTGTTTCAGGACCACAATCTCGTCTTTACATTTCAATGTTTTCTCTCTTGCCATCTGTAGTATTTGCATTTTAATTGCTTTCTTGGTACATCTTATATGGACTTCTCTAGGTAGCTTATTTCTCTCTGCATATCTTGTAAAAACTCGAAACACTTCATCTATTCCATCCATCATCTTTTCTTTGGTTATCTCCAATGCTTCTGCCAGGTTTTATATCATTATTTCTGCCAAATTTTCTCCCTTTTCTTTTTTTATATTTTGAAATCTGAGATAAAATTCTGATCTATCAATCTCCCATCTCAACATTCCACTCTTGTCTTGTTCAACCACGCTCAATCTGTTGTCAATATCTCCAATTTTCTTATCTCTTTGTTCATCTTTTTCTTCAATTTTTTTGAAATCTGTCCGCATATTTCATCATCATTTGGTGGTAGTTCTCAATTTTTTCATCTGTTTTTTCTGTTCTTTGTTCAATATTCTATGTTCTCTTTTCAATATTCTCTGTTCTCACTTCTATTTTTTGAATTCCTTGCATAATCATCTACAATGTCACTTCTTTTTCTTTCTCATGTTCCTTTTCCTGCTGCAACATCATCTGTATTGATCATTGTCTCCAGATGGTGAAGAAGAGGAAGAGCCAGCGGCCATTATCTTTCTACTCATTTCCAAACAATTGATAAACTATATGATAGCTGAGAGGTACAAGGTCTTCAGGTTCTTCTACACCTTAATACACTTATATAAAGGCCAAATATAACCCCAAATTGGAGTAAAAAAAAAACCTCTTCAGGTTCTTGTACACCTTAATCCAATTATTTTATTTTATTTATTTATTTATTTGATTTGCCAATTGTTTACAAGATAGTAAGTATAAGTGTATACATAGTTGTGGATACATGAAATGGGTACATATAAGAAAAATAAAAGAATAAGAGAAACAATAGGAC
>NW_020716939.1:487823-511124 GCF_900518725.1 Notechis scutatus | reverse complement strand
CGTATTGTTGAAGAGAAAAAGACGTGGAAAAAGTTGGGGATGCTATTATGGAGAAGGGAATGAAAGGTGATGAGAAAGAGGCCAAGTGCCATGAAGAGGTCCTAAGAAAGGTGTTGTACGCGGCAAGGGAAGGTTAGAAGTCGCAGATCAGCGCTCACAAAATCTGATGATGTGTGATTGATGATTCATGTTCACTGTTGCTTCATATTTACACTCTTATTTTTTCTTCCTTTCTTTGTCTTCAATCTGGGAGTGTACCATTTACCGTGCTAGGACTACAGGTGAAACTCGAAAAATTAGAATATCGTGCAAAAGTTCATTTATTTCAGTAATGCAACTTAAAAGGTGAAAGTAATATATGAGATAGACTCATTACATGCAAAGCAAGATAGTTCAAGCCGTGATTTGTCATAATTGTGATGATGATGGCTTACAGCTCATGAAAACCCCAAATCCACAATCTCAGAAAATGAGAATATTATATGCAATCAATAAAACAAGGATTGTACATAGAACAATATCGGACCTCTGAAAAGTATAAGCATGCATATGTACTCAGTAATTGGGCCCCTTTTGCAACAATTACTGCCTCAATGCGGCGTGGCACGGAAGCTATCAGCCTGTGGCACTGCTGAGGTGTTATGGAAGACCAGGATGCCTCAATAGCGGCCTTCAGCTCTTCTGCATTGTTCGGTCTCATGTCTCTCATCTTTCTCTTGGCAATGCCCTATAGACTCTCTATGGGGTTCAGGTCAGGCGAGTTTGCTGGCCAATCAAGCACAGTTATTGAACCAGGTTTTTGTGCTTTTGGCAGTATGGGCAGGTACCAAGGTCAGACAGACCCAAACAGGTTCAAGGGTCCTGGATGTCTCTGTTCAGCCTCGATTTGTTCTCCACAAAGAACGGGAATGTATTACAAAACTGGTGCTCCTGGCACAGAAATCGAAGTTAATAGTGTAGAAAGGCTGATGGGCTGATAATTCCTTTTCCTGGTTTGCAACACAGAAGCACAGATGTTGCTTCCTGGTCTGTCCCCGGCTATAGAAATCCCTTTGTGTTCTTGCAGTGATTGTATTACAATTATTTGGTCAAAGGGGGTTTATTATGCATTGTGTAAGTCATGTTTGTTTTCACAAACTGTTCTTGCTCTGCTAATTGCAAAGCAAACAATCTATGAGCAAGACCCAATTTTGAGCAACCTGAGTTGTCAATCCATTTCGGGTGTCAATCAGCAACATATAGCCTGGACTGCCTTCAAAAGTTGAAGTGCAAGCAGTCCTTTACTAACGACGCAGAATTGAGTCCCGAATTTTCGTTGCTAAATAAGACAGCTGTTAAGTGAATTTTGCCCCATTTTCTGATCATTCTGGCCACACTTCTTCTTTTTTTTGTATATATATTTTTATTATACATTTTCTATTAAAAAAAATAATATTTATAATAAAAGTGTACTGTCTGGGCACATTCATTTTGAGTTACATATAATAAACCTTATCAGGATAATAATTATTCCATTTCTACATTCTGTAGGAAGTTAGCACTCACCCCTCTCCTAGAAAATGAAATATCCTAGGAAATATTGAAAAGGCAGAATATTTCCCCCTAAAAAGAGAAGTAGAAACTCAGAAGCAGAAACTTACCTCAGAAGCAGAAGCTCACCCCCATCTTTGTTAATGGGCAGGCCATCAAGAGAGAGAGTATTCTACATAACAAAGCCCTCTACCCATCTCACCACCTGGCCTGGGAAGATTGCCTCAGCCAGTACTCAGGTGAAGCCATGTGGTCCAGACAAAGCCTACAAAGTTAGCTAAGACCCCCACCCCTGAGAGTCTGATAGCCAATGGGATACATTTCTTACACAGGAACAGGAAACACTAAAATGGGGCCCAACAGAGAGTATAAAACTAACGGTCTCTCAGCATCTTGGCCCCTTTTCCTTCTTTTGCTTCACCCAACATCTTGAAAGCATGTGATCGTCCTTTTCGCTTTGGAGCTGCAAGCCATGTGGTCTTGTCCATCATTAAACCATCTTTCCAAACAGCCTCCATGTTTACAGTGTCCTTTTCCCCACTTGGAACTGAATCCAGAAGGCTAATTCTTCCAACAATTCTTTTTATCATACTCTTTACATCTTCATTTTTATGGTTTTTTTTCATCATCTAATCAAATAGTCTTTTCCCTTTTAACTGTAAACCACTTTAAATACTAATTCTTGGCCTTGATATGCATCTGTTTGTAACTATTATCTTCACTATTGCTCATATTTCCAAAAAAAATTAATTCAATATTTCTAAGTTTACCTCAACATTCAACTTCAATTTCTTTCACATTTCTGAACTTCTAACTTCTGCTTCCAATCTCTAACCATTGGTAAAATATCTCCCAAGTCAAATAATATCCCGATTCCTCCTTATCTTTAATTTTCATTGTTAAGCTATCCATTTCTGCACATTCTAGTATTTTCTTTATTACATTTTCTTCTTCAGGTACGTCTGCATTTTTCCAATGTTGTGCAAATACAATTCTTGCTGCTGTTACTACATGCTAAATTAAATATATATATTTCCTTTATTGTACAGTATTTCTCTGGTAATATCCCCAACAGGAATGTTTCTGATTTTAGATCTCTAAAGTTAAAACCCATCCCTCTCCTAGAAAAATGAAGTATTTTAGGATATATTAAAAAGGCAGAATATTTCCCCTAAAAGAGAAGTAGAGAGGCAGAAACTCAGCCTCCCCCCCCCACCTTTGATAATGGGCCATTAAGGCCCTGGCCAGTCTATTCTACATAACAAAGATCTACCTCCTTCAGGCAGAGCCATTCAATTGCCCTTCATTGCACCACTCACCAAGTTTCAACCAAACTTAGCACGCAGACAACCTAGAAAGCTAGCTATGACCTCTGACAGCAACCAAATCGGAATACTCTCCCTGTGCCTCAGGAAGTTCAAAGCCAGAGAGGGTATAAAACCCAGATAATGTCAGCATCTCTTCCTTTTTCTTCGTACAAGAGCTCCAAGGCATGTGATCTTGTCCACCATTGAACCATCTTTCCTAGCAGTCACCATGTTTCCAGTGTCTTTCTTCCCCACTTGGAACTGAACCCAGAAGGATATTTTCTTCCAACAGTTGTTTTATCATTTCTTCTAATCATTATTATTATTATTATTTTAAGCTAATTTTTTTTTGCCTTTGGACATATCCACCACATGTGATAATAAGAACCTGGTGTTTGGTGACATTTCCAACTATTCAGGGACTTCTTAAGTGATTCACCGCAAGTGTTAGGTTAGTAGTTAGTAACACAGCTTATTAAGCAAATCTGGATTTTCCCATTGACTTTGTTTGTCAGAAGGTTGCAGAAAGTAACCACGGGATGTCCAAATTTTACAACTTGTCATAAATACATGCCAATTGGCAAGCATCTGAATTTTGAGTACGTGACCACAGGATACTACAAAAATCTTGTGAAAAATTATCATGAGTCCATTTTTCCAGTGCCTTTGTAACTTTGGTCACTAAACGAACGGATGTAAGATGAGGACTACCTGTATTCTCAGCCCTTTGAGGTAAACCGGACCAGAAAACCACCACTCTACAAACTGGGCAACACAGAGAAAATGAAACACTTGTACTCCACAGACAGCTGTGGAATGTCTAGGAATGTCTCCGTTTCTTTGTCCATCTCATAAATATGTGAATTAAGTTATGTGTTGTTGGAATGAAAATATCCTTCTGGGTATCAGTTCCAAGTGGGGAAAAAGACACTGGAAACATGGAGGCTGCTTGGAAAGATGGTTTAATGGTGGACAGGACCACATGGTTTGGAGCTCCAAAGTGAAAAGGACGATCACATGCTTTCAAGACGATGGGTGAAGGGGGAAAAAAGGAGTAAGATGCTGAGAGTACCTAGGTTTTTATACCCTCTGTTGGGATTTGAATTTGAGCTTGTATTCTAATTGGTTGTCAGACTCCCATGGAGCCATACAGGGCCAACTCTGTAGGCTGTCCTGAGTCCCAGGCTTGGTTGAGCCTTGCTGGATGATGATGTAATGAAAGGGCTTTGGGCAATTCCTATTATGGCTCCACCTGGAGTAGATCTTTGTTATGTAGACTGGCTCAAGCCTTAATGGCCCATTGACAAAGGTGGGAGGGGGCTGAGTTTCTGCCTCTCTGAGTTTCTACTTTTCTTTTTAGGGGAAATATTCTGCCTTTTTAGTATATCCTAAAATATTTCATTTTCCTAGGAGAGGGGAGGGTTTTAACTTCCAACAATGTCATCAACTTAACTCTTAGCAACCACCATATAGATTATATAACATGTTTTTCAGGCTGAAAGTCCAAATGTCATGTTTGCTCTTTTAAATAATTTAACAGAGCACAGACAAGGTGCTTAGGTATTTTAGGAAGTTGGTTTCTTCCACCCAGCTCTTCACTGTTCATTCATTTTCTCTAAAATTCTCTTAATTTTGTCAGACTCTTAGCTGCATTTAGATCGGTTTTAGTTTAAGTTTTATATGTCTAGTCCTCCAGATTCATTTAGTTTAGGTTAGTGTGGTTTAACTTTCCCTTTTTAGTATAGCAAGTATCTTTATAAACCAGGTACAATGGCGCAGTATGAATCCAACAATATAGGCAATTTGATGACATTTTTGGTGTTCAAAATTCACCAGGGAGGTTTTCCCCATCTCTTTGATATCAAATAATCTCGTTATTTTTCATCTCAGAGAGCTGATGCAGATTGCTTTTTACTTCTCTACTTAACTTCCAATTTGCTTTCATTTGCAGTGTAGTCCAGTGGTGGGATTCAATTTTTTTTTTTACTACCGGTTCTGTGGGTGGGCATGGCAGGGGAAGGATACTGCAAAATCTCCAGTCAGAGGTGGTATTTGCTGGTTCTCCAAACTACTAAAAATTTCCGCTACCGGTTCTCCAGAACTGGTCAGAACCTGCTGAATACCCACCTCTGGTGCAATCCTTGTATATACTTGTATTTACTCAGAGATTGAGCTGAGATCATTTCTAAAGAAATAGTTGACTCAGTCTTCCCTAATCTAGTGCACTTAAAGGTATCTGAAATTGGAAATTTCCACCTGCTTTATTTTCAATCGTGTGTTCCCCTGTTGAAAGGTGTTTTGTGGCGGGGTATCTGGTAAATCGGAGCGGGGTAGTTCAGCGTCATGCACTAAATGGAAGCAATCATGGAGATTACCTTCCTCCTGTTCTGTGGGGAGCAGGGTAGCTGGGTTTAGAGTATTACATCTCTGAAATGTAATGTGATCAGAGGTAAAAAGTTCAGTTTCCTTATTGAGCCAAACGCTGCTGAGTAAAGGCTTGTATCTGGCTCTTTAAGAGAATCGCAAAAACTTTCATGGGGGACTTTCAGCAATAGTGGATGTCCTAGTACTAAATCCTTAGATCGTTTCACAAGTTTGAGTGTAGCCGCCACGGCTCTTAAGCAGGGGACAGCCCCTTGAGCTACTGGATCTAGGGTTGCAGAATAGTAGGTGACTGGTCGATGTGTGTGCCCAAAAGGTTGTGTCAGAACGCCAGAAGCAACACCTAATTTTTCATGGATGAATAAGGTGAAAGGTTTCCTATAGTCAGGTAGCCCGAGTGCTGGGGCTGATGCCAAGGTTTGTTTCATGGTCTGAAGTGTTTTGTCCAAAGCTATGGACCATTCAATGGGGTCAGGCATGTTTTTGCCTGTTAGTTGAATGAATGGTCGGGCTAGTTCCCCAAACGAGGGGATCCATGGGCGGCAGAAGCCCAGTACTCCCAGTAAGGCTCTTACTTGTCGTTTTGTCCGGGGAGGTTTCATGGCTAAAATGGTTTCTACCCGGTTAGGGGCCAATTTTCTAATTCCTGGTGCAATGATGTAGCCCAGATATGTTATTTCTTGTTTTAAATATTGCAATTTGGAAGGGGAGGCTTTGTGCCCCCTTTCTGCCAGGGCTTCAAGTAAGTATAGGGTGTCTGTTTTACATGCTAGCTTGGTCTGAGATGCCAGAAGTAAATCATCAACATATCGGATCAAAGTGGATTGTTGTGGTAGGGAAATAGAGGAGAGGTCTGCCTTTAATATTTGTGAGAATGGGGCGGGGGACTCAGTGTAGCCTTGTGGCAATCGAGTCCAGGTATATTGTTGGTCTTGCCAAGTAAAGGCAAATAGATATTGGGATGCTGGGTCCACCGGAATGCTAAAAAAAGCAGAGCACAAATCTATGACAGAAAAATAGGTGGCTGAGGCTGGCACCTCCGTGATTATAGTTGATGGATTAGGCACTATGGGGGCTCTTGGTATCACGTGGTCATTTATGAGCCTTAAATCGTGCACAAATCTAAAGATGAGGTTTCCATCTTTGTCTACTGTAGATTTCTTCACCGGAAAAATGGGGGCGTTGCAGGGAGAGGTACATTTAATGAGAACTCCTTGCTTTAGGTATGCTTGTATTAATTCCTTTATGGGGAGAATTGCCTCTGCAGGGATTTTGTGTTGGAGCACGCATGGAGGTGGTCCATGTTTCACTTGGATAGTAACAGGTGTTGCTCCTTTAAGTAGTCGCACTTCTGATGCGTCCCAGCCCCATAAGGAGGGTGGCAGGTTTTTTAAATCTTCATGAAGCCCTGTGTTGCTGGTGATCAGCATGATTGTCATGTGTGTGCCTTTTCCTGGGATCTCCAATTGCAGCCCCTGTTTGCCACATGTTATGGTAGCTCCCATTTTACATAGGAGATCCCTTCCTCGTAGGGATAGTGGCGACTGGGGGCAAATAGTAAATGCATGGTCTACTGTGAAAGGTCCTAGTTCTACTGGTACGTTGTGGGTAAATTTTACAGGGATTATTTCTCCCCCCCCCACTCCCATTATGCTATCCTGAGCCCCTTCAGCCACTGAAGCTTTATATGGTGGTTCAGTAATTAATGAGGAGGTGGCTCCAGTATCAACTAAGCAATTGTATTTCTTTCCTCCTATAAGAATGGTAATAATGGGTTCCCCTTCAGGGCCGTTTTTTAGGGGAATAGCCAGCCCGTTAAAGGTAGCCATGAATTCAGTGCTTTCATTGTCATGTTCTAGTCAGGAAAGGGGTAAATCATGTTCTCTTCTTTGCTCCCATTGATGTCTATTGTTATGATTTATTTGAGGAAAAGGAGCGCTGGGTGGTGCATGATGATTAAAGCTTTGTTGTTCAGTGTAATGGACTAGATTATTACCTGGCCTCACGTTTCTAGGTGGTGGGTGATACCGGTTGAGGGAAGGGCGTTGCCTACATTGCCTGCTGAAATGACCTTCCTGTCCGCACCTATAGCAATGCTGGCATTTGCCTTGCGGCCATCCTGCTTTATCACAATGCCAGCATTTCCTTGAATTATAGGGGGTTTTACCTGGCATTTGTCTGGCATCATGTTGCATTACAGCAAACATTTTTAAGTCCTCCTGTCTTTCTATCTGCCTCTTTCTATCTTTCTCCTCCTCTTTCAGTTTGCCTCTTTGATTATAGACAAAGTTAGCGATCCTGTGCAACTCTGCTATTTCTAAGGTTGGCCAGTTAGAGACGAAGCGGTGGAAATGTTCTTTGATATCCACGGTGGACTGATCCACGAAGGCTGAAGCTAAAATCCTTTGGTCCTTCAGGCAGCTAAGGTCTAGATGGGCATATGCAGTAGCTGCTTCTGACAGGCGGACCCAAAAGGCATCAGGGTTTTCCTTTTCTATTTGTGTTGGGTTTTTTTTGGAATTCGGACCAGTTTAAAGGCTTTTTACCTATTTCCTCTAAAGCTTCTAGTAAGTTATCTTTTGCTCTTGTGTATTCATCCCAGTGGTTGGTATCATTATAGCCCCAGCCAGGGCGATGTACTGGCCATGCGATGCGGGCTGGGGCTGCCTGTCCAGGGATAGTTGGTAGTTTAGCTATTTGGTCTGTTTTTTCAAATAGTTTTAATAGTTCATCTTTCGTTAGAAAGACTTGTAGCAGCTGGGTCATGTCACCCCAGGATGGATTATGGCTGTCTATGATAGATTTCAGGGTTTGAATGACTGTTTGAGGATCAGCCCTGAAAGCTGGGGTATCCTTTTTCCAGATGACCAAGTCACAGGCAGAGAAGGGAGTGTGGGTAAAAACGTATTCTAATTGTCCCCTATTTCTGCCTGGCACTGGTTTGTTTAAAAGGGGAGCCATAATCCGTGCCTCAGTCTTTCCTTCCAGGGAATGGGTTTCAGGTTTTTCCTGATCTTTTCCCTCAGTCAGGTCTTTGGTCCTAGCCATCTCAGCCCAGCAGTACCAATAGGGTATTTGGCTGGGTTTAATGCATGTTCTAAGTGCTTTCAGGGTTTTATAATCTAAAGTACCGCTATCAGGCCAAATTTGTCTACCCGTGTCATCTCGCAATAAAGCCCACTTTTTGCAAATTCTTTTTGCTTCTTTTTTATTCATTCCAGCCAGGACAGGCACTTGCCTTTCGTCCCAAGCCTCAAGTAATTTATCCAAGGGGGTCTCTTCCATTGCCCTCGAGCTACAACTTCCCATATTCCCTACCTGATGTGGGGATTACTTTGGTTTAGCCGGGCTACAGCCGTCAGTTTTCAGACAAAAAAGGTCTGGAAAGGACTCCGGTTTCCCTACACACGGAGTACGGGCCCCTTTCTTTTAGGGAAACTCAGCCGTCAGTTTTAAGACCCCCCCCCCCTAAAAAACGGGGATCTCGGAGGACCGTCTGCCCCCTAGCAGCACCGGTACGGGCCCCTCCCCACACTCAGCCATCAGTTTTCAGATCTCCCTTAAAGGTAGGGATCTGGAAGGACCTACTCTGCTTTTTTAGACAAACTATTTCCGATTCTGTTTGCCAGCAGCCGGTACGGGCCCCTTCTAAATGCACAGGGCTTTGCTTGCGGGATGCACTGGGACTATTTTTTTCTGCTTTTTTATTTATTTCCTAACACCAGTTCCTTTTGCAGCCCGCTCGGTTTTTCTTACGTCCTTCAGAAGGACTCACACTCCGTGATCACCCCTTGCGTTCCCAAATCCAGCCGGTCACGGCTCGTTTTTGAGCTAGCAGCTGGCTGGGGTGCGGCTGGCAATCACGGAGGAGGTGAGGTCCCACTGTTTCCGTAGAGAAAACTCACAATCACACACCTGGTACACTCACGCTTCCACTCCCCTCCCTAGTAAGATTATAAATTTGAAGCGGTACTCACCTGCTTTCAAGCAGCTGTTGAGCGGGAAAAAAAAGCCCAAGGACTCCCTTTACTACCCTTATGCCTTCCGGGCTGGGTCCGTGAATGTTGTCCCTGGACAAAGAAGGTCCACGCCGGCTGGGTTTGGATCCGCGGGCCCGGTCCGGTGGCAGGGTTGGCTGGAAAACCTTCGTGGTCGCCAATTGTTGAAAGGTGTCAAAATGCCTCTCCCCGAGGATTCGATTTTCCCGCTGGGAGAGCTCCAGCGCAAGGATACGGACAACTGCTTGAAAGCTGGATCTTTTTATTTTTCAGGAAGGCGAGAGATAGCGAGAAGTCTGCGTTCCTGGGCTAGCTACTTTCGTATGGTAAGTCCCTGTTTTTTTATACCCTTTTCTCCTTTTGTGCGTGAATGCTTATTTTTGTGTTTAATGTTTTAAATCCTGTCAGGGTTTGTCTTTATTCCCGCCGGAGGTGCGGAAGGCGAATTCTGCGGGGTGGTTTGATTGTATTATCGGTTTCTTCCTAATCTCTTTTAGCCTTACAATGGTTTTTATATTTGTTTTGTGGTAATCTCCTGTCTGTCTCTTTTGTAATTTATGTGTTTTTTGTCTGTTTGTCTGGCTTATTTGGTATGTCCTGTGTTTGTAAGGGTCTTCTTTTCTTATTTGTCTAGTTTTCTTAACTACTTGGGCTTTTGTCTAAAGGGCTTCTTTAATGTCTTTTATTTGATTCCTTTTCCTATGTAAGTTTGTATTATGGCTAGCCTGATGTTCCCTTTGGGCTTTTCCTGCTTGGGTGACACCACTGTCTTCATGAAGTTCCCTTTCCACACACCCCCACCAAAAAAAGTCCCAATGTAAATCTTAAACTCTCATCCTCAGGAAAAAGAAGGTCCTGAGTCCCGCCATATAGGCCTTTAGTCAGACCCCATTTGACACACTGGTTCCAGTTCTGGAGACCTCTAAAAAAAGAGATTGATAAGATTGAACGAGATCAGAGATGGCAACAAATACAATGCAAGGTGTGAGGGACAAAACGTTGTCAGGAGAACTGAAGAAGCTGAATATGTACCGCCTGAAGGGACAGAAGGGAAAAGAGGGAAATGATTGAAACCTTTGAATATATTAAGGGTGTGAAATCAGGTTCTACAACAGTGATGATGGCTAACCTTTTTGTCCTCATGTGCCGAAAGTGCACAAGTGTGCATGGAACAGCACACACGCGTGCCTGCACCCATAATGCAATGCATCCATGTCATGCCGAGGGGGAGATGGAGCAACTGACAAGAGAGTGCGAGTGTGGCTCCGGTGGCTGTGAAACAAACGGGAAGGGCACAGTCTGGCTGGCCATTCAGAGGAAGACCCAGGCCCACCCCCTCTTCATCCTAGAGCACGCAGGGAGGAACGGAGAAGGGAGCAACATGGCTTATGGGAGAAAAAAGGGCCCTGATCCCTTTCATTAGTTGCAGCTGGGAGAACACGATATAAGAAGGGCGTTTGCTGGAAGCAAAGCGTGCATTATCTTTGTAAAGGCTTATCTGGGTTTTGGCATCCTCTGGACTTTGTGTGCTTTTGGAAGTCTGCAATTTATTATCCTGGCCTGTCGTGTTAATTACTGGTTTGTGTTGTTGTTTTATTTCTAATTTATCTGTACTTTGGGTTCAGACTGCATTTCTTTCCTTTGTTTCCTTTCTTTGTTTTTGGAAGAGTTTGATCTCCAGCTGAGGATAACTGGACATTGGGAGCCAAGTTGGAAGTATTAAAGGGAATTTATCTACTTTTGTGACTTTGTTATTTTTGTGCCACGCCTCGGGTCATCACACATAATACATGTGCGACACCCCCCTGCTCCCCCCGACGCATGCGTGTACGATCCCCCCACGCATGTATTTGGGCCTAGTAGGCCTCCCTGCAGCCTCCTGGGAGCAAAACGGGCAGCAGGGGGGCCATGCCGCACCATCCCATGCCCCATTTTGGGCCTGGTAGGCCTCCCTGCAGCCTCCTGGGAGTAAAAACATGTTGAAAGGTGTCAAAATGCCTTTCTTCCGAGGATTTGATTTTCCCGCTGGGAGAGCTCCAGCGCAAGGATACCGACAACTGCTTGAAAGCTGGATCTTTTTATTTTTCAGGAAGGCGAGAGATAGCGAGAAGTCTGCGTTCCTGGGCTAGCTCCCTTCGTATGGTAAGTCCCTGATTTTTATACCCTTTTCTCCTTTTGTGTGTGAGTGCCTGTATTTGTATTTTAATGTTTCAAATCCTGTCAGGGTTTGTCTTTATTCCCGCAGAGTGCGGAAGGCGAACTTTGCGGGGTGGTTTGATTGTATTATCGGTTTCTTCCTAATCTCTTTTAGCTTTACAATGGTTTCTTATATTTGTTTTGTGGCAATCTCCTGTCTGTCTCCTTTGTAATTTATATATTTTTTGTGTCTTTTGTCTGTTTGTTTTGCTGATTTGGCATGTCTTGTGTTTGTAAGGGTTTTCTTTTCTTATTTCTCTAGTTTTCTTAATTATTTGGGCTTTTGTCTAAGGGCTTCTTTAATACCTTTTATTTGATTCCTTTTCCTATGTAAGTTTGTTTTATGGCTGGCCTGATGTTCCCTTTGGGCTTTTCCTGCTTGAGTGACACCACTGTCTTCGTGAAGTTCTCTTTCCACAAACAGGACGCGGGACACGTCTCCTGCATGCGCCCTGCAAGCCTGCACATGCGCGGCAAAGACCTCAAAATCAGCTGGCCGGTGGGAGGTGTGCGCATATGCACGGTGGAGCTGAGCCGGGGCGATGGCTCAAGTGCCCGCAGAGAGGGCTGTCCATGCCACCTGTGGCACGCATGCCATTGATTCGCCATCACGGTTCTAGAAGGCAGTATTTTCGATATTAAACAAAGATCAAGAGGACGAGGGCATAACTTCATACTGTTGGAAATAATTCAAAGCCAACAACAACAACAACAACAAAAAATTGGATCATTGAAAACAAAGAGGATTTATTGAAAAGAAATATTAAACGGTTTGCAAAGCGTCGGTGGTTTTAGAACCTTAACAAGCAGGTTCAAAATCAAAAGCCACACCTTTAGAACCTCAAAACATACTTTATATACAGTTTCATCTCCTCACCCAAGTTCCCTCCTTGAAACTCATTACCTCCCAAATTCAAGCTCATTGGATTTGCCCTCAGGTGTTGCAGCTAATCCTAGGATGTCTCCAAGGAAAATTGCCTCCTTTCGTTATGTTCTCATCCGTACCCCTCTGTACATCTTATTTTGGCTGCCCACATGGCATCTTTAAGGAATGTAGCATCCCCTCATCAGGGCCTCTTTCAAAGCTCATCATATACTAGCACTTTTCCAAAGAGATTATAACAACCCCCCCCCAAACATAATAATAATATAAAAGGCATGCATACATAAGATAAAAAATATAAAAAGGCTTAACAATGGAGCATGTCAAAAGTATAAAAGCAAAGCATGTATATACAGGGAGATATATTTCATTTGATAACAGATTGATAGAATTGGAAAGGACCCTGCAAGGTCATCCAGTCCAACCCCTATTTGTGAAACCTTTAACCATCTTATATACCATTTTATTTTTGAATGTACTTATTTCTAACAATACTGAAAGGAGGGAAATTCAAAAGTAATGTTAGGAAGTATTACTTCACAGAAAGAGTAGTGGAAGGTTGAGACCAATTTCTAGCAGAAATAATGTGTCAAACATAATAACTGAGTTTAAGCATGCTTGGGATAAAGACATGCCCATCACCTGACAAAAATGTAAAATAATTTTGAAAAAAGGCAGGCTTGAGGGACCACTAGTATTTTGTCCTGCAGTCAATTTTCTCTGTTTTAACTGTTTGTGCATCCAAGCAGTACATTGACCCTCTGAACATCACAGAAGAAAAAAACATTGACCCTGGTAATCATGTTTCTTATCTTCAGGGTAGTTCCCGTCAATCAACAGAAATTCGTTGGCAAGCCGTTGGCTCAGCTTTATGAAAATCAATTCCAGGTTGATTGTGTCATTGTTTGCACTGTTGCGTGAGTTTGGAGATAAGTTAATTTAGTCTTGCATGGGTTTGATTAACCATAAGCCAACATATGAAGAACGATTACAGGAACTGGGCATGGCTAGTCTAGTGAAGAGAAGGACCAGGGGAGACAGGATAGCAATGGTCCAATATTTGAAGGGCTGCCACAGAGAGGAAGGGGTTAAGCTATTTTCTAAACTAAGCACCTGTGGGCGAGACAAGGAATAATGGATGGAAAATGAAGAAGGAGAGATTTAATATAGAAATAAGGAGAAACTTTCTGACAGGGAGAACAATCAGCTTCCCCTCGGAAGTTGTGGGAGCATTATCACTTGAAACTTTCAAGAAGAAATTGGACTCCCATATGTCAAAAATGGTGTAGGGTCTCCTGCTTGGGTTGGACTAGATGACCTACAAGGTCCCTTCCAACTCTGATTATCTGTTGTCTAAATACAGATTCAGATACAGATAATCAGAGTTGGAAGGGGCCTTGTAGGTCATCTAGTCCAACCCCCCCACCCCACCCCAAGCAGGAGACCCTACACCATTTCTGACAGGTGGCTATCCAGCCGCTTCTTGAAAGCCTCCAGTGATGGTGCTCCCACAACTTCCAAAGGCAACTTCTGTTCCATGGGTTGATTGTTCTCACTGTCAGAAAGTTTCTCCTTGTTTCCAGGTTAAATCTCTCCTTGTTCAGTTTCCATCCATTATTCCTTGTCTGGCCTACAGGAGCTTTAGAAAATAGCTTGACCCCTTCCTCCCTGTGGCAGCCCCTCAAATATTGGAAGACTGCTATCATGTCTCCCCTGGTCCTTCTCTTCACTAGACTAGACTAGCCCAGTTCCTGCAACCGTTCTTCGTATGTTTTAGCCTCCAGACTCCTAATCATCCTGGTTGCTCTTCTCTGTACTTTTTCTAGAGTCTCAACATCTTTTTTATAATGTGGTGACCAAAACTGGATGCAGTACTCTAGGTGTGGTCTTACTAAGGCTTTATAGAGTGGTATTAGTACTTCCCTTGATCTTGACTGTATCCCTCTGTTAATGCAACTTAGGATTGCATTAGCTTTTTTGGCTGCTGCTGCACACCGCTGGCTCATATTTAGCTGGTTGTCCACTAAGACTCCAAGATCCCTCACACAGTTACTGCTATTGAGCCTGGTTTCACCCAGTCTATATGTGTACTTTTGGTTTTTCTTGCCTAAGTGTAGGACTTTACTTTTCTCTATATTTAATTTAATTTTATTAGATATAGCCCAGTGTTCTAGTCTGTCAAGATCCATCTGGAACTTGAGCCTATCTTCTTGGGTGTTAGCTATTCCTGCCAGCTTAGTATCATCTGCAAATTTGGTGAGTTCCCCTTCTATTCCCTCATCTAAGTCGTTAATGAAGATATTGAAGAGTACTGGGCCTAAGACGAAACCTTGTGGCACCCCACTGCTTACTTCCCTCCATGTAGACTTAGACCCATTAAGAACTACTCGTTGAGTACAGTTTGCCAGCCAGTTGTGAATCCATCTAGTGGTGGTGCTATCTATTCCACTTTTTTCTAGCTTACTAAGAAGTAGGTTGTGGTCTACTTTATCGAATGCCTTGCTAAAATCTAAATATATTATGTCCACAGTATTTCGCTGTCTACTAATATAGTCACTATGTTGAAGAATGAAATAAGATTAGTTTGGCATGATCTGTTTTTAACAAACCCGCACTGACTGCTAGTTATTACTTGTTTCTAGATGTTGGCAGATCTGTTTTTTTTATTATCTTTTCCAGTATCTTCCCGGGTATTGATGTTAGGCTGATTGGTCTAGTTTTCTGGGTCTGTTCTTTTTCCTTTTTTGAAGATGGGAACCACATCAGCTCTTTTCCAGTCCTCTGGTAGTTCCCCGGTGCTCCAGGATTTTTGAAAGATATGGTGCAGTGGTTCTGAGATGACCTCTGCCAGCTCCTTTAAAACTCTGGGATGTAATCCATCAGGCCCCGGTGATTTGTTTTCATCAAGATCAGACAGGTGTTCTCGTACTATTTTTTTGCTTATTTTAACTTTTATTTCTGGTCTGTCTTTTACAGTTATGTTTTTGATGGGTTGAGCTATAGTTTCTTTTTGCGTGAAGACTGTTCTGTACGATCCATTAACATACTTGTAAACACCGCGCCCTGATTGGCCAGGGCGCACGGCGACCTGATTGGCCGAGCGAGCCGCACTGATTGGCCCGCCGTGAATCCCCACGATTGGTGGAAACTAATCGCGGGAGATTCAAAGCAGTGCCATTGGCTGCGGCCGCCGCGGCCAGGCAATATAAGCCGCCGCTGATCTCCTGAACCCCGAGTCGATCTCGGGACTAATAAAGAGCTGAAAACTGGTCACTGACTCCCGAGCCTTCTTCCAACGGCGAATATAACACTGGCGACGAAGGTGGGATCGCGGAACTGATACCCACCGAGCACGTGGCACCGAGGCAACGAGATCGACGAGATGGCCAGCATCGCACCGCCCGCACCCTTTAACCAAGCTACTGAGGACTGGGAATCGTACATTGATCGGTTCCTGGTGTTCCTAGAAAGTAGCAATCTCAAGGATGCAAACGGGCAGAAAAAAAGGGCCGTCTTCCTGACACACTGCGGGCCCGCAGTGTTTAAAATGGCGAAAGCCCTCGCGAAACCTGAGGACGTGAAGGCGATGGACTGGACCGACCTCGAACCACTGCTACGAAGCCACTATGCTCCCGCCGTGCCCACCCTCATCAGACGGCACGACTTCTACTGGCGTGACCAGAAACTGGGCGAGAGCATCAGCGATTTCGTGGCAGACCTGCGAAATCTGGGAGGCATGTGCGGCTTCACGGACATGGACGAGGCGTTACGAGATCGCATCGTCCTCGGGCTCAGGGATCCTGTCCTACAAAGCCGGCTGATGACAAAGGGCGACATCTCCCTCACCGACGCCCTTGCCGAGGCCACCGCAGCCGAGGCAACCCAAAAGTCAGCGGCCCGAATGCGGAGACCAGACACCAGGGACCGAGCCGCAACCTCCGAGGCGACCCCGACGGCCGAGACGCACCCAGAAGCAAGCCGCCGAGCGACCACCACCACCCACCACGGCAACCTCGACTCCGCCTCCAACACCACGGACGAAGAGGAGGACATCCATCAACTCCAAACAGAATGAGACCGGCGCGAGCGGCGGAGTCGTAAGTCGGGACTCCAATGTGCCGGGTGCGGGGGCGACCATCCTCGATCGGAGTGCCGGTTTTTCGACGCGATCTGCCGGCAATGCGACAAGAGAGGCCACATCGCCCGAGTCTGCCGACTAAAGAGAGCCTACAGCCCTCGACGACGAGACAACAGCGGCCGGAGATGGGACGGCACCCCCCCCAGGGCAAGGGACCGCCAAACCGAGAGTCGTTGGAACCGGGACGGACGGGGCCGACGGAACGGCGAGAACTGACAGAGAGAGGAGACCCACCAGACGGTCGTCATCGGCCATTCATCTAGCGCTGACGCCCGAAAGGTATACGTGGAAGTGGGCATCGAGGGCAAGCCATGCAAGATGGAGGTGGACTCCGGGTCCTACCTCTCCATGGTTGTATGGCGGGAAATCAAGCGCCTGGTGCCCGCCATCCACAAGAGGGGGCTGGAAAGCCAGAAGTTAATCCTAAAGGACTACCAGGGGAACCGCATCCCTGTAGTCAGAACAGGACACTTTGAAGTGACATTCAAGGGGCGCACAGCAAGGCTTCCCCTGACAGTCGTGGACAGGGACCGACCCAGCCTTTTGGGACTACAGTGGTTCGTGCCGCTCGGGATCGAAGTAACGGGCATCGACCACGTCGCAGAGGCAGACTGGGAGGAACAACTCGCGAGGGACTTCCAGTAAGTGTTCGACGGCACCCTAGGCAAGTACCGAGGGCCCCCTATTTCCTTCAGTTTAGACCCCAGCGTCCCCCCGATACGCCTAAAACCACGGTGGGTACCTTTCGCACTCCGGCCCAAGATCGACGAGCAGATAGACAAGCTCATCAAATAGGGGGTCCTAGAGCCAACCGATCACGCCCGGTGGGAAACCCCCATAGTCACCCCAGTCAAGCCCGATGGGTCGGTGAGAATCTGTGGGGACTATAAGGCCACCCTAAACTGCGCCTTACAACAAAGCGCCTACCCCGTTCCAGTAGTGCAGCACCTTCTACACTCACTGGGGGGAGGCAAGGTTTTCGTGAAACTCGACCTGGCGCAAGCCTACCAACAACTACCGGTCAATGTGGAAACCGCCGAGGCGCAGACCATAGTAACCCACCGGGGGGCTTTTCGCTGCAAGAGGCTCCAGTTTGGAGTCAGCGTAGCACTGGGAATTTTCCAGAGCCTCATGGAGAGACTCCTGCAAGGAATCAAGGGGGTGGTGCCCTACTTCGACGACGTGTTGGTGTCAGCGGCCAACCAAAAAGAACTGGAGGGTCGCCTGAGGGAGGTACTACAAAAATTCAAAGACGCAGAGCTAAAAGTCAAAAAAGAAAAATGCCAGTTGCATACCGAGAGGGTCGAGTTCCTAGGATATCTCCTAAACCGGCACGGAATTCACCCAACCGAAAAAAAAAACAGAGCCATCAAAGAAGCCCCCAGGCCAAGGAATAAAACGGAACTGCAGGCATTTCTCGGGCTGATTAACTTCTATAATGTTTTCCTACCCCAAAAGGCGACCACGGCGGAACCGCTGCATAGGCTGCTGGATAAAACAGCCACCTGGACCTGGGGGAAATGAGAGGAAGCCGCTTTCAACCAAACCAAGGACCTGCTCACATCGGATGCCGTCCTCATCCAATACAACGAGACCCTCCCATTGACAGTCACGTGCGACGCATCACCGTTCGGGATCGGGGCGATCCTCAGCCACACACTCCCGAACGGAAACGAAGCACCCATCGCCTTTTACTCGAGAACCCTATCAAAGCCGGAAAGGAACTATAGCCAACTCGACAAGGAAGCCCTGGCAATCATTGCCGCCGTCAAAAGGTTCCACGAGTACCTCTACGGCAGGACATTCACCATCATCACAGACCACAAACCGCTGTTGGGCATCCTGGCAGGAAACAAGGCCACCCCGAACATTCTATCTCCAAGAATGACAAGGTGGTCTGAATTCCTCGCCGCCTACAGTTACCGGCTGACCCATTGACCCGGCAAAACAATCGCACACGCAGACGCCTTGAGCCGCACCCCGCTACCCGACCTGGACGCCGACCCAGCACCCACAGCATCCACCCTGAGCATCGAGGCCATACCCAACCTCCCCCTAACCGCGTCAGACATTGCCCACGAAACAAATAAAGACAAACGTCTGGTGCGGGTGTTGCAAAGGACGGAGAAAGGGTGGCCGGAAAAAGACAACGACGAGACATTCAAGACTTTCAGGAACAAACAAATGGAACTTTCCACACAAAAGGGTTGTATACTGTGGGGGGACAGGGTTGTCATCCCAGAAAAATTACAAAAAAGGTTCTTGGACTTGTTACACGAGGGGCACCCGGGCATCGTCAGGTCAAAAGCCCTGGCCAGAAGCTACGCATGGTGGCCAGGGATGGACAAACAAATCGAAGCCTGGGTGGCAAACTGTAAGCAATGCCAAGAATCCAGGCCAAGCCCACCCGCCGCCCCAATCCTGGAATGGGAAACCCCCAGGGGACCATGGTCCAGGATACACATAGATTTTGCCGGACCCACAAAAGGACACACATTCCTCATAACGGTAGACGCTTACTCCAATTGGCTGGAGGTAAGCGACATGAGAACGACCACCACCGAGGCCATCATCAAAGAACTAAACAGACTATTCTCAACCCACGGCCTCCCAGATGTAATTGTGTCAGATAATGGGCCACAGTTCACCGCACTGGAATTCAAAAAATTCCTAGTGGAACGGGGAATACGGCACGCCCTGACAGCGCCGGCACATCCGGCGGCGAACGGTAGGGCGGAACGAATGGTCCAATTCACCAAAAAAACAATTCAAAAAATCAAAACCGGGGACATGCAAAAGAAAATAAATAAACTACTTTTTATCCAACACGTAACACCAAACACAACGACCAACAAGAGCCCCGCAGAGCTACTAATGGGGAGGAAACTAAGATCCCCCCTAGATAGGCTGCACCCCACGTACAACCCCGAAAAACCCACCGACTCATCAAGCAGGTACTGAACATTTACACCAGGAGATGCAGTATACGCAAAAAACCTTAGAGGGGACCCCCTCTGGATACCGGCAACGATAACCCAGGCAACAGGTCCCCGCTCGTACCGGCTACAAACAACCGACGGACGAGCATGGAAACGACACATCGATCAAATAAGATCGAGAACAACCACGGGAAACACAACCGACACGTAAACAGACAGAGAATTAAACCCTGAAATGGAAAAGAACCACCCCAGCACCGACCAAGAGGGGAGGGAAAGCCCCGGGAACCAACCCCAACCAGAAAGAAACCAGGAATACTCACCAACCGAAGCAGAAATAGACAGCCAGCTCGAAGCCTCGCCAGGAAGAAACAGCCAAGCCAGCTCAACCAGCCCGGAAAGACCGGGCAGGAGCGGCAACACCAGCAGCTCGACCAGCCCGGGTAGACCGGGAGGAAGCTGCGACGAAAGGCCCGGTTCACCCTTCCAGGCGGTTCCATCTACGAGGCAGAGAGCAGCACAGAACCCGCCCGAACCGCCCGAAGGCCAGACATCAACTAACCTGCGCAGGTCAAGTAGGCAAGTACGGAGCCCCGCCTACTTACGGGACTACGTCACGTAGGACCGTACCAAGAGGGGAGGGGTGTTCTGTACGATCCATTAACATACTTGTAAACACCGCACCCTGATTGGCCAGGGCGCACGGCGACCTGATTGGCCGAGCGAGCCGCACTGATTGGCCCGCCGTGAATCCCCGCGATTGGTGGAAACTAATCGCGGAAGATTCAAAGCGGTGCCATTGGCCGCGGCCGCCGCGGCCAGGGAATATAAGCCGCCGCCGATCTCCTGAACCCCGAGTCGATCTCGGGACTAATAAAGAGCTGAAAACTGGTCACTGACTCCCGAGCCTTCTTCCAACGGCGAATATAACAAAGACAGAGGCAAAGAATGAGTTAAGCAGTTCTGCTTTCTCTCTGTTGCCTGTTACTTCCTTGCCATCTTCTCTCTTTAGTGGACTGGCTCCTTGATTTTTTTCTTGTTATTTATATATTGGAAGAAACTTTTTTTTATTATCTTTGACTTTTGTTGCAAGTCTTTGTTCGTTCTGAGCCTTTGCTATCCTGACTTCGTCTTTGCAGATTCTGGCTATCTGCTGATATTCTGCCTTAGTTGTATGTCCTTCTTTCCATTTTTTTGTACTTGTCCTTTTTTTCTTTCGATTTGCCAAAGAGATCTTCGTGTAGCCATGCTGGTTTCTTCTTGGATGTCTTGTTTTTCTTTCTCAGTGGTATTGTGCTGGTCTGGGCTTCTATGATCATACTTTTTAGAGTTTCCCAAGATTCTTGAATTGTTTTCCCCTTTAGGATTTTCACCCATGGAATCTTTCCCAAGTTCCCTCTGAGTTTATTAAAATCAGCTCTTTTAAAATCCAAGACTCTGGTGTCATTATGTTCTATTGCTTGTGTTTGTGTTATGTTGAATTCTAGTATGACATGGTCACTCTCACCCAAGGTTGCTGCAGTTTCAACTCCCTCCAAATACAAACCAAATTCAAGCAGAAAAAAATGAAAGAAATAACAGAAAAAGCTAAAAGTGCAATAAGAAAAATAGAAAAAAAAAGTAGTAAAAGAAAAATACATAAAGAAAGATATTAAGGTATAAAAATCCTATTATTGACAGAAGTTACAGAACAAATATATTTTAATCTCTCTTTCTCCCTCTTTCTCTCCTCCTTTCTACAATTTAGCTGCCTAATCGGCAAAACCATAAATCACAAGGTTTTTTTTTCATTTTTACACAAAACATCCATAAATGGTTTCCAATCACCAATAAATACAGATATTGTGCTTCTCTAGTCAAAGAAATTAATGTATCCATTTCGGCAAAAACATCAGTCATTTCTCCATAGTGGATAGTGTCAGATCTTTCCACCTCTGTGCATACAGCAAACTCATAGCAGTAATCATATATTGAAATAATCTTCCATGGCTTTTTTCCCCCCGTTTAGCCATCAATCCTAAAAGGAAAAGTCCTGGCTTCGCGGGCAACCAGAATCCTGAGCTATTTCATCACGCTTTCTGCCCTTTTTTTTCCCCTCCCTGATTTCTTCTTCCTTTTCCCCAAAAAGCCACTGCATCGTCCCTTATTTGCTTCACTTCTATCTATCCAATTGGGAATTTTGCTTTCTTTTCCCCCCATGCCCTTTGCACGGAAAGACCCTTTCCCAAGCAAAAGTCCTGCGTGCAGCGCCTGGGCGCCTCCTCCGAACAGCTGACGCTGCTTGGCTTCCTGAGGGTTAAAACCACCGAGCAGATGATTCCCTAGAGGAGATGGGATTGGGAAGGAAGCGGGAAAGCCTCCGCAGGAAATGCGCTTCCCCATCAATGACTCCCCCCCTCTCCCTCTTGCGCCAAAGAGGGTTCCTCCTTCCTCGCTTCTGCCTTGCATTGGTTGCTCCCCTTTTTTTGGAAGGACTGTTGAGCCCCACTGCCTGGCCCCATAGGGTGGGTTCCCGAGGCTGCAGGAGGAGGGGAAGGGCACATCAAGATTAAGGCGAAGGGATGCTGGGCAGAGGGAGCTGGAAAGCTCAAAGGGACCATAAGGAGACACAGACGATTTGGTCCTGTCCTGCCCAGCGACATATAAAGTTACATTTAGGTCTGTTTTGTGGAGGTTAACGTTGGCTGAAATGGCTTACCTATTTCAAAGATAAAACACCTCACTAATGTTGTAGCAATATATTAATCAGTATTCAACTAGAGGGGATAATAATCTCTCTCTAAAGAAAAGCGAAATACCACTCACGCATCATCACAAAATCTCCAGAACCATAAAAGCCTACAAACTTGAAATTTGGCACATATATTCCTCTTGGCTTCTAGGTGCTCACTAAGAAAGGATTTTTCGAAATGACCATGAGAGCATTAGTATTTCCTATATTATCAACACGCTCTGATGCTAAGGAGTTCTACTCCCTCTCCCCACCTGAACAGAATGCAAAACACAAGCAGAACAGAGGAGTTTCAGTTTTAGTTTCACAGCACCAAGCAGCTTTAGTACAGAACAGTTGAGCTAAGCCACGCCCAGGCTCCATCCTGTCTCCTTGCTCACACAGCAGATACTGTTTCAGTTTCCAAACAGCCCTCAACTCTCTCACACTGACAAGACACTAGCCAGATGAATACTGATGGATGCTGGTAGGCAGAGGCAGAATTTTTTTCTCCTTTATTTTCCTCCCCAAAAACTAAGCCCAATCACATAGTTTTATAGCGAAGCTCGGGGATAAGAGCTAGTATATATAGTTACATTTAGGTCTGCTTTCTGGAGGTTAACACTGGCTGAAATGGCTTGCCTATTTCAAAGATAAAACACCTCACTAATGTAGCAATATATTAATCAGTATTCAGCTAGTGGGGATAATGTATGGGGTTTCTTATGCACCTTTAAAAAAATGTTTTGATTGTTTTATGTTTTGTGTAGGAAGCCCCACCTCCTAGATAATGAAATATTTTGGGGAATAGTAAAAGAGGTTTGTCTGCCTGTCTGTCTGTCTGTCTGTCTGTCTATCTATCTATCTATCTATCTGTCTATCATATATAATCTGTCTATATCTCTATCATCTATTATCTGTCTTTCTGTCATCTATTTTCTGCCTATATCTATTTTTTATTTATTTATTTGATTTGATTTGATTTGCCAATCGTTTACAAGATAATAGGTATAAGTATATACATAGTTATGAATACATGAAATGGGTACATATAAGAAAAATAAAAGAACAGAAATAAAAATAAAAGTAAACAAAAATAAAAGAATAAAAGGACAGGGACGGTAGGCACGTTGGTGCACTTATGCACGCATCTATCTATCTATCTATCTATCTTATCTTATCTTATCTTATCTTATCTTATCTTATCTTATCTTATCT
>NW_020716939.1:431776-487813 GCF_900518725.1 Notechis scutatus | reverse complement strand
CTTATCTTATCTTATCTTATCTTATCTTATCTTATCTTATCTTATCTGAACATACACCACAATATAGTAATCCAATTTAGTATGAACAACGTTTAAACTTCCCTCCATTCATTCATTTCTCTGTTTCCTCTCCTTTTTTCCATTTTCCTTCCCCCCCCCCCCCCTTCTAGCAGGGTCTTTTGATTTCTGGAAGAAAATTGGTATTAAAGCTATCGATGCATATCAATTAACAGTTATAAACAGTTGCTTCCCCCTTTCTCCCATGTTGCATTTAGCAAAGAAACCCTTCTTATTTTTATACTGGTGTCAAACTTAATACTGGTGTAAATTTAAAAAAACACAGAAAATTTAAAATAATCTTAAAATATATAGTTGGATATAAGCTGGATGGTATGTTAATATTGTTAGAAAAATGTGAACAAATTGTTTGAAATCCCTTTTCCTTGTTCTTGCTGATATTTTCCAGTAAGGCAACTCCGGAGTACAATGGATTTGCATTTTACTCAGAAATAAAGTAGCTTTAAAAAAAAACACCTGCTACAATTCTACTTCCTCCTTCCTGGGTTTTAAGACAATAGTAAAAATCCAGCATTTTTATATAACCTAGGAGGAAGTTATGTTTTGAATGTTAGAATGTATTGGTGGGCACTTTGATTTATTTTTTTTAAATAAACTGCTTACGATGCTGAGATTTTTGTTGTTTTCAATGGGTTTAATTTTATTGAGGGCTTTTATGACATTTCTGAAGGGGAGCTCACAATTTAATCAGAATAGAGCTGGAAGGACCTTGAAGGTCTTCTAGTCTAACCCCCTGCTCAAGCCGGAGACCCTATACCCGTGATGGCGAATCTATAGCACACATGCCACAGGTGGCACGCAGAGCCATTTGTACCGGCACGTGAGCTTCAGGCGAATTTACCTCACTGCGTATGCACGTGCCTCGCAGGTGATTTTTGGCCGGTTTGAGGCCTTTTTCGGCCTCCCAAAGGCTTGAGGAAGGCTTCTGCAGGCTTCTGCAGGTTTTGCAGGCCGAAAACTAGCCCCGTTTCGTCACTTCCTGTTTTTCTGAAAATACCGGAAGTGATGAAATGGGGCTAGTTTTTGGCCTGCAAAGTTTGCAGAAGCCTGCAGAAGCCTTCCTAAAGCCTCTGGGAGGCCGAAAAAGGCCCCAAATTGGCTGAAAATCAGCATGCTGCAGGTAAGGGAGCAGCGGCAAGGGTGGGTGGGTGGGGATTGCGCATGCATGAGTAGTGGGCATGGGGGGGGCACGCATTGCCTTATGGGTGCTGGCATGTGAGCGTGCAAGCGTGCGCACAGTTTTTGGCACAGGAGCCCCAAAAGGTTAGCCACCACTGCCCTATACCATTTCAGACAAGGGGCTGTCCAGTCTCTTCTTAAAAACCTCCAGTGGTTTTAAAGAAAAGACTGGATAATAGCCACATGTCTGAAATGGTGTAGGTCAAGGGTCTTCAAACTTGGCAAGTTTAAGACTTGGGGACTTCAACTCCCAGATTTCCTGAGCTAACATGACTGGAGGAGGAATTCTGGGAGTTGAAGTCCACAAGTCTTAAAGCTGTCAATTTTGAAGACCCCTGGTATAGGGTCTCCTGCTTGATGCACTAGACTAAAAGACCTCCAAGAGCTGCTCAGACCTTTATAGATGAGCAGCATACGGATATAATAAATAAGTAGCTATGGGTTCTTGAGTGTTACATGTCATACCTAAATGAATTTCTTTGAGAAATCCAGCTTGGAGATTGAATTAAATACCTAACTTTGAGAAGTAACTGTCCCTACTTGGTTATGTGTCCCCAAGGGAGTTAGTTATGACCTGACACTTCTCAAAGAGTGGAAGATAAATTGAGCTGTGCAAGTTATCATAGAATAACAAGAGTTGGAAGGGACCTTGGAGGTCATCTAGTCCAACCCCCTGCTTTTTTGAACGATCCTTATTTCTCCAAGCCTTTGAATCCACTTGCTTTTATTTCCAGAAAAAGCTCTTCTTGCTAATGATAGCATGATTTTTCAATGAAAGTGTTTTTTGTTTTTGTTTTTTTGTATTGCGGTTTCTCTGTTGCCTTGAAATGGAATTGGATAGGAGAGAGGGGCATTTTGTTAGCATCGCTGATGTTTCCTTTGGTGGGAAATCCAGAAATGAACACACAAGGCAATACATGGTCCTAAAGGAATAAGACTGCCAATTGTCTCAAGACTAGGGACCACATTTGTAAAAGGGCAGGGCAGAAGGTGAATACACTTCCTGAGTCATGACCCCAGAGCAATCAAAATTCCAGCAGTATCTGATCAGTTTCCCAAGCATCTATGATAGAATATCATATTACCTACATATATATATAAAACCATTGAGAGAAAAGAATTATAAGTTACTCTTTTATAATGGAATTTTTATGTAGTTAGACCAGAAGATTCTTCTTTGCTCTTTCTGATGCTTTTCTGTTAGCTTCCTCTTTTTCTTTTTCTGTACAAAACCTCCACCCTAAAACCTAAAACGTATTTAGTACAAGTACATCATACATTTTATTTATTCATTTTTATTTATTTGATTGATTTGATTTGTCAATCGCTTACAAAATAATAGGTATAAGTACTGTATAAACATGAGTAAGAATACAGAAAATAGGTACGGTTAAATGGGGACAACAGGACAGGGACGGAAGGCACAATTGTGCACTTATGCACGCCCCTTACAGACCTCTTAGGAATGGGGTGAGGTCAATAGTGGATAGTTTGAGGTTAAAGGAGTGGGGGTTTGAGGATGTAACTACAGAGTCAGGTAGTGCATGCCAGGCATTGACCACTCTGTTGCTGAAGTCGTACTTTCTGCAATCAAGTTTGGAGCGGTTAACATTGAGTTTGTATCTGTTGTATGCTCTTGTATTATTGCGATTGAAGCTGAAGTAGTCATTGACTGGTAGGACATGGTAGCAGATAATTTTGTGTACTACGCTTAAGTCCAACTGTTGGCGGCGTAGTTCAAGATTGTCCAAGCCCAAAATTTCAAGTCTGGCGATGTAGGGTATTCTGTTGCGAGCAGAGGAGTGTAGTACTCTTCTTGTGAAATACTTCTGGACTCACTCAATTGTATTAATGTCTGATATACAGTGCAGATTCCAGACAGATGAGCTGTATTCGAGTATTGGTCTAGCAAAGGTTTTGTATGCCCTAGTTAGCAATTCAATATTTCCAGAGGAAAAGCTTCGTAAGATTAGATTTACAACTCTTAATGCCTTTTTGGCAATGCTGTTACAGTGAGCTCGTTGTTATGAGGGACATCCTCCCCAGGTAAAGCCCAGCTGTAAAACAAGATAAGACACTGAAACACAGAAAACAATGTAACGCTGACTCTCGAGCTTATAGTTTATCTCATTTTAGAATATAGAGAATAATGGGTGTTTGGGGAGGGCTTCTTAGGCATGGTGTGTTCTGTGCAGGGGTATAAAATGTGTTGTTTGAATATGGAAGCTTGCTCTTCTTGTACCCAATCCACTTTGGAAGGGACTTGAAGGCCCGTTTGCAAACGCTTATTTTCTTTAATCAACCTTTGAATTGTGAACCAGACCTGTTCCTGTGTTGTGAGTATTGAATGATTTGGTTCTTACATCTCACACCATCATGATTTGTCTCTTTCTCTTCTGAAAGGGCATTAGTGGCCCAAACACTTATTTTCTGATTTTTTTTCCTTAGATATTTTCCAAGATATTTGATTCCCCCCCACCCCCAGATATTTTCTGAGAACAAATTGCCAAGTGAATTTTTGTGGCTGGAGAATTGCTTCTTTTATTTCTCAACTGGAGTTTCCAAGTGTGGGAAGAAATATCCATCTGGTTCCATTCCGAGCCGGGAGAAAGGCCCTGGAGACAAAATGGAATTTGGAGACCGATTTGGAAAGAGGGTCCATCTCAGAGGTGGGTATTCAGCAGGTTCTGACCAGATCTGGAGAACAGGTAGCGGAAATTTTGAGTAATTCGGAGAACCGGCAAATACCACCTGTGACTGGAGACCTTACAGTATCCTTCCCTTGCCACGTCCACCAAGCCACGCCCACAGAACTGGTAGTAAAAAAAATTGAATCCCACCACTAATCCATTTATTGATGAACAGAACCATCAAACACCTGGTTCTGGTGCAGATGACAAAATGGAGTTGAGAGTGAGGGTTTTTTATACCTTCTCTTGGGCTTTGCACTTGAACTTCCTGTTCCTGTGCAAGAACATGTATTCTGTTGGCTGTTGTCAGACTCCCATGGGGCCATAGGGGTTATAGCTGGCTCTATAGGCAAAGTGCAAATCCTAGGTGTTTGTGTGAGCTCCCAGGTTTGGTTGACGTTTGGACTGCTCTGAGATGATGCAATGAAGGGGTTTGTGTTTTGAAAGGGTGTTGGGCAACTCCTATTGTGGCTTAATGGCTTTGCCCTTTGTCGGATCTTGAGTGACAGCTAATCCTACCATTCTGCCTTTGTCTCAAAATATCCTGTCTTGAAAGGATTACCAAATCTGCATTTCTAAAAGCTGCCCTCAGTATCTGCTGGGGGCAGGGAGATTGAGTCTGCTTCCTGTCTTTTAAGAGCATGTTTTTCCATTTCTCCTTTTGGGAAATATAATAATCTGCCCTTTTTAAAAAAAAAATTCCTTAATTTAATTTTTTTAATTTCTCAAAATATTTCATTCTTCTAGGAGGGCGTGGCTTCCTACAATAGCATTGAGTTCTGTTTGGTAGATTTGGAATTGTATAATTCGTCAGGGGGAACACCTTTCAAATCCTCTTTCTCAACTTTGTTCAGATTTATACGTCATTTTCAAACATTTTTCTTTTTTTCCCTAAGCTAAGAAAAGCTCTAAAGATGAAAAGCTCTTCAGAAGGAAATTATAGATAGACATCATCAGGCTTAATGGACATGTAAACATGCTAAAAATGATTTCAAATACATACTTTGATACAGAGGATTTTGAAGATCAGTAGTCAGTTGAAGGCATAACTTTCCCTTTTTGGATTAATGGATAAACAGATTGACTTTTAAATATGTAATCTGGAATGATCCAAATCTGTTTTGGTGTTTTACAGTAGGGTTCATATTCCAAAATTTGCAACATTTGTAAAAGGAAAGCTGTATACCTGACAAAAGGCTTTCCCAGCTGTCTGAATAGATATAAAATCTGGAAAGATCTGTAAAGTCTGGCTTTAATTTAAGATGACAATGTGCCAAAAATGAACTTAAGCAGAGGCTTTGAAGAACAAAATCTAACTTTAATTGATCAATAACATTAGGGTAAGACCTATCCTCACATACACACAGGGGTGGGATTCTACCAGTTCGCACCTATTCGCTAGAACCGGTTGTTAACATTCTAAGCAGTCAGGAGAACCGGTTGTTACAAGGAATTACTGGCCTAATCCTGTAAGGAAGGCAGGAAGGAAACATTCTGGTGTTGCTTACAGAAACTGCCTCTCCATTAACCCTTATTACATTCTTGGCAGGACTAGACTTCCTGTCTCAGGAACCTCTCTGGAGTTTTTCCCCCCTCCTTTGCTGGTACTTTGCTTGTGTGGAGTGACCATTGAAAAAAGTGACTTATGACCGTTTTTTACACTTGTGACTGTTGCAGCATCCCCACACTCACGAGAGGCCAGGCGAGGAGATGCGTGCCTCTATGTGAGTGATGTTGAGTTGGCCACGCCCAGCCAGTCACATGACCACCAAGCCATGCCCACTAACTAAGCCACGCCCACAGAACTGGTTGTTAAAAAATTGAATCCCACCACTGCATACACACAAGATGTGAGGAAGGCTACAAAGCATATAGAGCAAGCAGAATCTTCTTATACCTTTAAGATCCTATAGAAGTAGAGTAACTTCCGCTTCTCACATACACACTCTAACTCTCTTACTTAGATTTGCATCTTTCCTTCAAAAGACAAATGTCCTTCTGGCACAGTTTACCTTTCTTTATCCCTTCTCCTATTGTCCTGCTAATTGATCACAATTGACCACTTAAGGAGGCTATTAACAGCATACTTCAAAGGTGTGGATTCCTCCGAATGGAGGTACAATACATTCCCAGAGAGGTACATTACCTTCCCAGGGGGTGATGTTGGGGTGAAATATATCAATCCAGGAAAACAGGTGGCTTGAGATTGATTTAGATAGGACAATCATGTGCCTTAACGGGAGAGAGATGTAACTGATTGCAGGCATGTATTATAATGGTTTTATAACAAATGAAAGGTTAAGGAAACCTTTTCTATAACAGCAAGATAAGAAATGCCGATAGAGTGATAAATGCTGAACAGAAATACTTCTACATATACAAGGAAACAAATGCCTATAGAGTAACTCTCTACTTAATGCTATAATATATTCCACTACATTTATTTATTTATTAACCTTCAGATGAAAAGCTGTTTGCTTGAGTCCCAGTTATTTCTTATTTCTGCCTCTCTGGGAATAATATTGACATGTCCCACTGTTGGCAAGCCATAAGCTTTGGGCTGAACAAGATACATTTTTTTCACGCATCATCTCTCTTTTAATCTTTATGTAGTATCAACCAGGGTTTACATTTTCTTACACAAAGAGGATTATTATTTTTAATTACACTAAAGCATTTAACCCATAGAAGAAACTGCTGTGTATATTAGGTGAAATGAAAGTAGAAACAGTGCCCGGTTTTTAGAGGCACACCACACAACTGGGTTTTGTATTTAACTTTAATTAAATGATTAAGTAGCATCGAGTCAGTGTTAGGCATTCCGGAAAACCTCAACTCCAATAAATAACTCCGAGACAGAAATTTTCTCAGAGTTTCCTTTTATTAGAGTAGTAAACTGGCACACTTGGGAAATCCCGAATCTGAAAGTTCCAGGTTTCCCTCCAGTAAGTAAAAAAATTACAAATCCACCCCTTGCGCCCATCATTCATCACATGCCCCAATCACCATCCGTCCCAACTTGAGATGTCCCCTCAACCACTCCTCACCCAGGTGCAGAAATAACATGACCTTGACTTTGAAGAAGAATGCTATTATGTCTAACCACATACTTCCACAAAATTCCCCCCTCCCATTTTCCCAGGCTCAAGAATGTGGCAACGTGGAAGCTTCTGGTGCTAATATGGCTTCCAAACCTTAGCGACTCTCTTCAACGTGATTTTTAATGGCGCTGTCTTCATTGCTAGCCTAATGAAATCCATGGACCTCATCTTTCCCTTTTTCCTTCCATTTTTCCAAGTATTCTCAAAGAAACCGAGTTTCTATACAATGACAGAAATATGCCAGCCTGATGGTGCTTAATGCTTCAAATCGCAATTTGGGTTCAATGGGTCCTAGTGATCCACTGAACAATTGAGGGCAAAAGTGTTCTGACCCAGGCTTCATTCAAATTAAGAAAACACACGCGGTGTGTAAAAAGCAAACCTTCTTTAGTGCAACACTGGGAATTATTTGCATTCCCAGCCAAAACTTATTAAACACAATTGTCTGAGATAAGAGCATGCCTTTCAGGGTTGTAATAGGCTGGCAAGAAACAGGTGTTCACTTCATTAGCAGATAAACCGACAGAAAGTTCCAGCAAAGACAAACCAGAGTTCGCAGGGCTGCGATGAGGAATCGGAATCTAATGAACTTCTTTGCTTCCTGCAAAGATTTTATCATCTTTGCCTGTACTTCATCCCTTATGGGAGGGGCAATCACCTCCCAGCCTTACTCCCGAGTCATCTCTGCTGCTTCAGCTGCTCTCTCCTAGCAGTTCTGCGTACACACGCACCGGGAACAGGCTCCCTGGGGTCCTCTACTTCGCTGCTACCAGACTCCAAAGGCTCCAAAGGCAGCGCCCCACTCCCAGATGGTCCTGGCCCCAACCCTGCATCTGATGCAGGACCCTCGTCCAAGTCCTTGCCAGACTTCCCTTTCGTGCTCACTGTCCGATACCTCTGCCATCTGCACCGGCTGCCGGCGAACCACAAAAAAAAAGAAGAAGAAGGGGCAGCCAGAGAATGAGGTGGCTGGATGGAGTCAGTGAAACTGTCGGCATGGACTCCAGAAGATGGTCGAGGACAGGAAGGCCTGGAGGAACATTGTCCATGGGGTCACGATGGGTCCGACACGACTTCGCAACTAACAACAACAAAGTGATCCATTATTTGTTTTTCTGGTTTTCTTGTGAGATCTTTAAAAGCCTTCTCCAGCAGCAACATTCAAAGGGGCTGCTACAGAACCTTATAGAAACAATAAAGAGTTATCGCCACTTTATTCACACAGAGTAATGTTCATTAATTTTGCACACACGTCCCCACAGGGGTGGGATTCAATTTTTTTTAAGCTGCCGGTTCTGTGGGCCTGGCTTGGTGGGCGTGGCAGGGGAAGAATACTGTAAAATATCCATTCCCACCCACTCCTGGGGAAAAGTTACTGCAAAATCCCCATTCCCTTCCCACCCCATTAACCTGCTTTCCAGCTCCATTCTCCTGTGCAGGGCAACCAAAGAAGACCCAGCCAAGCAGCTGGGACTCGGAAGGCAGAGAATAGATGGGGGCGGAGCCAGTCAGAGGTGGGATTTGCCGGTTCTCCGAACTACTCAAAATGTCCGCTACAGGTTCTCCAGAACTGGTCAGAACCTGCTGAATTACCACCTCTGCCTCCCCTGCACTTCCATGCTACTAAGAATGAATTCTGACAGGTCGGGGCAGGGGTCTTCAAATTTGGCAACTTTCAGACTTGTGGACTCCAACTCCCAGAATTCCTCAGCAAGCCATGCTGGTTGAAATTGAAGTCCACAAGTCTTTTAATCATTGCTAAGTATCTGATATTAACACAGTTGAGAAAGTCCAGAAATATTTCACAAGAAGAGTTCTCCACTCCTCGACTCGTTGTAGAATACCTTATGCCACCAGACTTGAAATTCTAGACCTAGAAAACCTAGGACTACTCCGCCTTGGGTCCGATCTAAGTATAGTATATAAAATTATATATTGCAATGTCCTACTTGTCAACGAATACTTCAGCTTCAACCACAACAATACAAGAGCACACAATAGATACAAACTCAAAGTAAACTGCACCAAACTTGATTGCAGGAAATACGACTTCAGCAACAGAGTGGTCAATGTCTGGAATACTCTACCCGACTCTGTAGTCTCTTCCCCAAACCCCAAAAACTTTAACCTTAGACTGTCTACTATTGACCTCACCCCTTTCCTAAGAGGTCTGTAGGGGGCGTGCATAAGCGCACCAATGTGCCTACTGTCCCTGTCCTATTGTTTCTTTTATTCTTCTTATATGTATCCATGTATTCATAACTATGTTTATACTTATACCTATTATCTTATAATCGCTTGACAAAATAAAAGTAAATAAAATAAATAAATAAATTTTGGAGACCCCAGTCATAAGGGAATAATCCTACAAATCCAGGGCATGTTGAAAACAGGTTTAAAAAAAAAATCACTTTCCTTTGCAATTCAGTCACTATCCCTAAAGGATTCTCTGCAGAATCATCTTATTGCACGGCAGGTGATCCTAGACATACAACAGTTCGTTTAGTGGCCATTCAAAGTTGCGACGGCACCGAAAAAAGGGACTTAGAACCGTTTTTGCAGCATTCCCCACGGCCACATGATTAAAATTCAGAGGCTTGGCCACTGGTTCATATTTATGACGGTTGCAGTGTCCCGCGGGTCGTGTGATCCCCTTTTGTGACCTTCCGACGAGCAAAGTCAGAATCACGTCACCACCGTGTTGCTACCTGTTAAGCCTGGATTCCCCAACGGGTGTTAAGGAAAACAAATTAAACAGAACGTGCAGCGAAGACAGGTAAATGTGTGAGATAAGTTTTCTAGTTAACACGCAGTTATGCTTGTGCTATCAAAAATATTGTTTATTCCATTTAAGAATTATAGCATAGTCAAAATAACGGTCCATTAGTCATATATCAATTTCAGTCTAATCTTGTCGGGGATACTCTTTTTGCAAAGTCCGTGTTAAATAGCCAATGTCAGTTCACTTACAATAAATCAGTCCAATCTTTATCTTCTCTCTGTTGAGAAAATCAACACTCCCTTTTCTCTCCCCGTTTCAGCAAGAACGCAGTCATCAATCCATCCAGTAATTAGGGATCAGTAAGCCAGAGAGAGAGAGCTGCAATTGCCTCGCTTATATAGTGCTTTTACAACCACACCCTTAATTACATTCTTGCAG
Organism: Notechis scutatus; assembly: GCF_900518725.1. Next base: position 477,605 of record NW_020716939.1, on the reverse strand, counting down.
TTAAAGTTACACACACTTTAACTAACAAACCATGATACCATATTTATTATTTTTACCCAAACCAGTTAGGGTAAACAATATTATCCCTAACACTACCAATCAACTAATCAGAATAGACTTGGAAAAGGACCTTGGAGGTCATCTAGTCCAACCCCTTGCTCAAGCAGGAAGTAAGCAGTGGGGTCCACAACGTTCTGTTAGGGTAATAAATAAAAGAAAGAAATAAAAAAAAATATTATAGAGAGAGTGGAGAGTTACTCTATAGGCATATTTTATCTTGATGTTAGGCAGTTGTTTTCCTATGTATATAGAAGTACAGTATTTATCTCTATAGGCATTTCTTATCTTATCCTGTTGTGGAAAATATTTCTCTAACCTTTCACGTGTTGTAAAACTAGCCTGCAATTAGTTACATCTTTCTCCTATGAAGACACATGGTTATCCCATCTGAATCCATCTGGTTTAAATCTAAATTAGAGTGTTTTACAATGCAGTTACTCTACTTCTAAAAGAATCTTAAGGTATAAGAAGAGTTACTTTCGTCTGTGTGCTTTGCAACTTTCCTCACATATCTGTGTGTATGAGAGGAGAGCTCTTACCCTTTTATTGATCAATAAAAGTTAGATTTTGTTCTTCAAAGCCTCTGCTTAAGTTCATTTTTGGCACAGCGTGATCTTAAGTTATAGCCGAACTTTACAGTTCCGTCTTAGGCCCAGTATTCTTCATTAATGACTTAGATGAGGGAATAGAAGGGGAACTTACCAAATTTGCAGATGATACTAAGCTGTCAGGAATAGCTTAACACCCAAGAAGATAGGCTGAGATCCAGATGGATCTTGACAGACTAGAACACTGGGCCATATCTAATAAAATGAAATTCAATGTAGAGAAAAGTAAAGTCTTACACTTAGGCAAGAAAAACCAAAAGTACACATATAGACTGGGTGAAACCAGGCTCAATAGCAGTAACTGTGACAGGGATCTTGGAGTCTTAGTGGACAACCAGCTAAATATGAGCCAGCAGTGTGCAGCAGCCTCCAAAAAAAGCTAATGCATCCCTAAGTTGCATTAACAGAGGGATACAATCAAGATCAAGTGAGGTACTAATACCACGCCTTAGCAAGACCACACCTAGAGTACTGCATCCAGTTTTGATCACCACATTATAAAAATGATGTTGAGACTCTAGAAAAAGTACAGAGAAGAGCAACCAAGATGATTAGGGGACTGGAGGCTAAAACATACAACGAACGGTTGCAGGAACTGGGTTTGGCTAGTCTAGTGAAGAGAAGGACCAGGGGAGACATGATAGCAGTCTTCCAATATTTGAGGGGCTGCCACAGAGAGGAAGGGGGTCAAGCTATTTTCTAAAGCACCCGAAGGCCAGACAAGGAATAATGGATGAAACTGAACAAGGAGAGATCCAACATGGAAATAAGGAGAAACTTTCTGACAGTGAGAACAATCAACAAATGGAACAACTTTGCCTTCAGAAATTGTGGGAGCTTCATCACTTGAGACTTTCAAGAAGAGATTGGACTGCCATTTGTCAGAAATGGTGTAGGGTCTTCCGCTTGGGGGGGGGGGGGGTTGGACTAGATGACCTACAAGGTCCCTTCCAACTCTGATTATCTGTTATCTGTTACCCTATACCCTTTCAGATAGATGGCTATTCCATTCACTTAACTGTGGCAAGAAAAGTCGTAAAACAGGGCAAACTTACTTAAACAACATAACCATTGCCTCACTTAGCAACATAAATTTATGTTTAGCAAGAAGATAAAGTTATGTTTCCCCTAGCCACATCAATGTTGGGCTCCGGCGTGGTCGTCACTCGAGGACTAGCTGTATTGAATGAGTGCAAGGGATGCGCCCCTCGGCTCTGTTTGCAGTCCGCCCTTCAAAGGGTTAAAGGAAGGTGAGCCACTGCCTAGAAAGGCCGGAAGTCGGTGGAGGAAAAGGCGTAGTACCTTTCTCAGTGGAACAGGCTTCCTGCCGGAAGATTCAATTGTTGGCCTGCTGTCAGTCAAAGGGGCTTTGACCTCCTGAATCTGCCTGGGTGGGGGGAAGTCTCTTTTGGGGATTAGGGTGACACCCCCCCACCCTCCTCTCCACGTCCCCTTGGAATGGAGGGAGTTGCAGGGGAGCACCTGACTGACTTGCAGGTTTGACACTTGGGGTCTGGGTGGGGAGGGGGCTTGCTGAGAATCGGTGAGAGTTGGGCTGAGCTTCCAGCATTACGAAGAAACAAAAACGGGGGTTCTTCAATGATCGTTGCTGCATTTCCACCCCGATAACGTAAGTCTGCAAGAATATATTTTTTTTGATTTCTTGCAACGTTTGCCTTGTCTCTTTCTGGGTAGACGGTTGAACAGAAAGCCAGCTGGCCAGAGGGTGGGGGAAAAAAAAAAAAACTATGGTTAGGCAAAGGGAGATGATGGCAGGCAGAGAGAGCGATTTCAGCACGTTCTAAAGAGACAAGGAAGGATTAGTTGTGTTGTTGAATGCTAAGGCACTTTACTTCCTAAAAAGATCTATGGATTAGATTTACACCAAGACAAATCCCTTGTGTGTCCAATCACACTTGGCCAATAAAGCATTCTGTTCTATTCTATTCTATTCTATTCTATTCTATTCTATTCTATTCTATTCTATTCTACCCTATTCCTATTCCATTCCTATTCCATTCCTATTCCTATTCCTATTCCTATTCCTTTCTGTTCTATTCTATTCTATTCTATTCTATTCTATTCTATTCCATTCCATTCCATTCCATTCCATTCCATTCCATTCCATTATATTACATTACATTACATTACATTACATTACATTACATTACATTACATTACATTACATTACATTACATTACATTACATTACATTACATTTCACCCTATTCCTATTCTATTCTATTCTATTCTATTCTATTCTATTCTATTCTATTCTATTCTATTCCATTCCATTCCATTCCATTACATTCCATTACATTCCATTACACCCTATTCCTATTCCATTCCTATTCCATTCCTATTCTATTCTATTCTATTCCTATTCCTATTCCATTCCATTCCATTCCATTCCATTCCATTCTATTCTATTCTATTCTATTCTATTCTACCCTATTCCTATTCCATTCCTATTCCATTCCTATTCCTATTCCTATTCCTTTCTGTTCTATTCTATTCTATTCTATTCTATTCTATTCTATTCTATTCTATTCTATTCCATTCCATTCCATTCCATTCCATTACATTCCATTACATTCCATTCCATTCCATTACATTACATTACATTACATTACATTACATTACATTTCACCCTATTCCTATTCCATTCCTATTCCATTCCTATTCTATTCTATTCTATTCCTATTCCTATTCCATTCCATTCCATTCCATTCCATTCCATTCCATTCTATTCTATTCTATTCTATTCTATTCTATTCTACCCTATTCCTATTCCATTCCTATTCCATTCCTATTCCTATTCCTATTCCTATTCCTTTCTGTTCTATTCTATTCTATTCTATTCTATTCTATTCTATTCCATTCCATTCCATTCCATTCCATTCCATTCCATTCCATTATATTACATTACATTACATTACATTACATTACATTACATTACATTACATTACATTACATTACATTACATTACATTACATTACATTACATTACATTACATTACATTTCACCCTATTCCTATTCTATTCTATTCTATTCTATTCTATTCCATTCCATTCCATTCCATTCCATTCCATTCCATTCCATTCCATTACATTACATTACATTACATTACATTACATTTCACCCTATTCCTATTCCATTCCTATTCCATTCCTATTCTATTCTATTCTATTCCTATTCCTATTCCTATTCCATTCCATTCCATTCCATTCTATTCTATTCTATTCTATTCTATTCCATTACATTCCACCCTATTCCTATTCCATTCCTATTCCATTCCTATTCCATTCCTATTCCATTCCTATTCTATTCTATTCTACTCTACTCTATTCCTATTCCTATTCCTTTCTGTTCTATTCTATTCTATTCTATTCCATTCCATTCCATTCCATCCTATTCCTATTCCATTCCTATTCCATTCCTATTCCATTCTATTCTATTCTATTCTATTCTATTCTATTCTATTCTATTCTATTCTATTCTATTCCCATTCCATTCCATTCTATTCCTATTCCATTCCATTCCATTCCATTCCATTCCATTCCATTCTATTCTATTCTATTCTATTCTATTCTATTCTATTCTATTCCATTACATTCTATTCCATTACATTCCACCCTATTCCTATTCCATTCCATTCCATTCCATTCTATTCTATTCTATTCTATTCTATTCTATTCTATTCTATTCTATTCTATTCTATTCTATTCTATTCTATTCTATTCTATTCTATTCTATTCAGGCCTCCTGTTGCCATCTTTGGCTGGGCACCCAAACCTTTCAATTCAAAGATAAAACAAAGTCTGCTTGTTGCTTGTCAGCCTGCAGAATTTCATTTCTGGAGAGGTTTTTAAGTCAAGACTGGAACAGCCACCTATCTGAAATGGTATAGGGTCTCCTGCTTAACTAGAACGACCTCCCAGGTCCCTTCCAGCTCTGTTCTGATTGATTGATTGATTGACTTCTTTCAGCCTGAACACTACACGCCTGTGGCATTGCGCTCTGTTAAGGCCAAATTGGGAAGGCATAGAGTTCCTTTGGACTTGCTAGAGGTTCTCCTGGGGCATTAAAAAAAAAAGAGAGAGAGAGAGAGATGGAGGAACAAGGCTCAGCTGGCTCTGAAGGAAAAGAAGGCCACCATCCCACCCTGTCCAAGAGCGGTGAAGCGTGTCGGAAAAGGATCGTGTGGGAGATTTTGGAGAAGGATCCGGAGGTCCATCGCCGGTGTTTCAGGGATGTCTGCTACTGGGAGGCGGGAGGTCCCCGAGAGGTTTGCAGCCGCCTCCACCATCTTTCCCGTCAGTGGCTGCAACCGGAGAGACGCACCAAGAGTCAGATGCTGGATCTGGTGATCCTGGAGCAGCTGCTGGCCATCCTGCCCGAGGAGATGTCCACCTGGGTGAGGGAGTGCGGAGCAGAGAGCAGCTCGCAAGCGGTGGCCCTGGCCGAAGGCTTCCTCCTGGGTCAGACGGAGTGGAAGAAGCCGGAGGAGGAGGAGGAGCAGCAGCAGCAGGTGAAATCCCACCCCCCAGGACGCCTTCAAAGGGCCACGTATTCATCCTGCAGGGTGGAAGTGGGATTAAAAAAATCCCAGTAACCGGTTCACTGCCCGGTTGCTGGGTGGGCGGGCCCTGAACTTCCTGTTTCCAGCTTCCGGTGGAAGCTTCCGGGCCTGCGAGAGGCTGTTTTTGCCCTCTCAAGGGTCCAGAGGCCTCTCCCGGGCCTCTGGGAGGGCAAAAATGGCCTCCCCCGGCCTCTGGAGGCCCTCCGGAAGCTGGAAACAGGCCCGTTTCTGGACTTCCGGAAGGCCCGTTTTTTTCCCCCTCCCAGAGCCTCTGCTCCAGAGGTGAGTATTCAGCAGGTTCTGACTAGTTCTGGAGAACCGGTAGTGGAGAACCAGTTCTGGAGAACCAGTTCTGGAGAACCGGTAGTGGAGAACCAATTCTGGAGAACCGGTAGTGGAGAACCAGTTCTGCAGAACCGGTAGTGGAGAACCGGTAGTGGAGAACCAGTTCTGGAGAACCGATAGTGGAGAGCCAGTTCTGGAGAACCGGTAGTGGAGAACCAGTTCTGGAGAACCGGTAGTGGAGAACCAGTTCTGGAGAACCGGTAGTGGAGAGCCAGTTCTGGAGAACCGGTAGTGGGGAACCAGTTCTGGAGAACCGGTAGTGGAGAACCAGTTCTGGAGAACCGGTAGTGGAGAACCAGTTCTGGAGAACCGGTAGTGGAGAACCGGTAGTGGAGAACCAGTTCTGGAGAACCGGTAATGGAAAACCAGTTCTGGAGAACCGGCAAATACCACCTCTGACTGGAAATTTTACAGTATCCTTCCCCCTGCCACGCCCACCAAGCCACACCCACAGAACTGATAGTAAAACAGTTTGAATCCCACCTCTGCTCCACGTGGCCCTGCACTTACCTCCATTGACCATGGGCCACGTGGAGACTCCTGGGAGGAGAGGGGCCAACCGGTTGGTTGAAATACCAGTTCGGCAAGCCAGCTGTAACTTTAACATCCGGTTTGCCTGAACCGGTCAGAACCAGTAGAATCCCACCCCTGCCGAATGAAACTACAGGGAGTCCCTGGCTTATGTCCACAATTTTTGATCCCCAAATGTCTGTTGCTAAGTGAGACAGTTGTTAAGTTACATTTGAACAATTCTGTGTCAAGCGTTACTTATATACTTAAATACAATATTGACCTTTTTTTCTCCATATGAAACCTTATTTCTCTTATCTAACCATGTATATAACATTTCCGAAACCTCGTAAAACTCAGACTCCTCTTTACCTTTTAGTCTGTCCATCTCGACACAGTCAAGTATTTTATTTATTACCATATTTTCTGAAGATACATCATCTATTTTCCAGATTTGGGCATAAGCAATTCTTGCCGCTGTTAATATGTGTTGTACGATGTATTGGATATGTTTCTTCGGGTTTCCTTTAAATAGCTTCTGGCTTAAATTCAATATCATACCTTGTAATTTCTCTTATCCATTTTTTTTTCAATTTTTAAGTGAGTTAAGTTGTTAAGGAAGTTAGGTTGTTAAGTGAGTTTTGGCCCAATTTGACCACCTCCCTTACCACAGTTGTTCAAAATGAATTACTGCAGAGTTGTTAAGTTATAACACGGTTGTGAAGTAAATCTCACTTCCCCGTGGACTTGGCTTGTCAGAAGGTCGTAAACATGGATCACGTGACCCCCCCGGGACACTGCAACCATCATAACTATGAGTCAGTTACCAAGCATCTGAATTTTGATCAAGTGATCATATGGATGCGGCAATGGTCGTAAGCATGAAAAAGAGTCATAAGTCATTTTTCCCCAGTGCCGTTGTAACTGTTCTGTCCCCACTACACATTAGTCTGTGTGCAGCTCGACATGCAGCTAAACCCACCTATCCTCTAATAAAACAGACCATGTGTGTAGATGCGGATGCTTTATTGAAAGAACAGGATATGGTGAAACTGGGGAAAATAGGGATACATACAATGAGAACCAAATGTAAGACAGGCAGTATTGAGCTGAACGTAACAATTAATAAATACAAGCAATTGAAATCTCACCAGCGATGCTCCGTGTGGGATGTGGGTTTGTCCTTAGATGACCATGTGTTTCGGCCTTCTCCAAATGCTAAAGGAAATGAAATCTGGCTTCCCAGCATGCACTTGGTTTGAGAGTGCGCGCTGATGGATAAAATGAGTTGGGTCAGCTTCAAAAACAATATACTTGGGGCATATTTGTCTCTCCGGCCAATAGATGGGGCTAGAGGGCCACAAGAGTATATAAAGCTATACGGTGTGGCATGACAGTAACTTTGAAGGGTCATTTAGAAAAACCGTTGTAAGTCGAGAATGATCTGTATTTGTCTCGTTCTTCTTTTCCAATCCTGCTCCCGTTTCTAAGTCACGGATCTTTGTTGCCATTTCAGAGAAATCACTCCTTTATAAAAATGGAATGCGATTTCCCAGAGGCTCCCCTGCTGGACACTGTAGTAAGGAATCCTTTGCAAACAGGGATTCCGCAAGAAGATGCCAGAGGAATCGCGTTGCAAGGTAAGAATTTGTGACACTGTTACGTATTTCAGCTTGGCCTTTCAAGATCATTAATACCAAGTGAGGTATTGATACCTCTCTATAAAGCCTTAGTAAGGCCACACCTAGAGTGCTGCATCCAGTTTTGGTCACCACACTATAAAAAAGTTGCTGATACTCTAGAAAAAGTACAGAGAAGAGCAACCAGGATGATTAGGGGACTGGAGGCTTAAACATACAAAGAACATTTACAGGAACTGGGCTTGGCTAGTCTAGTGAAGAGAAGGACCAGGGGAGACATGATAGCGGTCTTCCAATATTTGAGGGGCTGCCACAGAGAGGAAGGGGTCAAGCTATTTGCTAAAGCACCCGAAGGCCAGACAAGGAATATTGGATGGAAACTGAACAAGGAGAGATTTAACCTGGAAATAAGGAGAAACTTTCTGACAGGGAGAACAATCAACCAATGGAACAGAAGTTGCCCTCAGAAGTTGTGGGAGCATCATCACTTGAGACTTTCAAGAAGAGATTGGACTGCCATCTGTCAGAAATGGTGTAGGGTCTCCCGCTTGGGCGGGGGGTTGGACTAGATGACCTACAAGGTCCCTTCCAACTCTGCTGATCTGTTAAACATCTGTCTTCCCGGCCCATGTCAGAAATGCTGGACTATTTTTTTTGCTCCATGGATCTTTGGGATAGAAAAACAAGCTTACCTTTACCTTGTTCTCAAATGCTCTTATGTTAAAGATGATTAATATTGTTATCAAATTAATTGATTTGAGGGGAAAGGGGTTGCGGGGGTGGGAAACGGGATTCCAACACCTTTTCCACACTGTTTTAATTTTTAACTCTTTTAAGACTGGTATCTTTAGAGTGTCTATGGAGATTCTTACTCATCCAGCTCATGATTGTCCCAAAGTTGTTGTTTTTTTTTCAAAAGGCAACTGGACTTTTTGGTTTTTCTTTGAATACGTTTTGCTTCTCATCCAAGAAGCTTCTTCAAGTTCTAATTGAATGGTGAGGAACGGAAGGATTTATGACCCGCTGTCTGCAAGGAGTATAAATCCTTCCATTCCTCACCATCCAGTCAGAGCTGAAGAAGCTTCTTGGATGAGAAGAGAAACGTCTTCAAAAAAAAGACCCCAGAAAGTCCAGTCCACTTTTGGGTATCTTTAGAAGTTTTTCTAATGTTTAAATGAACGATGTGTTATATCTATGGGGATTTGGCTTGCCTCCATTGCGCCGGAAATTATTTATTGTTACTCAGAAATAAATCCTAATGTACCCAAGGGATTGACTTCTCTGTAAAGATGTTTAGCGCCATAACTTGGCATTTCTGAGGCTAGCAAATGCTTCAGTCTTTCCACCATCTTGTCTCTTTGTAGGGAATGAATTGATGCCGGCAAACAGTACAGAGTCTCCGGTTTTTCTCTGCGGTGGAATAGAAACCGTGGTTGACCCAGATCAGGTAGAGGCAAGGATATTATTTGTTTTGCTTGTTCGTTTGTTTTTTTCTATGATTTATTTAGACGATTCAGGTGCCCAGTTTACCATCTTTTTTTTGTCATGGCCGTTAAAGAAATCCCTGCAGCTGTTAAGCAAAGCATGCAGCCGTTAAGTGAATCTAGCTTCACCCATTGATTTTGCTTCTCTGAAGCCAGTTGGAGATATCATAAAATCACAATCCTATGACTCCAGGACACGGCAACTGTTGTGCTGCCTCACTCACTCATACACACATGTGTGTTTTGGAGAGTTTATTAATGTTCCCCAGCAGTTTCCTTCACCCAACCTCAGAATTGTCCCAAATAAATCCAGCCACAAGCAAGCCAAGATTAGTTGACAAGGCAATGGCCAATAGTCCATAAAACAATAGACCAGTGATGGCTAACCTATGACACGCGTGTCACTCGTGACACGCCGAGGCACTTTGACTGACACGCCTGTTGGTGTGGGGAAAACCTGCACATTTAGAGGCTGCCTGTACTCTGCTCCAATCCCTGCTCCCTGCTTGTTGCGTGGAGGCGTGGTGTCACCGCTGCCGCAAGATCTTTGCAGCAGAGAACCAGTTTTAACCGCCATAAACTGAGGTTTGTCAGTTTCATTACCTCAGGAACGCTACAGGAGGAAAGGAGATCCATGAGGTTCACAGCCCTGTAAGGTGGCCTTCCGATCCCCACATCCTGCACCTGCAGCCCTGAGACCAGGGAGACGAGTTTCACAGCCCTGTGTGATCACCCCAGCCCAGTCCGTCATAAACCAAATTATTGATATTTCTTGAAGTGACACACGACCCGAGGAAGGCTACACTTTTTCCCGATTTTCGACATACCAAGCTGAAAAGGTTAGCCATCACTGCAATAGAAAGTTCCTCCAACCAGTAAGCCCACCAAACAAACCTAAATCCACCAGGCAAAACTGAAAGGACATTCACGAGAGCTCCCTTGGCAAGAGAAGTTCAGACACTCCAAGGCACCAAATCAAGCAGGAAGCATGAACAAACACACAGCCAAAAACCCAACACATTGTTCCCAGCAACTCCTCCCTCTGCCTGCCATGATAAATAGCTTTTTGATGCAATCCTAAATTGCATTAACAGAGGGATAAAATCATGATCAAGTGAGGTACTAATACCACTCTATAAAGCCTTAGTAAGATCACATCTAGAATACTGCGTCCCGTTTTGGTCATCACATATATAAAAAAGATGTTGAGACTCTAGAAAAAGTGCAGAGAAGAGCAACCAGGACGATTAGGGGACTGGAGACTAAAACGTATGAAGAACGGTTACAGGAACTGGGCATGGCTAGTTTAGGGAAGAGAAGGACCAGGGGAGACAGGATAGCGGTCTTCCAATATTTGAGGGGCTGCCATAGAGAGAAAGGGATCAAGCTACTTTCTAAAGCACCTGAAGGCCAAACAAAGAATAATGGATGGAATCTGAACAAGGAGAGATTTAACCTGGAAATAAGGAGAAACTTTCTTGACAGTGAGAACAATCAACCAACGGAACAAGAGTTGCCCTCGGAAGTTGTGGGAGCGTCATCACTTGAGACTTTCAAGAAGAGATTGGACTCCCATCTGTCAGTAATGGTGTAGGATCTCCTGCTTGGGCAGGGAGTTGGACTAGATGACCTACAAGGTCCCTTCCAACTCTGGTTATCTGTTAAGGTGGGACTTTTTCCTGAGTAATCTGGCAGATCTCCTTTGCTCTTGTCTTTTCTCTGCCCTGTGTGCTCTTGGATCCATCATGGAAGGCAGCTCCTCCACGTCACTGACCTGCAAACTGTCCCCAGCCGAAGCCTCCTGTAAATATCTTTCAGCCGGCAGTTCAGAGTCATGAATTAACCCAGTTCCTGATGTGCCATGAATGAGCTCATCCTCATCCTCCCTCGAGCCAACCTCCGAGGAAGACTCAGAGGAGTTGTCCAAGGGAGATATCACAACTGTTGTAAATACATGCCGGTTGGCAAGTGCCCCAGTGTTGATCATGGGACAGCGGGGAATGCTGCATTGCTCATAAATGCAAGGACCAGTCATTTGTCACATTTTCAGTGCCCTTGTAACTTCAGAGTCACTAAATGAATAGTTGTAACTTGAGGACTTCCCGTAATTATAGCTAACTGCCATTGGCTATTGATTATTTGCGCAGTAAGAAAACAGATGTCAGATGAAATCACACATTTAGTGTGATTCCATGCACTGTGCATATGATGATGATGATTTTTTTTCTTTTCCAATCAGGATCTGGCCACTATCGAAGAGCTGGCTGTGTATTTCACTGAGGAAGAGTGGATTCTGTTGGATCCCGACCAGAAAGCTCTCTATAAGCAAATCATGGAAGAGAATTTTGAAATTGTGACTTCTCTCAGTAAGGTTCCCTCTTTTCTTCATTGATGGATAATCATAAAGTTAGCATTTTAGGACCAGTTCCTGCGAGGCAACATATATATATAATATAATATACATATTATATCTTGGCCAAGATACTTCCAATTTTTTTACGTGGGAGAAAACCCGAATAACCAAAGATCCATATAGATAGATAGATAGATAGATAGATAGATAGATAGATAGATAGATAGATATAGATGATATAGATATAGATATAGATATATATAGATATATAGATATATAGATATATAGATATGGTGCACTACATCAGATCAAACAGCACTGGTCTAGCACAAAGTTCTCCAAACTTGGCCACTTTAAGACTTGTGGAACTTCAATTCCCAGAATTCCTCAGCCAGCCATTTCTGTAATATGTGTACATTCTCACAGGTCTACACAATTGCCAAGTGCCTCGTCCTGTGTCGGTGAAAGTTTCCAGGCCAAAAGTCATTGACAACCCTACATAAAGCCATGTATAATTAAAGTCAGTGTGATGACCCGGAGTGTAACACAAACGTAACAAAATCCAAAAGGTAAATAAATGTCCTTTAATGCCTCCAACTTGGCCCCACTGTTCAGTAATTCTCAGTTGGAGATAAAACTTATTCAAAAATAGTCTTCAAAAGAAAGCAATACAGTCCAAACTTAATGAGCAGATAGAGGTGAAATAAAAAAACAAAACAAACTGTAAAGAAGGAATTTCCACAACGGACCAGGATAAGTAATTGCCAACTTCAAAGAGATAACAAGGCACAGTCTGTTGGAAGGATGCCAACCAAGATAATTTCTGCCCAAAATAACACACGTTTTGCTTCTGGCAACACTGTCTCTCTTATATACTATTTTCCCCAGTTGCAATCAATGAGAGGGATCATGGCCGCTTCCTCTCTCGTAAGCCAAGTTGTTTTTTTCTCCGTTCCTCCCTGCATGTCCTAGGATGAAGAGGGGATGGGCCTGGTTCTTCCTCTGACTGCCCAGCCGGCCTCTGCCCTTACCCAGCCTCCTCCACAACCTCTGAAGCCACACCTCCACTCCCTGTCGGCTGCTCCTTCTCTCCCTCAGAGTCCGACTCTAACAAGGGCATGACAGCCAGTTTGATGTAGTGATGAAAGATGCTGGCTTAGAAACCTGGAGACTGTGAGCTCTAATCCCACTTTAACTATGAAAGCCAGCTGTGTGACTTTGAGCCAGTGACTCTGTTAGGGATATACACCCTAGCAGAACGTGCAACGGCAGTCTAGCAGGCAGGCAGATATGTGAGATAATAACGTTGTTGTAGCTTACACTCAGTAAGACAGATACACTGTGCAAGTTAAATAGTTTTTATTCCAGCAAGAGTTATAGCATAGTCAAAACAGTCCATATATCATACACTAAGTTCAGTCCATCCGGGGGTTATTCAGTTTGCAAAGTCCAGTGTCGAAAAAGAGGTCAGTAAACTTACAATCAATCAGTCCAGTGATATATCTCTTTTGCAGTCAGAGATATGAAGAAAATCAAACCTCCTTTCTTCTTCTCAGCAAACACGCAGTTTATCACCATCAATCCTTCATTGTCAGCATTCCAGTAAAAGCCGAGGCAAACAGTGAGCTCTCTTGCTCCCTCTTATGGTGATTTTACAACCGCACCCAAAAACTTGGTTTACAGTTTAAAGTGATACATACACTTAAACTAACTAACATAGTTTATATATTATTTTACCCAAACTAAGTTAGGTAACCAATGTTATCCCTAACAGACTCAGCCCAACTCACCTCACAGGGTTGTTGTTGTGGAGAAAATAGGAGAAGGAAGGAGTATTAGATATGTTTGCTGCCTTGATTTACTTATAAAGTAATAAAGGTGGAATGAAACTAATAAAAAAAATGGCTCAGTAAATTTCTCAATCTCTTCTCAATAGGTCATCCAATCAATCTCTAAATGTCTTCTCTTTGTTCCAGGACGTGACCGATATAAAACAAAAGAACACCTGACGGGGACAAAACCATATATGTGCTTGGAGTGCGGAAAAAGTTTTGGTTATAAAAACCACCTTACCTGTCATCGAAGAATTCACACGGGAGAAAAACCCTACAAATGCCTGGCGTGCGGAAAATGCTTCAACCGGAGTTCCAGCCTCCTTAAGCACAAACGAATTCACACGGGCGAGAAACCCTATGCGTGCCTTGAGTGCGGAAAGCGCTTCAGCCAGAGTTCGAGCCTCACCAAGCACAAACAAATTCACACGGGTGAGAAACCCTACGCCTGCTTAGTGTGCAGCCGGAGCTTCGTGAAGAAGATCAATCTCACGTCCCATCAGAGAATTCACACCGGGGAGAAGCCATACGAGTGCTCGGAATGCGGGAAGACTTTCAGTCACAAAATAAATCTCCTTTCTCACCGGAGAATTCACACCGGAGAGAAACCCTATCAATGTCGGGAGTGTGGGAAGAGTTTTAGCCAGAATACGGGCCTGACGAAACATCAAAGGACTCACACGGGCGAGAAACCTTATAAGTGCTTAGAATGTGGCAAGACGTTTGGTCATAAGACGAATCTCACCGCTCACCAAAGAATTCACACAGGGGAGAAGCCGTACCTGTGTTTGGTGTGCGGGAAGAGGTTCAGTTCCCGGACTGGTCTGACTTACCATGAAAGGACCCACACCTAGAGGAAGCCATTTAAATGCTTAGAGTGCGGAAAGAGCTTCACTCAGAAGATCATTCTCGTGAAGCATCATTTGGAAGAGAAGGGGTTCTCTTATTTGGAATGTGACAATCCAGCCATGTATCTCGCTGCGCACCAAAGCATCTTCAAACACCCAAAACCGCATCAGTGTCCGCAGTGCGGGAAAACTTTTAGTCAGAGCACGGGGCTCCGGAATTACCGGCTCATTCACGAAGGCGGGAAGGAGTGCGCTTGCTCGGTCTGCGGGAAAAAGCTTCAGTCACAAACTCATCCTCAGTTGTCACGAAAGGATCCACACTGGGGAGAAACCGTACAAGTGTCTGGAATGCGGCAGAAGCTTTAATCACAAGAAAAACCTCTCGAGGCACCACCGAATCCACACAGGAGAGAAACCATACCGGTGCTCAGACTGTGGGAAGTGTTTCGGTCAGAAAGTAGACCTCACCAAACATCAACGGATTCACACCGGAGAGAAACCATATCAATGTTCGGAGTGTAGGAAGAGTTTCAGCCAGCGTACCAACCTTTTCCAGCATCAGAGCATTCACACGGGGGGGGAAATACACCCGCTTAGAATGTGGGAAAAGTTTCAGTCATAAGAAAAACCTGATCAGACAATCAAAAAAATGCACACAAGGGAGAGATATTATAAATGACAGGTGAGGGTCAATGAATGTTGGTAGGAAGGAAAATAGCTCATCAATCAATTTACATGGGGGAGAAACCCATATAAATGATTTGTTTGGAATTTGTTCAAATTAAATTTTGATTCTCAGGCAAAAATTAGAGGAAGAAGCATGCAATCATGGGAAGAATCACACAGCAATTGGTCATCTCTCATACCAGTCTTGATTTTTATTGCGTTTTGGTATTGTTAATTTTTATTGTCTTGTTGTTCATTCATTTGTCCACATCAGAGCTGGTATTCAGCAGGTTCTGACCAGTTCTGGAGAACCAGTACTGGAAATTTTGAGTAGTTTGGAATACCACCTCTGACTGGCCCCGCCTACATCTATTCTCTGCCTCCCGAGTCCCAGCTGATCGGCTGGGTCTTCTTCTGTTGCCTTGCAAAGGAGAACGGAGCTGGAAATCAGGTTAGTGGGGTGGGGAGGGAATGGGGATTTTACAGTATCCTTCCCCTGCCACACCCACCAAGCCACACCCACAGAACCAGTAGTAAATAATTTTGAATCTCACCTCTGGTCCACGTTTTTACAAACTGCCATTCATGTAAGGATAATTAACATCTTTTGATAACAGATTCTATACTTTCAACATAGACTAAGAATGCCCTGTGATTATCTTGGATTCCAGAAAAAAAGATCTCAATTTTCATTTTCTCCACGTCCCTGTAATATTCTCAGTTGCCTGTCTACTTCCTAAACCTCTTTTTTAACCTTGGCAACTTCAAAGTCGTGTGGACTTCAACTTCCAGATTTCACTAGATGGCTGGGGAATTCTGGGAGTTGAAGTTCGTCCATCCTAACATTGTTAAGTATTCTGACTTTTTGTCCCCGGGTAAGTGAATTTTAAAGGAGGAAGGCATTTGAAAAAAGGTGCTATTGAAATCTACAAAGCAATCAAGTTTTTAAAACAAAGTATTATGAATACACAGAACGAAGAATTGAGACAATGAGGATAGTAGGCCTTTTAGGAACGTGTGTGTGTTTGTGTATGTGTGTAAAATGCACGCATTCCTCAATACCTTGATGTGTATCTTTAGAAGAATGTGGAAGAGAACAGATTATCTCTGTCAAATTGTCCTTCACTGGAAATCTGATTTAAACTGTTGAAAAAAAACGTTTACAATCATTTTTTTAGAAAAATTTACATTTCAATTAGGGAAAGGCAGTGTACATATGAAGCACATATACCCATACACACAAATACACACATCTACAACCTTGACAATAGTTGACATGTGTTATTGTAGTTTATGATATTTTCATTAGAACTTCTTATCGCATCCATAATCTTTCATTACTTTCCATCTCACTTCTGTCCTTTAGAACAATTTTGGTCCTCACATTATCCTATTTCTGATATGCAGCAAACGTTTTAAATCACTGGTCAATTTAATTGTTTTAATTGTCACTTGTTTTAAAGTATATATATTTTGATATATATGTTTTCTTAAGTTTTTGCGGGTACTTGCATGTATGGTATTCAGCTTTGTTCGGGTATTTTCCCACGTCATAGTAGTGGTGCTTTTAAAGTTGTAGCAACGTTTCGGCAGAATCTCATCTGCCATCATCAGGCTTCTGTATTTTGATATATACTGTATATATTTGTATGGTGCTCTTTGCTATTGTATTTGTATGTGATGAAGTTGGTTGTAGACCACCCTGATGTTCCCCAAAAGAATGAAGGGGAACATAGGTCATTTTAAATAATAAATATGTTTCAGACTTTTTTTTTCCTTTTACTTGATTCTGAGAAAATAAGTATCCAAGAAGGGATTTGGTAAAAATAGCTGAATGCTGGCTGATGGAGACATTTGAAGGTAAAAAAATCCAGATGTGGGATATTTTCCCTAAGCCTTGTAAAAAGAAAGTTGTCAGACCTGCCTCATCTCGAACCCCTAAGTAAGAATGATCCTTAATTCCATTCGCTGAGAAAGGTCGCGTTTACTAGAAGTCAAGTGAATTGCAGTAGTGCACTTGACTTCTAGGAAACTATACCTTTCTCAACAAATGGAGTTAAGGATTGTTCTTAGAGGTTCAAGCTGAGGCAGGCCTGACAAAAGTCAAATTTTACACTGAAATCTGCAACTTTCGAAACTCCTCCCTGGATCATAGTGAGCAAAGTCAAATTTGTGGGTGGTTGTGGTACTTCGAAGAACTGAGTTAATGCGCTTTTGGATGCATCCTTGTACTGTCCCGTGCCACATTCTCTTCAATTCAGTGAGAGACTCAAGTTTGAAGTTCAACTGAATCTACGTCCCAAAAGTGCTTGTTCAAATGGCAACTGGACTTTCTTGGGGTTTTTTATTTATTTATTTTATTTTATTTGTCAAGCAAGTATTAGATAACAGGTATAAGTATAAACATGATTATGAATACACAAAATGGCTACCAATACAATAGAACAGAATAGAATTCTTTATTGGCCAAGTGTAGTTGGACACACAAGGAATTTGTCTTTGGTGCAAATACTCTCGGTATACATAAAATAAATTCGTCAAGAATCATCAGGTACAACACTTAATAATAATCATAGGGTACACTAAGCAATCAAAT
Source organism: Notechis scutatus (assembly GCF_900518725.1). The sequence continues at coordinate 460,082 of NW_020716939.1, read as the reverse complement.
CATACTAGGAAACGGTCAATATAGATCATAAGGGTACAAATGACAAAGTTACAGTCATACAGTCACAAGCAGGAGGGGATGGGTGACAAGGAGTGATTAGAAGATTAATAGTAATAATAGTGCAGACTTTGTAAATAGTTGAAAAGTGTTGAGGGAATTATTTGTTTAGCAGAGTGATGGCTTTTGTGGGGGAAATGTCCTTGTGTCGTTTTGAGGGAAGGAGTTGAAACAGTTTATGTCCAGGATGTGAGGGGTCCGTAGATATTTTCACAGCCCTTTTTTTGACTCGTGCAGTATACAGGTCCTCGATGGAAGGCAGGTTGGTAGCAATTGTTTTTTCTGCAGTCCTAATTACTCTCTGGAGTCTGTGTCTGTCTTGTTGGGTTGCAGAACCAAACCAGACAGTTATAGAGGTGAGGATGACAAACTCATTAATTCCCCTTTAGAACTGGATCAGCAGCTCCTTTGAGCTTTCTGAGTTGGCGCAGAAAGAACATTCTTTGTTGTGCTTTTTTTGATGACATTTTTGATGTTAGGTGTCCATTTTAGGTCATGTGATATAGTAGAACCTAGAAATTTGAAGGTCTCTACTGTTGATACTGTGTTGTCTAGTATTGTAAGAGGTGGTAGTATGGGAGGGTTTCTTCTAAAGTCTACCACCATTTCTACGGTTTTGAGTGTGTTCAGTTCCAGATTGTTCCGGTTACACCACGAGGCAAGCTGTACAACCTCCTGTCTGTATGTGGATTCGTTGTTGTCTCGAATTAGACCAATCGCTGTTGTGTCATCAGCAAACTACAGTATTTCAACAGATGGATCGTTTGAGACCTCTTAGGAAAGGGGTGAGGTCAACAGTAGACAGTCTAAGGTTAAAATTTTGGGGATTTGGGGAAGAAACCACAGAATCAGGTAGTGTATTCCAGACATTGACCACTCTGTTGCTGAATTCTCAATCAACCAGGTCCTGGTTGTGTCAACTCAGAATATTTCTCTCCCTTTTCACTCCATAATAGCTTAACTCTACTTAGAATTCCCATAGTCCTCAATTTACGACCACAATTGAGCCCAAAATTTCTGTTGCTAAGGGAGACATTTGCTAAGAGGGTTTTGTCCCATTTTACAACCTCACTTGCCTCAGACGTTAAGTGAATTGCTGCCGTTGATCAGTAAGTCGGCCGTTCAGCGAATCGGGCTTCCCTGCCAACTTTGCTTGTGAGGTCGCAAAAGGGGATCACCCGATCCTGGGACACAGCAACGGCCATAAGTATGAACCGGTTGCCAAACCTCTGAATTTTAATCACGTGACCCTAGGGATGCCGCAAAAGGTCATAACGGTGAAACACAGTCAAAAGTCACATTTTTCAGGGCCTGCTGTCGTAATTTCGATCGGTCACCAATGAGGCAAGGACTACCTAGATTTCGTTCATTTCTTGAGATCGGTTTCATTTGGAAGGATTTTTTTTTTTTAAAAAAAGCACCAAGTGGGGTCTTCATACTTGACAGCTTTAAGACTTGTGGACTTCAACTCCCAGAATCCCTCCTCCAGTCATGTTAGCTCAGGAATTCTGGGAGTTGAAGTCCACAAGTCTTAAAGTTGCCAAGTTTGAAGACCCTTGAAGTACCATATTATTACAGAGACACCCGGAACGGGTTAAATTCATCGAGTTGAACACTCCTAGAGTGGGGGGAGCAAAGGAGAGCCCTCCACCTCGCTTGGAGAAAACTACCGGAAGTGCCGTGTAGAAGAAAGGGGTGAAGCCACTTCCGGTGCCCTTTTTCCCCACCTCTTCCTGGTGGGAAATCTCATTTTTGAATACAAGCTCTGGATCTTCTTAGCTTGGGCGGCCCTCCGCGCCTGTGGGAAGCGTCTCCTCTGGCTCAGAGGGCGGAAAGGCATTGCATTGCATTGCAGGGAGAAGTGAGTTGATGGAAACGGGGGCGTGTTTTGGCTGGAGGAGAGCAAGAAATATTCCAGAGGAAGAGAGGCTATAAAAGAAAAGCAGAGGCGACTGGAGAGAAAATGCTGCTGCGGGGGTGGACCGGGAAGAAGCATTCCAGGGAGGACCGGGGGGGGGGGGCAGGCGATCTAGGAAAGTGATGCATTCTTTGCATCCGAAACTTTATGGTAGTCTGCAGCTGGATCTGGAGGTTCTTTTAATTTAGGGCAGGGATCCCCAAACTTGGCAGCTTTAAGACTTTGTGGACTTCAGCTCCCAGAATTCCTGAGCTAATATGACTGGAGGGGGAATTCTGGGAGTTGAAGTCCACAAGTCTTAAAGCTGTCAAGTTTTGAAGACCCCTGATTTAGGAGATGGTGGTAGCACAGCTGCCTTTCATTTTACAGGCGTATTGATTGGTCCTATTGTAGCCAGTCTCTGATTTGGGTACCATAACAATAATATTTGCATTTTTTTTTTTTTGATTGATGTGTGCCATTATGAGTCTCTGTGGCGCAGTGGTTAGAGTGCAGTCCTGCAAGCTACTTCTGCAGCCAGCTGCCTACAATTTGGCAGTTCCAATCCCACCAGGCTCAAGGTTGACTCACAGCCTTCCATCCTGCCCAGGTGGGTAAAATGAGGACCTAAATTGTTGGGGACAATAGGCTGACTCTGTAAACCACTTAGAGAGGGCTGTAAAAGCACTATCAAGAGGTATATAAGTCTAAGTGCTATTGCTATAAAGTCTCCTAGCGACACATAGGTAGATTTTCACCATCCTGTTCTTCTACAGTGACTGTCTTTTCTTGGAAAAAAATAAAGAACAATTCTGAACAGGAGACCAATCTAATAGAGATCCATAAAGGTTTTTTTTTAAATAAGTGTTTATGTTTACAAGTTTGTTGTGCAGAGGAAAATTCAAGAGCAAAACCGGGGGGGGGGGGAATATAAGGGATAGCTTTCTGAAATAATGGATTATCCTTTATAATAAAGGACATATGATATCCCTAGATAGATCTATAGATAAATAATAAATAAATAGATAGATAAATAAATAAATAGATAAATATATGGATCGATAGATTGTTCAGGTCTTCCAATTATGCTCCCATCACCATTGACTTGTCGAAATAAATAAATAATAAATAATAATAAATAGATAGATAAATCTATGGATCGATAAATTGTTCAGGTCTTCCAATTATGCTCCCATCACCATTGACTTGTCGAAGCCAATGGGGAAGGTCACGAATAGCGATCACATGACCGCAGGATGTTGTAACTATCATCAATGCGTGCTGAGGTCCGAGTGCCCAAATCGTGATCATGTGATGGTAGGGACTGGTCATAAAACGAGCCATGGGTAAGCCAGGATTCTCTGTAGCCTCCATGATTGAAAATATCTCTTCCTCCCCACGCAGGTCGATTAGAGAAGTTCCTGTCATTCGCCAGCTAGCTGATCTGGGCCACCTTCAGAAGAAGTGCTGAGAGACTAGAAGACAAGACAGTTGGGAGAAAAAAGACATCGTCCCATTTTCCCCCCCTCGATGGATGAGCAGGTGGCCGCAGGACTGAGTGCTTGGGAAAGAATAGAGAATCTTTCCAAAGCTCCGCTGGTTGCACAGATGAACAGCTCCGAAGAGCTGCTGATGGAGGCACCACCACATCACGTGAAGGAGGAACCCGCCGAGGGTTTGCAAGATCCCTGGGAGAACCAGTGGCAGGAGTTCCTCAAGACCTTGAAGGCACCAGACTTGGAGTGGGGGGCTCCACAGATGCCTGATCGGCTCACTCCCTGGGACGATGCCAGAAGCTTCCTGGCCTCCTTTGAACAAGTCGCAACCGCTTGCCGATGGCCTCGGGATAAGTGGGTGGCCTTTCTCCAGCCAGCCCTGAGTGGAGAGGGCAAGCAAGCCTTCAGCCTCCTCCGTGTTCCAGAGAGAGCAGACTATGAGACGGTGAAGGCCGCCATCTTGGAAGAAGAGGCTGCCGCCAGGGAGAGGCAACGCCAGCACTTCCGGCAGCTCCGCTACCGGGACACGGAAGGCCCGAGAGGCGTTTGTGGGCAACTGCGGGCACTCGGCTGTGGGTGGCTGAAAGTCGAGAGACGCACAAAAGACGAGATTTTGGAACTGCTGATCCTGGAGCAGTTCCTCAGTATCCTGCCGGTGGAGATGCAAATTTGGGTCAGGAAACGTAAGCCCGGCAGCTGCACCCAGGCAGTGGCCTTGGCTGAGGACTTCCTGTCGAAGCAGAAAGAGGCCGCAAAATTGGAAACGAAGGTGGGAGGATTTTAGCACCCCTAAAACAGGGTTGATGACCGGGGCGTGGCACAAAGGCAACACAGTCACATAAGTAAGAAGAGTCCCTTTAGTACCTCCAACTTTGCCCCCAATGTCCAGGTTACCTTTGGCTGGAGAAAAAACTCTCCCAAGAGTAGAGGAAATTCAGTCTGAAAACAAAGTACATTACAACTGTAAATAAAAATCCACACAAACCACACTGCAGTAATTAACTTGACAGGGCAGGAGAAGGAATTGCAGACTTGAAAGGCCAGCAAAACACACACAGTTGGGAAGACGCCAGGAACCCAGATAAGCCTCGCCGATACCAGATAAATTCACGATTTGCTCCCAACAACTTTGCTGTATGCAGCTTCCCTTTTTAAACACAGCTGCAGCTAATGAAGGGAGTCAGGGCCCTTTCCTCCCCCGTAAGCCACACAATCCACATTGCTCCTTTCTCCATTCCTCCCTGTGTGTCCTAGGATGAAGAGGGAGTGGGCCTGGGTCTTCCTCTGAATTCCTTCTTTCCTGCTCTACCTCTCCCCTGTTCTGCCCAGCTGGACTTTGCCCTTCCCCAGTTTCTTCCACAGCCAACGGAGCTCCACCCCCACTCCCTGTCAGCTGCTCAGCCTCCCCCTCCGAATCAGATTCCAACAGGGGCATGACACAGGGAGAGGGGAGGTTGGACGTGTTAAAAGAGGCCAAGGGGAGTTGCAACCATCTGCTCAAAGTCTCTCTCTTTACACAGGAGGTCCTCGACTTACAACGGTTTGCTTAGTCACCATTCAAAGTTGCAATGGCTCTGAAAAGAGTGACCGATGACCGTTTTTCACATTTATGACCATTGGAGCATCCCTGCGGCCACGTGACTTATGCTTGGATGCTTGACTCACTTTTATGACAGTTGCAGTGTCCCGAGGTCACATGATTCCCCCTTTTGCGACCTTCTGACAAGCAAAGTCGGTGGGGAAAACAGATTCACTTAACAACTGCAGTGATCCGCTTAATAAAGGTGGCGAGAAAAGTCATAAAAATGGAGCAAAATTCAGCGAACACATTTCTTACTTAGCAACATAAATTTGGGTCATAAGTTGTGGACTACCTGTATCAACTTTGGCAATGTTAACACTTCGACATCTCAGGGTCCACCATCTTGTCAGTTTTGACCAAACCCTCTCTGTCTCAGTAGTCCTTGACTTATGACTGTATGGAGTCTGTCCGTTGCAGTCATAAGTCTAATGATGGAAACTGATCAAGGAGAGATTCAACCTGGAAATAAGGAGAAACTTTTTGACAGTGAGAACAATCAACCCATGGAACAGAAGTTGCTCTCAGAAGTTGTGGGAGCGCCATCACTTGAGACCTTCAAGAAGAGATTGGACTGCCATTTGTCAGAAATGGTGTAGGGTCTCCCGCTTGGGTGGGGGGTTGGACTAGATGACCTATAAGATCCCTTCCAACTCTGATTATCTGTTATCTGATTTTATTACCTTGTTTGCAGTCGTTAAGCAAACACTGCAGTCGTTGCATGAACCCAATGATTCACTATCAGTGCAGATCTGCCAAAAATTGGAAGTATGTACCTTTTTTTCGGCAGAACCATCGTAAAATGCAGCCACATGACAGTGGGACACTGCAAACGGCCCTACAGGTTTAGTCATGTGACTCCAGGGGTGAGCGACCATTGGAACTTCACACCTGGGTCGTAAGTAGCTCCAAGGTTGGTCCATCGTAACTTGAAACGGTTGCTAAGCAGCAACTGGTCATAAGTCAAGGACTACCTGTAGACACTGAGCATTCCTAGACAAGTTCTTTTCATTCATCCTCAATGGGGAAAAAAAATCTCACTGGTCTCTGGGCATCGGCTCCCTCCCTGCGTTCAAGCCCCTACCGTCTCAATTAATCCTCTCTTGGATGCTCTTTTAGGTGCCACCGACAGAGGAGTCTGTGGAACCTTCTGAGACAGGACAAGCTCTGGATTGCTGGGCTGCCCAGCTCAGCAGAGACACCAAGGAAGGCGAGAGCAAAGAGGCAACATGGCTGTGTAAGTGTAATGACCCGGGGCATGATACAAAAATAAAACCAAGTCACAAAAATATAATAAAGTTCCTTTAATGCCTCCAACTTGGTCCCAATGTCAGATTATCCTCGGCGGGAAATCAAACTCTTAAAAGAGTTTACGAAGGGAGTAAATGCAGTCTGCACCCAAAGTAAAGTTAATTCGAAATTAAAAAAAATCAAACACAAACCACACTGAAGAAATTACTATGGCAGGCATGGATGATTAATTGCAGACTTCTACTGGATAATGCAGCCACCCCAGTTGGGAGGAAGCCAAAAACACAGATAATCTCCGACAAGAATAAAACATGCTTTGCTTCCAGCACTTGGCCATACAGTTTGTCCTTATAAACAGTCCTCACAGCTGCAGCCCATGAAGGGGATCAGGGCCCCTTCCTCCCCTGTAGACCACACCATTCATGTTTCTCCCTTATCCTCTCCTCCCTGCATGCCCTAGGATGAAGAGGGGATGGGCCTGGGTCTTCCTCTGACTTCCCAGCTGGCCTGTGTCCTTCCCCAGTTTCCTCCACAACCTCCAGAGCCACACTCCCACTCCCTGCTGGCTGTTCCTCCTCTCCTTCGGAGTCAGATTACAACAGGGGCATGACAGTAACGTTCTGTGTTTCTTAGAAGGGTCAGCTTCAGTTTCTTTTCTTCTGTTGCTGCTGAGACACAACAATTTTGGACTAAGGCCTTCTTCAAATGCCACCAGTGTGGTGCTGATCTTTTTACTCTTAAATATCTACTGCCAAGCCTGTTGACTTTGGCCTGTTTTTAAAACCGCATTTTGGGCTTCTGAAGTAAAGGAGAGGTGTTTCTTCAAACAAAACTTTTAAACATCCAAAGATCCTTTTAAAAGACGCAAGCTGCTTTTAGATGAAGAGTACAGTACATAGAGGCTTTTAAGACATGCTCTACTTTATTGTAAGGCTACATTAGCAGAATCTTGCAAGTCTGAAAGTACAGGTAGTCCTCGACTTACAACACTTCATTTAGTGACTGTTCCAAGTTACAACAGCACTGTCTCCCGTGGCTGACCCCCTCCGTGACCAATCAGATTTAAGCAAGATGTTTTAGGAACATTCACTTCAAGCGTAGGTTGGTATGCAGCTGCCTTCTCCCAACCGGGTGACCTTGAAGCAGCATCTCAGGGAGATAGAGCAGTTACTTTCACTTTTCCACAAGCATTTGCCCTCCCATCCACCCTCCCCAAAATTCATGGCAGATTGTCACCATGTAGTAGCACATAAGCCAGCATAAGTTGGAAGCTGACCCACTGCTTCTTTGAGTTGTTTTATGCTCTGGCTGGTGTAAGTGTTGATGGTATCCCGCCACCACGTTCTTTGACGGGCTGGTTGCCTTTTACCGCTAACTCTTCCAAATAATAATTGCTTTCTCCGGTAAATTCCTCTGCATGATGTAGCCAAAATAAGTAATATGCAGTTTTGTGATTTTGCCTTCTCGATCAGGGGGTCGCCAACCTTTTGGACCTCAGGGACCACCAAACTCATCATTTTAAATCCCGCGGACCAGAGACCCTGGGAAAATCACCCCCAAAGTCTGCAGGAAAATTCCCCACTCCGTTTTCCTACCGATCGATCATTCTTTATTTGGGATCGCAGGATACCGTCTCCAGCTCCATTCTCAGGGGGAGAGAGAGAGAGACAGAGAGAGACTTTTGGCTTCATGCAAGGAAAGCAGCAGAAGCAGCAGAAGTCTTTCTTTCTCTCCCCCCAAACTCCTCCAGAAATGAGTCTTTGTGAGACTTGTTGCACCGGTGCAGCCTCTTGGAGCAGGAGGCCTTGCAGGGTCCCAAAGACTCATTTCTGGAGGAGTTTGGGGGAGAGAAAGAAAGACTTTTGCTGCTTTCCTTGCCTGCAGCCAAAAACAGAAGAAGAAAGAAGCGGAAAGAAGCAGCCCGGTGGCCAGGCGTGGGGTGAGTGGGGCAAGTTCTCTTCTTCGCCCTTTCCCCCCTCCCCTCACTACCTCGTGTTGTTCGCAATGCAAGCGACGCAAACCTTGTGTTCCCACGCAGCCTGGATTAATTGCTTTGGGAGGTGCTTTGGGGATGACACTTCGCTACGGACCACCAAAATGTTCTTGCGGACCACCAGCAGTCCCCGTCCCACTGGTTGGCGACCGCTGTACTAGATCCTGAATGAGAATGTCTTGTTTCCTTTCTGCAGGTGATGAGCAGGTATGGGAGAAAGAGGTGACCTCCATTCATCCCAAAGGACAAGAACAGAGGGCTCCCAAGGATGTTTCTCTGGAAACAAACAAGGATTTCCCATACTGTAAGAATGGTGCGATGTTGGAAGGTCCAAGAGAAAGGGGGAACGTGCCAGCAACGGGCCTTGAGAAGGGGGTGGACCTGTCTATGTTGTGCATTCATGATCCGAGCAGTGCTTCAGAACAGCAGAAATTCCTGGGTGACCAGGTGCAGCACCCCAAACTGGAGGTTCCCAGAGAGAACTTTGGACAAACCTCGGATCTTCTTCCGCGTCAAAGTACAGATACGGCTGGGAAATCGTATCCATCTTCACAGGGTGGGAACAGCGTGATATCGAGCCAGGCCTTTATAACCCAGTCGGGAGTTTACGCGGCTCCGGGAAGCATGAAATGCTCCCACTGTGATCAACGCTTCCACTCTGCTTCAAGGTTCAAGGAGCATTTGAGCATCCATAGCGGAGGGTCTTCATTGAACTGCTGTTATTGCGGAAGAAACTTCGGGTCCTGTTCAGTCTTACAGGAGCATCTCCGAGCGCACGCGGCAGAGAGGCCGTACCGATGCCCGGACTGCGGAAAGCGTTTCAACCAGAAGCATTACTTGACCATCCACGAGAGGCTGCACAGCGGAGAGAAACCCTACCAATGCGTTCACTGCGGGAAAAGCTTTCCGGAGAGATCCCGGCTTCTCATCCACGAGCGGATCCACACGGGCGAGAATCCCTTCCTTTGCTCTGAGTGCGGGAAGGGCTTCAACCAGAAGGGGAACCTCATGACCCACATGAGGCTGCACACGGGAGAGAAACCCTACAAATGTGCGCTTTGCGAGAGGCGGTTCAGCCAAAAGGCAGGCCTCAGCGCCCACGAGAAAACCCATGTAGGCCTGAAAAGGACATTTTGATATAGGCTGCTTGGCTGATACCTCGCATGGATGAAACTTGTTTTTCTGACCCACGCCCTTTTCCAACAAATCAAACACAAATCGAAAAGGAACAGAAACCTTGTAATGCTTTTACAAAATAATTAGCTGTGATAAGCACAAGCCTTGCCAAATTGTGCGAGACTTGCCAAAAGATAACAGACAATAAATAATTTGCAATATAAGAATCTTCAAATACAAACTCAGGATACTGGAATGTCCACAAGGCTGGAGTTTCAAAACGTCTTTGCCTTCTGCAAAGTACGTTCGTTTCACAGCTGGCTTTTATCTTCTTGAAGGAGGGGCCATTACCTTGCAGCCTTACTCCCGAGTCGCCCGTGCTATTGTAGCTGCTTTTTCCTCCAAGGAGCCCTGCGCGCACTTGGCACAGGCTCCTTGGGAACCCCCTCATCGCTGCTGCCAGCCCGCCCCCAATCCCTGAAGGCAGCAGTCCACTCCCTAAAGGTCCTGGCCCCTCATCTGAGTCCTCGCTCTCCTCAGCCCTCTGCACCTGCTGCCGGCTAATCACAACAGTTTTAGAGGAATATCACAAGCCTTGCATCACCTTCAGAATTGCAGCGAGATAGCTAGGAAAGTGTAATTCCAAACCTGTGTTTCTCAACCATGGAAACTTTTAAGATGCTTGGACAATTCCCCAGCCAGCATGGCCACTGCTAAAAAAGATTAAGAGTTGATGTCCAGTGTCATAAAACTATTTCAGTAAAAGAGGAACACAGACAAACCACAAGCAATAAGTTCTACTTTGAGATCAGAGGTTTTATTTCATGAGCAATTTGGAACATGAGCAGCCATCATAACACAAATTATATCAAACAATTCATTGCAATAAAGTCTACTGACATGGTTGAGTCCGGCAAGGAGTAGCCATGGCCAGTGGCCCTGAACATATCCCAAGACATTCTTTTTATACTTTTCTGCACGCATTTTACAACTTACTTCTCTGTTCTTTCTTCCTGACAGTCTCCACATACACCCGTGAACATCTAAAGCCTCTATCCATCGGCTACTTTCTGTTCCCTATTCCTCACGGTTTTCAAAACTACGTGCTTTGCAAAATCACAATCCACAAAACAGCAGGATTACAAATAGTTCTGGTACATTTTGAAATCGTCCTGTCTAAAACTTTGGTTCATGTCTCTTTTATTCTGGGGTCTGCTATCATCCAAGGGCCTTGTTGAATCTGATAGACCAATAGCCTATTTTTTTATTCCCGTACCGGATATCTTAAAAGTTGCTACGGTTGAGATATACTGCCTTAGAAGCTTAGACAGTTTAGCTGTCATGCCCCGGTCGGAGCCCGAGCTCGGAGCCTGAATCTGCGGGGGAGGATGAGCCGGAGCTAGAGCTGATGGAGATGAGTGGCTTCATTGGCTTCCGAGGGATGTGGGGAGGAGCAGGCCGAGGCAGCCCAGCACCCCTCAGGATTGGGATGGGTTGTTAGCAGGGAGGAACGGGGGCAGGATGATCGAGAGAGGGCAAGCAATGGGTAGGAGGAGCAACAGAGCTCAGGCGATGAGCAAGGACCGCCCACTCCTGATCCCTGAGCACGGAGAGTGGAGAGCAGGCTGGAACAGCACAGGCCAACCTGACGACTCGGGAGGAGAGCGCCCTGCCCCTCTTCACTATGCACACCTGGGGACAGAGATTTAAGGAGAGTGCTGTGTGCGGAAGGGGCATTTGTCAGGTACAAATGCTGAATTGGTAGAGTTTGGTGTGCCGATACAGACATTTGGAGTTTGCGGGACTGTTCGCTTCTTCCTGACTTGTGGACTCCTTGTTTTCTTCTTGACTTCGTGGGCCCTTGTTTGTTCCTTGTTTCGTGGACTCATTTCCATGTTCCTTTGCTTTGCTGGACTGGGCGCAGTCAGAGGCTGCCGTGTGTGAGTATGTGAGTGCGCTTTGCCCTGGGACTTGCCAAGAATGTGGGAGCGTTTGAGGGTAAATTTGGAGCGTTAAAGGGGGAGTTTGAATGCTCAGCTGGCTGGGTGACTTTTGTGCGTTCTCCCGGGTCATCACAGCAGCACCTTTTTTCTCTGTAAATGGAAGTTGCACTTCCATTGTGGAGACATCTGGGAGCAGCTTCCAAAGCAGCTTTGGGCAAAGCTAGGAGAAATTTGTGGTTGCCTTTAAAAAGACATTTTAGTGCAGAGGTCCCCAACCTTGGTGTGATGACCCAGGGTGTGGCACAAAAGTAACAAAGTCACAAAAGTACGTAAAGTTCCTTTAATACCTCCAACTTGGCCCCCAATGTCCAGTTATCGTCGGCTGGAGAAAAAACTCTCCCAAGAACAGTTTTTAAAGGGAAGAAATTCTGTCCGAACCCACAGTACATATAAATTATAAATAAAAACCATCACAAACCACGCTGCAGCAATTAACAAGACAGGGCAGGATAAGGAATTGAAGACTTCAAAAGATAATGAAACACATACAGTTGGGAGGACGCCAGAACTCAGATAAGACTTGAGAAACCAAAATAATTCATGCTTTGCTTCCAGCAACTTTGCTGTGCATAGTTTGCCTTTTTAAACAGTTTTCCCAGCTGCAGCCAGTGAAGGGGATCAGGGCCCTTTCCTCCCCGTAAACCACGCAACTCACGTTGCTCCCTTATCCATTTGTCTCTGCGTGCCCTAGGATGAAGAGAGGGTGGGCCTGGGTCTTGTTCTGAATGCCCAGCCAGAGTGTGCCCTTCCCCCGTTTCCTCCACGGCCACCGGAGCCACACTCCCACTCCCTGTCAGATGTTCCACCTCTCCCTCGGAATAAGATTCCAACAGGGGCATGACTCCCGGGCTGCGGCCTGTTCAAAACTGGGCCACAGGAAAATTGGGCAAGCACACGCACACGGAGCTCCACTTGTGTAAGCAGAGGGCGCTTGCTGTCATGCACGAAGCTCCACTCACGTGAATGGAGCTTCAAGCACGAGTGACCTCCATGCAAGCTTTGCACGTGAGCACAACCGCCCTCCATTCAAGCCCCTTCCGCTTGCACGCAAAGCTCCAGTTGCACATAATGGGCATGTGCACCGTTCACCCAAATGGAGCTGTGTGCGCATGCGCACACCTGCCGCTCACATGCCTTGCCACCCCCACATGGCTGGGCCTCCAACCTGAAAGGTTTTTTTGGGGGGGGCACTGTTTTACTGCATTCTGAAGCATCTCTTTCTAAGAACATCGTGTATGTGTGTCTCTTCAAGTCAGACTTGACTCCTGGTTATATTTCCTGGAGAAAGAGAGTAGCCAACCACTTTTATATTGCAATAAAATTGAATTTTAATAGGTCCTTGAAATTCCCAGGAGTTGAGATTGACTGGACAAAGTCTGTATTTTTAAATAACGTGATAACCGTGATTGATGATGATGATGATGTTATTTCAAAGCGAGAAAACTCAGTTGTGCAAAAGTGAACGTTGGTGCCAGCCTGCCTTGAAACAAAACCCAGATAAGGTTGTCCTCCAGGCTTATTGCTAACCGTTTGGTTGAAGCATTTTCCTAGTATGTTGGTTCCCAAAATCAGAGTTATACAGTAGCTATTTCTGATTGTCTATTTAGATTTATGCATTTCCCTCATTGAAAAATTACTTTTTTTATTTTATACTAAATATCAGATAATTTTGTAATTACCCTGATGTCTTGTCTTTCTTTCTTTTAGTGCACACATAGATACCAATCACTTTGTTCACTTTAGTGGTTAGGGACATTATCCAAAGTACAGGGGGAAAAAAGAAATATTCAATTTGATTTCCTACAGCCTTTAGCCATAAATAAAACTGCAACAAAAGGAAAAGACAGCGTCAAAATAAAGAAAAAGAGATAAACCTATACAGTAGAACAATCCATTTTAAATCTTACCATGCATCCCCTAAAACAAAACTTTGTAACATTGGGACTTGGAAAGAGCACAGAAAAGAACAACAGGGGTGATCAGGGAACTGGATGCTAAAACATACAAAGAACGGTTGCTGGAATTGGGTATGTCTAGTCTAGTGAAGAGAAGGACCACGGGAGACATGATAGCAGTCTTCCAATATCTCAGGGGCTGCCCCAAAGAAGAGGGAGTCAAGCTATTCCTCAAAATACCTGAAGACAGGACAAGAAGCAACGGATGGAAACCAATCAAGGAGAGAATCAACCTAGAACTAAGAAATGTCCTAATAGTTAGAACAGTGATGGCTAACCTTTTTGGGTTCTCGTACCAAAAATTGTGCGTGTACTTGCACGCTCGCGTGCCAGCACCCAGAAGGCAATGCATGCCCCCCCACCCCCCCTACGCATGTGCGCACAATCCCCACCCAACCCGGTCGCCCCCTTACCTGCACTGCGCCTCACAGCCGGTTTGAGGCCTTTTTCGGCCTCCCAGAGGACTTTAGGAAGGCTTCTGCAGGCTTTTCAGGACAAAAACTAGGCCCGTTTCATCATTTCCAGTATTTCTGGAAAAACAGGAAGTGATAAAACGGGCCTAGTTTTCGGCCTGAAAAGCCTGCAGAAGCCTTCCTAAAGTCTCTGGGAGGCCGAAAAAGGCCTCAAACCAGCCGAAAATCACCTGTGAGGCACACACATGCACAGTGAGGTAAGTTTGCCTGCAGCTCGCGTGCTGGCACAAATGACTGCGTGCCACCTGTAGCACGGGTGCCATAGGTTCGCCATCACAATTAACAATTATCCAGTGGAACAGCTTATGTTCAGAAGTTGTGAGTGCTATATTTCCCCATATCTAACTGTTTGTTCCTTCTTATATATTATAGGATAAGAAAATGCTTCTATAGTCGATAACCAGAATGAAAAGGGTGAGCTTAAATCAATGCAAAATCTAGAGGAACAAGGTATAAAGATGAATTGGTTTTCATATGTGCAAATACATTCAAGTTATGATAAAGATCTCAAAACAGAAGGATTCTATGATAAATTGACTGACTTAGATAAGATTTTGACAGGTACTGATGAAAAGGTGATTAAAAATCTGTATGGTTATTTATTAGAAATTAAACTAGAAGAAGAACAAGTTAAAGAAACTATGATTGCTTGGGGGAAGAATTTTGGATATGGGATTGATTTAGAGAAATGGCAAAAATTGTGGTCTCAAAATTATAAAATGACAATGTCAACAGCATATAAAGAAAATTTGTATAAGATGTTTTACAGGTGGCATTTCCCCCCGACAAGAATAGCAAGAATGTTCAAGAACAAATCCGAAAAATGTTGGAAATGTCATCAGATACCTGGCTCATATTACCATATGTGGTGGACTTGTGCAGATGCTAGAATATAATGGACCAGAATCCACATGTGGTTGGAAAAAATGACAAAAAACATATAGATTTGAAACCAGAGATATTTTTATTGGGAATTTTACCTGATACATATAGCAAAGATTTGAAATACCTGATTGTAAATGTATTAACAGCGGCTAGGATTGTATTTGCTAAAAACTGGAAAAATGAGAAAATACTATCGCAGGAGGAAATTATTAAGAAAATATTGGAATGTGCTGAAATGAGTAGATTGACATTTGAAATCAGAGAACAAGAGGATAAACAATTTTATAAAATTTGGGATCTTTTCTATCAATGGTTAGATAATAAAATACAATAATGAAATATGTAGAATCTTAGAAAATAATGAATATATAAAGATGTATTTTTTTTTCTTTTTTACTATATAAATTTTTTTTAGGATAGATTCGGGAAGATTATATGAATTGTTATAAAATGATACTAAGTAAATTATAGTTATCTTGCAAAATATGAATGAATAAAATTATTGTCAAGTGATTGATTAATAATGATATTAGGGTACTTAATTTCTGATTGAGAATATGAGTTATTATGCAATGTAACTGTAATTGATGACTGTGAAATGGATGCACAAAAAATTTGTAAACCAACCGGCATACTGCTTGTATACTCATGGAAGAAAGGTTGATGTTTTTGTGTTTTGTTTGTTTATGTTTGTCTTTAAAAATCAATAAAAAATTTTTTAAAAAAGAAGAAGTTGTGAGTGCTATGGAATAGAATACAAAAAGGAGCATGAAATTGAGTTTTGTGTCTGTATAAAGAAATTCAACCCGGGACCATGCTATTTTCAAAAAAGATGTTTTACTTGTATTTTGCATGTGTGAAAACCCAAATAAAACTTTATTAAAAAAAAGAAGAAGTTGTGAGTGCGCCAAGATGAAGTTTTTAAGAAGAGATTGTCTGAAATGGTATAAGGCCATGATGGTGAACCTATGGCACATGTGCCGGAAGTGGCGTGCAGAGCCATCTCTCTGCACACACCAGCCGTTGCCTGTTGCTCTTCTGGGTTCCAGCATGTGCTGGCCAGCCACCTAGCCTTCCGGTTTCTAACGCGCAAGCGCACGCAAAGACCAAGCAGCTGGTGCGCATGCTTGTTAGAAACTGGCCAGCCACTGGTTTTTGTGCGCGCGTGTGCATTAGAAACCAGAAGATCAGGGGGCCAGTGTGCATGCACACGCTGGGAGCTGCTCTTCCAGTTTCCGTGGTGCATGTATGCACCATCGTTTTGGCACTCGGTGCCTTTTCGCTCCTACCATCACTGGTATAAGCCATCACTCTGCTAAACAAATAATTCCCTCAACACTGTTCAACTATTTACAAAGTGTACACTACTATTACTGTTAATCTCATCACTCCTTATCACCCATCCCCTCCCACTTGTGATTGAGGACTATAACTTCGTTGCTCGTATCCTTACGATTTATATTGACTGTTTCCTAGTATGATTTGATTGTTGATTGTACCCTATGACTATCATTAAGTGTTGTACCTGATGATTCTTGATTCTTAACGAATGTATATTTTCTTTATGTATACTGAGAGTATTTACACCAAGACAAATTCCTTGTGTGCCCAATCATACTTGGCCAATAAAGAATTCTATTCTATTCTATTCTATTCTATTCTATTCTATTCTATTCTATTCTATTCTATTCTATTCTATTCTAAAGTTTCCAGCTTGAGCAGGGATTTGCACTAGAAGGCCTCCGAAATCCCTGCCAACTCTGTTATTCTATGTTGTTCATGATAACGTCATAGATTACATAAAACATCTGCAAGCAGAAATCAACACAGAAACTGTCCAAATCTCCAGGGGTTGCTGCTAGAAGTGGTGACACAAGATTTTGATGTAACATCGTACAAAACCTGTGATGGAAAAAAACATGTCTTGATTCTACCTCTTGTGTGCAGAGACAATCAACCAGGGGGAGTTTGCCATATCTGTTAGGAGTCACTGTGTCGTGGCCCATCAGCTGCCAGCAGAGCTAGCTGCAGAGTCAGATGAGGAGGAGCTGAAGGGAGAGCTTCGGAGCCTTTGGAAGACTCAGATATGGAAACGGCATCAGAGACAGAGCTGGGGCCTTCCGTCCTCTCCCAGGTTGAGAGGCAGCTGTCTTCAGGGCCTGAGCTGAGTGAGGGGGAGGAACAGTTGGGGCCCATCCCAGATGCGTATATGCATAGAGAGGAGAGGAGAGCAAAGGAAAGCAATAAGCCGGATCTCAGGGAGAAGCATATGCAAGCGATAACCAGCGCTTCCCCTGGCTGGGAAATATATAGGAGGAGTTTGGGAGTAGCTGGTTATCACAGACAACCATTCATTTCTAGTATACAGCAAACAATTCAGATATCTTGAATAAACCTAGGTTTGTTGGGACTAATCACATTTGATTTTTCCTTTATCCCTGTGAATAAAAGACTGTTACTGCCCTGTTATAAAAAGGAGGTTGTTTTACTGGGGGGAAAAACCACCCCAAACCCCAAGACGAATGTCCCTACCGCTGGAATCAAATACAGTAGAACCTCTCGTCATGAATGCTTCTGACCACGACTAAATCAGGTGACGACCAAAAATTTCACCAAATGTTTGCATCTGGTCGCGAACAAATACTCGGGTGGTGATCTAACACAGCCGCGGCAATCTCCCCTTCTGTGGCGATTTTCCCTTCCGCGCCATTTTTTTTTGTACGCGCATGGGCAGTCCGTCTTGCTTCCCGTCACGACCAAATTGGGTTGTGACCAAAGTCATGGAACGGGTTACGGTCATGACCGGAGGTTCTACTGTAAATCATTAGAACCGTCATTTTAAAAAAGCACAACAAAGAATGTTCTTCCCACGTCAACTCAGAAGGCTCAGATTGCCTGAGGATCTGCTGATACAGTTCTATGGTGGAATTATTGAGTCTGTCATTTCTACCTCAATAACTTATCTGGTTTGGCACAGCCACTAAACAGGAAAGTGATGGCGATCCTATGGCACGCATGCCGGAAGTGGCACCCAGAGCCACTTCTGCCAACATGGGAGAGGTCACCTGGAAGAGCCCCACTGCGCATGTGCGTGTGTCTCCCGCCAGCCAGCTGATTGTTGGGTATCTGCCATGCATAGGGGTTGCATGCACAGAGGTGTGCGGTGTGTGTGGGGGTCACAGGCATGTGCAGAGTGTGTGGTGCACGTGCAGGGGGTTGCACACGCATGCACGGGGAGGCGGGAGGAGTCGCACGCACATTACATCATGGGTGCAGGCACGGAGCGCATTTTTGTCAGGGTAGGTGGAAAAGGGTAGCCATCACTGGTAGAGACTTTAATAGATAGGGGTTTTTTTTTGTCCACCCACAGAGAGAAGGCTTTCCTAGGATCAAATCGTTCACTTCTCTCCACAACCAGGAAAACATTCAGAATTAACAGATTTAACAGATTTTAACAGATTTGAGAGATTTTAACAGATAATCAGAGTTGGAAGGGACCTTGTAGGTCATCTAGTCCAACCCCCCCCCGCCCAAGCAGGAGAGATGACACTATTTCTGACAAATGGCAGTCGATTCTCTTCTTGAAGGTCTCAAGAGATGGCGCTCCCACAACTTCTGAGGGCAAAGCTGTTCCATTGGTTGATTGTTCTCAGAAAGTTTCTCCTTATTTCCAGGTTAAATCTCTCCTTGTTCACTTTCCATCCATTGTTCCTTATCTGGCCAACAGGTGCTTTAGAACAGTGGCCCCCAAACTTTTTCGAATCAGGGACCGGTTCACGATTATTTATTCTTCCACGGACTGGTACCTGAGTAACGTGAGACTCCACCGCCATCGGGACGGCTCTTCGTTCGAAGCTGTCGAAACAAGATGGTGGCGCCCAAGCTTTGAGGCCCGGTAAGAAATGATCCACGGACTGGTACCGGTCCGGGGACCGGTGGTTGGGGACCCCTGCTTTAGAAAATAGCTTGACCCCTTCCTCTCTGTGGCAGCCCCTCAAATATTGAAAGACCGCCATCATGTCTCCCCTGGTCCTTCTCTTCACTAGACTAGCCAGGCCCAGTTCCTGCAACCGTTCATTGTATGTTTTAGCCTCCAGTCCCCTCCAGGCAGTTCCTCCAACAATTAAGCTTTATGAATGACATTACTTCTATATCTATTGAGTAAACTGGAGTATTCCATTTAATATCCATTTACAGAAATCCGGCCAACCTATTCACAAACAAAACACCTTCAGCCACAGCTCCCCCAGGCTGGAGTTGACCGGATGAAGAATTTACATCCCACCCACCCAAATTCTAAGGGCAGGACACAATGGGATTAACCCACCACCATTGAACTAGCAAAAGACACAAGGTTCACTGCAGTTCACAACCCCCTGGACCATCCCAGTCACCAAATCCCAGACCTTATAAAAATCCATCCACTCACTCAGCCATTTTGTCAGCCACCCCAGAAACATGCTGCTGTCACTGAAATTTCTGGAAAACCAAATAAACAGACACCTCTTTTCCTTGCAGCCAGCCTCCATTTTATTTCCAGAGGTTTGTTTTTCCTCCCGGCTTGAAACGGGACTGGATTTTGCTTCCAGTAAGTGCAAACTACTTCTTTCCTGTTGCAGATAAATTAGCTAGAAAGGTTTGTATCAGTAGTGAAATTCAATTTTTTTTACTACTGGTTCTGTGAGTGTGGGTTGGTGGGTGTGGCATGGCTTGGTGGGCATAGCTTGATGGGCATGACAGGGGAAGGATATTGTAAAATCCCCATTCCCTCCCCTCTCCTAGGGGAAGGATACTGCAGAATCCCCATTCCCTCCCCACCTCACTAACCTGCTTTCCAGCTCCGTTCTCCTGTGCAGGGCAACAAAAGAAGACCCAGCCAATCAGCTGGGACTTGGGAGGCAGAGAATAGATGGGGCAGAGCCAGTCAGAGGTGGGATTGGCTGGTTTTTTGAACTATTCAAAGTTTCTGCTACTGGTTCTCCAGAACTGGTCAGAACCTGCTGAATACCACTTCAGGTTTGTATACTTAATTATCAGCCTTATAATTTAGGGACAGAAGGCCAGGACTGCTATATTTTAGAAATGAACCACCTTCTGGGAGGACCATCCTCTGTGAATATTTTATTTCTCCTTGCCTATTGCTGTTAATAATCACGGGCCTTTGTTTCCCAAAAGCGTATAAAAGCTATGCTGTGTATTGGGAGATCTCAGTTTGTGACATAAATCCACCTCTTTGTGCTGCGCAGAATAAACAGGTTGCGGTTTCCTGCCTTGTGTGATAATTGGCTACTTCCCAAATTCAGCATTTGGCTGGGGCCAATTCAAGTTTTGGCCCTCACGTTGGAAGAAAAAAATCATATCCGTTTCCAAGGCGGCTTTATTTGAAAGAATGCCAGATAAAAACAGTCGTTCGAAGCAGAAGAGAACGTTATTTAAGAGAGCACAGTACAGGCAAAGTGCCGGATTAGTTATCTGAGATGGCCCCTAGAGTCAAATTTCCTTTGGTGATTTCTTTTATAATTTCTTTGTTCTTTGAAAGCCCGTGAAATTTAAGTATTCTTAGAAAATGTAATTGACTGGTTGTTTAAAAAGGCAACACTCTAGGGACCGACATTCTGGCCAGGTGTAGTTTGTCCCACTTATTTCCTGTGTAATTAGAATATAAAATAGAAGCGATTATCTTTTGTTGTTTAACGGGTGGAAACTCCATCACCCTGAATGGAATATTCACCTGAATAGGCTGGCACTGTTTGGCCAATTTCAATCCTTTTTTGTCAAGTTTGTTCCCTTTGTTTCACATTTAATTCTTACCCTCTTTGAGCTGGAAACGATGGGGAGATTTAAATGAAGTGGAACGAAAGATTGAATGTTAGGAGAGGTTTTCTTTCTTTCTTTCTTTCTTTCTTTCTTTCTTTCTTTCTTTCTTTCTTTCTTTCTTTCTTTCTTCTTTCTTTCTTTCTCTTTCTTTCTTTCTTTCTTTCTTTCTTTCTTTCTTTCTTTCTTTCTTTCTTTCTTTCTTTCTTTCTTTCTTTCTTCTTTCTTTCTTTCTTTCTTTTTTCTTCCTTTCTTTTTTCTTTTCTTTCTTTCCTTTCTTTTTCCTTCCTTCCTTCCTTCCTTCCTTCCTATTTCTTTCTTTCATTCCTTCCTTCTTTCTTTTTCTTTCTTTCACATTTCATATGAAGAACCTGCAGCCTTGTGTTTGGCAAAGGCTAAAACATATGAAGAGTAAAACATACGAAGAACGGTTACTGGAATTGGGCCTGGCTAGTCTAGTGAAGAGAAGGACCAGGGGAGACAGGATAGCAGTCTTCCAATATTTGAGGGGCTGCCACAGAGACGAAAGGGTCAAGCTATTTTCTAAAGCACCCGAAACAATGGATGGAAACTGAACAAGGAGAGATTTAACCTGGAAATAAGGAAAAACTTTTCTGACAGTGAGAACAGTCAACCAATGGAACAGCTTGACTTCAGAAGTTGTGGGAGCATCATCACTTGAGACTTTCAAGAAGAGATTGGACTGCCATTTGTCAGAAATGGTGTAGGGTCTCCTGCTTGGGTGGGGGGTTGGACTAGATGACCTAGAAGGACCCTTCCAACTGATTATCTGTTATCTTTTAAAGACATTTGTTAAAAGCTCTGTTGCTCTGTGTAATATTGTCCATTCCAGAGTCCTATGGTGAGTGTTAAACTCCCATAAAGGTAAATCATGCATTGTCCTAAGGCATGTACAGAAACCCAATGAAATTAGGAGCCGAGCTGATAAGTATATTTCAGGATAAATAAACTGTCAGCCTGTGGGACATCAACCTCAGTATTCCACCTCCAAACAGTGACTGACTATAAATCCCTGAATGTTCACTAGCAGGGCATGAAGGCTACTCCAAATAGTCCCCAGTTTACAACAATTTGTTTAATGACCATCCAAAGTTACAACTGTACTGAAAAAACATGACTTATGGTCAGTTTTCACCCTTACGACTGTTGCATCATCCCCATGGTTACATGGTCAAAATTTGAGCGCTTGGCAACTGACGTGTATTTATGACCGTTGCTGTGATGACCCAGAGTGTAACACAAACATAACAAAATCCAAAACGTAAATAAATGTCCTTTAATGCCTCCAACTTGGCCCCACTGTTCAATAATTCTCAGTTGGAGATAAAACTTATTCAAAAATAGTCTTCAAAAGAAAGCAATATAGTCCAAACTTAATGAGCAGATAGAGGTGAAACAAAAAACCAAAACAAACTACAATGAAGGAATTTCCACAACGGACCAGGATAAGTAATTACCAACTTCAAGGAGATAACAAGGCACAGTCTGTTGGAAGGATGCCAATCAAGATAACTTCAGCCCAAATAACACACGCTTTGCTTCTGGCAATGCTGTGTTTTAACAGTCTCTCTTATATACTATTCTCCCCAGCTGCAACCAATGAGGGGGATCATGGCCGCTTCCTCTCTCGTAAGCCATGTTGTTTTTTTCTCCATTCCTCCCTGCATGTCCTAGGATGAAGAGGGGATGGGCCTGGTTCTTCCTCTGACTGCCCAGCCGGCCTCTGCCCTTCCCCAGCCTCCTCCACAACCTCCTGAGCCAAACCTCCACTCCCTGTCGGCTGCTCCTCCTCTCCCTCAGACTCCCACTCTACCAAGGGCATGACAGCTGCTGCATCCATGATCACCATTGGTAAACTTGCCAGGCAGTTTCCAATAAGCAAACTCCACGGGGGAGCTTGTTTCACTTAATGACTGTATGATTCATTTAATGTGCAGTGATTCACTTAAAAACTGGGGCAAAAAAAGTTCCTAAAATAAGGCACAACTCAAATTAACAACTGCCTCATTCAGCAACAGAAATTTTGGGCTCCATTGCGGTCGTAAGTTGTGGCCTAACAGTATTGAAGTTGAGATGTATTGCTTTGTGTATTGAGATGCCATGTTCCATGATCTTCAGGAAGTCCTCAACTTACGAACTAAAAAAAGAGCCTGTCATTTCTGTTGGTAAATGAGGTGGTGGGGAAGTGAGTTTTGCTCCATTTTAACAACTTTTCTTGCCACAGTTATTTAAGTGAATCACTGCAATTGTTAAAGTTGTAAGATGGGTATTCATTGAATCCATTGACTTTGGGTGGGGGGGATAGGACTAGATAGATAGATAGATAGATAGATAGATAGATAGACAGACAGACAGATAGAAAGAAAAAGAAAAAGAAAAAGAAAAAAAGAAAGAGAGAGAGAGAGAGAGAGAAAGAAAGAAAGAAAGAAAGAAAGAAAGAAAGAAAGAAAGAAAGAAAGAAAGAAAGAAAGAAAGAAGAAAGAGAAAGAAAGAAAGAAAGAAAGAAAGAAAGAAAGAAAGAAAGAAAGAAAGAAAGAAAGAAAGAATTCTTTATTGGCCAAGTGTGATTGGACACACAAGGTATTTGTCTTGGTGCAAATGCTCTCAGTGTACATAAAAGAAAAGATACATTCATCAAGAATCAAGAATCATAAGGTATAACAATGATAGTCCTAGGGTACAATAAGCAATAAATCATACTAGGAAACAGTCAATATAAATTGTAAGAATACAAGCAACAAAGTTACAGTCATACAGTCACAAGTGGGAGGGGATGGGTGATAAGAAGTGATGAGAAGATTAATAGAAGTAGTGCAGACTTTGTAAATAGTTGGACAGTGTTGAGGGAATTATTTGTTTAGCAGAGTGATGGCATTTGGGGAAAAAACTGTCCTTGTGTCTAGTTGTTCTGGTGTGCAGTGCTGTTATAGCAGGGATCCCCAACCTTTTCGACGCCACGGCCCGGTTCCGGCGTCAGCTGGGCGCCGCGGCCCGCTTCCGGCGTCAGCTGGGCGCCGCCATCTTTTTTTGACGAAAAATCACTTCCGGTGACGTCACCGGAAGTGATTTTTCGTCAAAAAAAATGGCGGCGCCCAGCAACCAGCGGCCCGGTAAGGCTTGTTCCGCGGCCCGGTACCGGTCCGCGGACCGGCGGTTGGGGACCCCTGCTGTATAGCATCGTTTTGAGGGGAGGAGTTGAAACAATTTATGTCCAGGATGTGAGGGGTCTGTAAATATTTTCACAGCCCTCTTTTTGACTCGTGCCGTATGTACAGGTCCTCAATGGAAGGGAGGTTGGTAGTAACTGTTTTTTCTGCGGTCCTAATTATCCTCTGAAGTCTGTGTCTCTCTTGTTGGGTTGCAGAGCCAAACCAGACAGTTATAGAGGTGCAGATGTCAGACTCAATAATTCCTCTGTAGAACTAGACTAAATGATCTACAAGATCCCTTCCAACTCTGATTATCTGTTATTATCTGTTATCTGCTTGTCAGAAGGACAGAAAAGCTAATCACGTGACCCTGGGATACAGCAACCGTCATAAATACGAACCAGTTGCCAAGCGTCTGAATTTCGATCACCTGACCACCGGGATGCTAGAACGGTTGTAAAATGTGAAAAATGGTCATAAGTCGCTTTTTTCAGTGCCGTTGTAACCTTGAATGGTTACTGAATGAACTGTTACAAGTCGAGGACTACCTGTTTAGAGCATCCATGAGTACTTGAGTTTTTCATGCCTTTAAAAGGCAGGGGTCATTCTTTTGAAGGCAGCAAAGTCCACATTTTGGACGGAGAGGACCGCTGGTTTGAAAGAGGGGTCGAAGAGGCCATCTACGGCATCATCTACCTCCAATCCACAACACGGTCCTTTCAGCAGTTCCAAAAAGGGCAGGGCAAGAAGCCATGGGTGGAAACTAATCAAGGAGAGAAGCAACTTAGAACTAAGGAGGAAATTTCCTGACAGTGAGGACAATGAATCAGTGGGACAACTTGCCTCCAGAAGTTGTGGATGCTCCAACACCGGGATTTTTTAAGAAGAGATTGGACAACCATTTGTCTGATGTCGTGTAGGGTTGCCTGCCTGGGCAGGGGGTTGGACTAGAAAACCTTTAAGGTCCCTTCCAACTCTGTTATCCTATTCCTATTCCTATTCCTAATCCTAATCCTAATCCTAATCCTAATCCTAATCCTAATCCTAATCCTAATCCTAATCCTATTCTATTCTATTCTATTCTATTCTATTCTATTCTATTGTTGGAAGAATTATCCTTCTGGGTTCAGTTCCAAGTGGGGGAAAAAACATTGGAAACATGGAGGCTGTTTGGAAAGATGGTTTAATGGCGGACAGGACCACATGGCTTGGAGCTCCAAAGAAGGAAGGGCTGAGGTGCTGAAAATACCTGGTTTTATACCCTCTGTTGAGATTTGAATTTGAGCTTGGATTCTGATTGGTGGTGAGACTCCCATGGGTCCATGCAGGGGCAACTCTGTAGGCTGTCCCGAGTCCCAGGCTTGGTTGAGCCTTGCTGGATGTTGATGTAATGAAAGGGCTTTGGGCAATTCCTATTATAGTTCTACCTGGAGATCTTTGTTATGTAAAATAGGCTGGCCTAGGCCAGAGTAATGCAAAGGTGTGGGGGTTTCTGCTTCTGAGTTTCTACTCTTTTTTGTGGGGGGAATTTTGACTTTTTAATATTTCCTAGAATATTTCATTTTTCTAGGAGAGGGGTGGGTGATAACTTCGTGTTGTGGCTCCGATTCCCGAGCCTGTGCTGTTAGAGGAAGAGGACTCGGAAGATGAGGAGGAGGAATTGGGAATGCCTTCCTCCCCAGGACCTTCCTCTCTGGCAATGCCTTCCTCCCTGATAATGCCTCAGGTTTCAGCAGACAACCGAGAGGAACAGCCTGAGATTAATCAGGAGGAGGAGGGCATATCGGAGCAGCCTCTGACAGGGAGTCAAGTAGACGAATGTTGGCTTGATCCTAGGCAGCGTCGTAGGAAGAAATGTGAGCTGCAACGTAGGAGGCGTGGGCGAATCAGAGAGTGAGCTGAGTCATTGAGACACACCCCACAGGGGATAAAACTGGGTGTGTTTTCTCCGGAAACTTTGTACGGGACAAAGTTTTACTTCTCTTCCAGGTTTCGTTGTGACTGTTTCTTGTGGTCTGCTTTGGAATCTTTAGTGAGTTATTTTTCGTGTTATCTTTTCGGACTTGGCAGGCAGAGTGTGTTGGACTGCCAAGGACATTGTCAGTATAAAGGATTAACTCTGTAAAGACTGAGTCAGCTTGCCTGCCTGTGTTTGGATTCTTTCATCTTTCTCGGAAAGAGGAAAGGTGAGACTTAACAACTTCCTATTTCTATTCTATTCTATTCTATTCTATTCTACTCTACTCTACTCTAAAGCACCACACCCATTTGCACAACTCAGGTGACTCTGAAGACACAGATAAACCTGCAGATGGCCTTAAATGACTCCCTAAAAGGATGCAAATGACCAGCTGTCTGCAGGGAGTATAAATCCTTCCATTTCCCCACCATCTAGTCAGAGTTCATCTTGGATGAGAAGCGAAACGCCTTCAACGGGGGGGAAAAAAACAAACCCAGAAAGTCCAATTGCCTCTTGGAAAAAAAGCACATTTGGGATATCGGTTGAGCTTTCCCTCCGGCCTCCAGGTGGCGGAATAAAAATAAACACACATTATTGTTTGGTCCTCTCTGTCTCCCTCTCCTCTATGGTGCCTCTGCTAGGATGCACGCCAGTTTCGCAAGGAGTTTGCAAATTGCGCCCGGTGTTTGCTGCCAGTTACCTGTTTCCATTGTGAAAGCGAGCCGCGGCTTTTGCTGCTGCTGCATCCCATCGTGGACGGAAGGAACCCAAAAAAGGTATTTCCTTTCTTTTTGAAGCCTCGCCTCTTTTTTCTTTTCTTTTCTTTTCTTTTCTTTTCACGGGCTATGGCTCCCCCTAAACAGGGTTGCAGCATTATTTCAAGAATCATTCCTGATCAGAAAATTGAAGGTGATGCGATTTGAGCATTTGAACGGCTCTTAGAAAGATATCTTGCTTTTTAATTCGAAGGATGGGAATCAAAGCACGATCCCTCTTTTTTTTATTTTTATTTTTTAAAGTTTCCAGTCCTTAAGATGGCTCTTGGTCTGATAAACGGGGCTGTCTCCTGGGGATGGATATCCCCAGGTTGTAGAGTTGAGAGTTGATTGCTTGCCAAGGAAAAAGCTCTTTGTGTTTTACATAAATATATTTGTGGCTAAATTGGTTTTACCAAACAAACAAAAAAGGAGATTAAATAGTATTTCTGTTAAAGAAAGCACAGTCCAAGTCTTTTTATATTATAGGTCAGTTCATATTTATTGTTTGTATTGTTTGTATTTCCTAGTATGATTTGATTGCTTATTGTACCCCATGACTATCATTAAGTGTTGTACCTTGTGATTCTTGACAAATGTATCTTTTCTTTTATGTATACTGAGAGTATTTGCACCAAGACAAATTCCTTGTCTGTCCAATCACACTTGGCCAATAAAGAATTCTATTCTATTCTATTCATATATTGTACTAGTCCATCGTTTTAAGTTAAGTTTAGTGAACTGTGTCCATGTAGCTGGTTGTGGTTTATGCAATAAGCTATGATAATTCTTGCTGTAGCCCATGTGTATTAATCAGATTAATAGTGCAAGAATATCTTCATTATACTGAAGCAATGTTTTACAAACTGCTAACAGCTATACATAATTTCTACTCTAATTGGGGTTTTTTTTCTTTCCTCTAAAATAACTTTTTAAAATTGTTCTCCACTTTTCCTTCTTCCACAAAAAACGTGTGAAAATGTAATAGCCATCTCTCTGGCAAATATTTTGTGCATTTGCTATTATAATTTAGCAGTTATGAAAAGAGGGAAAAAATTAGATGATTTCCATAAAGGGATCTTATTTTATTATAGCCCAGAATCTGTTGCAGAGTAATAACAATTTCTATGCTATAACAGCATTTCTAGAGTCCTTTATAGAAATCATTTAACCCTCATCAAAATAAGTTGACGCCATTAAATCAAAGGAGAAATGGACCATCAATCGGAGTGATAACTGAAATGTGAATTATTGGTAAGATTTATTTCCCAGCAGGGGAAAACCTTTGTCAGCTGCTCTAGTTCCTGATGCAATTCTTGCATCAAGATTGACAAGACTGATCTGGAGGCATCCAGTCAGAGCAACAACAGCAATCTCATGGGAACAGAAGGAAAAGGGAAGATTTGGTTGCCAAATATTTTCAGTGTTTATGAAGGAAGAACTAAAAAAACCCTCCTCTAATACCTTTATATGAACACGTTAAAATGTATTAAGTGTATTTATTTTGTTTATCATAAAAAATAAAACAAAAAAAAATACATCCATCACTAACAACGAAAAAGAAACAAATTGGAGTACAGAAAAAGAAAAATGTAATATCAAGTATCAAACAAATTTAAGATTAAATATATAGAATCCACCCTGGCTGGGTGCTGAAAAAAAGGGAGAAAAACAATAAAACCAGACAATTTTATAAGAGTCTAGAAGCCGTTTGTGGACTTTCTACGTGTTAAGTACAATAACAGATGGTTAACAGAGGGATTTGAAGATAAATAAAGTGTTTAGCCTAACTTATTGACTGTTCTTTTTTTTTAAAAAAAAGATTTGTATATATTATGATTAGATATTGGGTCGGTTTGAGTATTAGATAGAAACCCCCACACCTGGAATATTTGTTTAATA